>JARJCX010000158.1:0-360767 GCA_029282285.1 Mycena rebaudengoi | reverse complement strand
GAACACGTGACGAAGGCCGCAAGGGCGGCGTCCTTTTCCGACAAACTCTTCAGGCTGCAGAGGATCAAAATAATTTAACGGCCGATTACGCCAGGCAACAGTCTGGTCTCGTCAAAGAGGGTGTTAGTATCGCATGTGAGTTTTGTGTTGCCATCATCGATTAACGCAACTTCACAGCCACATGTACGCCCGTCGTGGACAACGTCATCGCTCATCTGGATGTAATTCTGAGTGAGTATTCTGGCTCGAACCCACTCAGTTGTATTCACTTTGTTGTCTAGCTTCGCTCACGTCTCCGTGAACGGCCGGAGCCCTATGTCAAGCCGACGGTCGCAAGTCTTGTCAATTGGATCGAAGACTGAGATCTTATACCCGTAGCGCAGGAACCGGCAATCTCATCCTTAGAGATGCAAGACGTCCATGCTTAGAGGTCCAGGATGATGTCACTTTCATCTCCAACGACATTGAAATGGTGAAAGGTATTATTTCTTCCGACTCTCGCCTCGTTCGTAATTGACGTCGGCCAAAGACGAGTGAATTCCAAATAAGCAGTGCGTGCTAACCGATCCTGCTGTACCTCTGTCCTGAGGTCATGCTCTAAGCCGGTCCGAATATGGGTGGAAAATCCACGTACATTCGCCAAGTAGTATGTTCAACTTCTGAATTTTCGTTATGCGCGACTCACGACGTTAGGCCGGCGTAATTGCATTGATGGCTCAAACGGGTTGTTTTGTGCCATGCTTGGAGGCGAGCCTGCCTATATTCGATTCCGTACTATGCCGAGTTGGGGCTGGGGATAGCCAGCTGAAAGGTGTTTCAACGTTCATGGCAGAAATGCTTGAGACTGCCGCTATTCTCAACGTGCGCTCATCTCGTTCAATATACCGATATATACTTATTGGTTGATATTTAGTCCGCTACGAGCAATTCACTGATATCATCGACGAGCTTGGTCGAGGTGAGCGTTTTTATTTCCTCTGTAAGTGTGGAGATTACTGAGTGTCACCGAAAGGACCTCGACATACGACGGCTTTGGGCTTGCATGGGCCATATCCGAGTAATTGGATTACTGCTCCGTCGTCAATGTCGCGTTGATCTCGCTCCGGCACACCGCATCCGAGATTCACGCGTTCTGTCTTTTTGCTACTCACTTCCACGAGCTAACGGCTCTCGACCAACAATTGCCGCATGTGACGAATCTGCACGTCGGCGCCCATGTAGACGATACCCAGGACGGCGGGGAACAGCAGATTACCCTGCTATACAAAGTGGAGCCGGGTATGAACTCGGACTTTTAGTTGAAACAAACCAAAACTAAATCTGTTTCGTGTAGGAATCTCGGACCAAAGCTTCGGCATTCATGTGGCGCAGCTCGCCAACTTTCCTGAGAATGTCGTTAAGGTATCTTACTCCTTGCCCCGAATGTGTCTTATGTTCAACTTTGTGGCTAGCTTGCCAGACGAAAAGCCGACGAGTTGGAAGACTTTGGAGGAGGTTTGTCCTCCTATTTTCTTTTCGCCGGCTGCCCGAACCTTCCTCGTCTCCGTTAGAAAAGAAACATGATTCGGGCTTTTCACCTGAGCTCACCGATGAGGGGATCAAGCTTGTCGAAGAACTGCTCCTTGAGTGGTCTTCACAGTCTGGTGGAGCGGACGGCGAAGATGTCGTCATGGAGGACGATTCTCCTGAAGCACAGTTGGAGGAACTGAAGCGATGCGTGGCCAAATTCCAACCTCAAATCGAGGCGAACCCGTGGTTGGTTTCGGTGCTGGGTTCGCTGTGATGCGATTTGTTTGTTTCTGCTCCATCTGTTTTATTAATTGCTTTGTAGCTATATTACATGTTTCTGCAGGTTTGAGAAGCCTAATTCTTATAAGTTCGCGTTATGCGTTTCACTTGTCCGTCCAATGTTTACAAGTCACATTTTTTCCTAGCACAACGGATTCCTCAACTTTGACTTGATTGAAATGCGGGCCCTTGAAATCGCGACAAGAGAATCCGACAGCTGTGAGCAATTTCTTCTTTTGCCTGCTTGTTTATTTTCATTCGCGGACGCGCAGCGCATTGCATATACTGACGACCTGCTTCTAATAATTTCTTCGCACTTGCGGTGCATTATACCATGGCTCATATATAGAATTCTGGTTTAAAGCCGCAGCGTACAGCCGACTGATGATCACTGCTGCCGAACCCTCGTTTCTGACCACCGTCGTCTCCAGAATAATCACCCCCATCGTACAGCCTACGCGCGATGATCACTGCTGTTGGATCTTCATTTTTGAACTGATGTGCCACCAAGGCAAGCGAAGCGAAGCTAGGCGGAATTTCCGTGGGAAACGGATATTCGGCGGATGGGATTCACTGTTGGATTTGTGTTCCCAACAGAGTTAAATATGGGCACCGCAGCAGTACACGGAGCGATGGCCTGGCAGAATTCTGGGTAGAGTTTCGCAGTTGGGATGGACACAACAATGGGCTCCCGTTGAAGCGCCTCATTGCCGGATACAGCACACCCACTCACCAGCTAAACTTGAAGAGCAGTGCTTCACAACATCTTGGCCCAAGGCACTGACTGATATTCCCAGGATCGAAAGATGTGTTTCGAACAGATATATAATCATGGACACCAAATCTCCTCCGTCTTCCTCTGGCCCCATCTTCGTACATCATGGCAGACGTGCAATCCCATACTGCTCGGTTAATTGCCCTCTTCGTAAGCTGCGTCTTATATGGCACGTATTGCCTTGCCCATCTATAAACCCTGCTGACTATCTTATCTTCAGGCATACTGTTCATCACATTTGTTCTATCCATACGGTCCCTTCTCTTCTCTGCAAACCAGAGCAAAATACATCTCAAATCCTGCCATGAAATCAAATACCCAATCGTCGCCGCGACTGCCTTGATGTTCTTCATTTCGACCTTCAGCGCGGTGATGTCTTTGCAGAATGTTCTTGAAGCGTTCATCGACTATGACGGGCCTGGGGGCGCTCGGGAATTTTACCACAGCCAGAACAGGGAATGGAAACATTGGATAGTGGCCGCTGAGGATGCGGCACAGGTGATCATCGGCGACGCCTTTCTTGTAAGAGTTCTGCCCGCATGACATAATATCCAATTCATTTAAATGTTCAATGCTTCCAGATATATCGCTGCTACGTCCTGCACGACAGGAAATGGCGAACCCGGGCCATCGCGCTGCCAGGTTCAATATGGGTAGCCATGAGCGGTGCGTTCAATTATTTTGTTTTAACCGGGGGATTAAAGGCTCGATATCTGCTAGTCATATGCACTTTCACTGCATACCGTGAAGCAATTCTCCCGCCAGGCTCGAGCCTGGACGACCCCAGCATGCGACCTATTTTGATGGCCACCATGCTCCTGACAATGGTGACGAGTACCATGACGACATGTATGTTGTTTGAATTCAACCTTCACTCTTGCCAGCACGATTCTAAATACATCAACACTGGCAGACCTGATAATTCGCCGGCTCGTCAGCATCCAATCTCGCCCTGAGCTGAGAGGGGATATACAACCTCACTTTCTATCAAGAGTGGCTAAATTATTCTTCGAATCTGGACTGCTCTACACTCTTTCGACCATCGTTTCGCTTGGTGTATATATCACTGGCAGTGAACTGGAGTATGTCGCCACGGGAGCGGTACGTCCAAGCTATTCCCCTTTTTTCTTTTTTGAATTTGCTGCTGATCACATTCAGTAAAGATGGTCCACATTGTGGTAAGGGAATTAAATTATGATATTCTATCCGCATCAACTCACCCTTTAACTTCGAAGCCGATAAGCTGCAACCTTCTTCTTGTACGCATGGACGGGATCAATCGGATAAAAACTACCGCATTTTGCGTTGCCGGAAGGAGACGTACTTCCTCGTTGAAATTGTCAAAAAAATCAAGATTTTAGACATATTCTCATTATTTCCTTTTATTTATTTATATCTCACGGACGTTGCCAAAGAACCCACCAATGGGAAATATAGAGCCAAACTTAAATATAGAGTGAAGGACTAAATATTCCGGGATATCATTAAGAACGAAGCAGAACTTGCTGTGGTGCCGACGCCTGAATATTCCCGCGAGCCCCAATTATTTCTTGCGCCATCTCCTTGCTTACGAGGAAGCATTGAAAATCTTTCACCCTCAACTTTCGCTCGGGCGGAGATTATCAAGTTGGAGTATCATATATTCTGCGCTCGTGTGCTGTAAATACCTAAAGCGGATGCAGAACGTTAGTGTCCAAATGGGAAGCTGATCCGTCATCGGGACAACTGCTTCTTACTTTTTTGCGGCCGTTCCTGGCCATGAGGGTCTCCTGCTTCTCGTCCTAAAGGCCGGTATTGTCTGACGCACCTCCACGAGCTCACCGCGCGGTACGGGGCACCAACGTGTAGTACCAGGAGGATTTGGAGGAGTAAGGGGGAGTATCACCAGCGGTTCCTGACGATTGTGTTGAATCTGATGCAGTATAAGAAGCTGACGGCGAGGAGGCGGATTGGGAGTACATGAAGGGTATCCCGAGTGCTGCGCGCGAATATTGAGCTGCGGCTTAAAACGCACGCGTGGGACGAGGCCTTTCATGTGTGAGGTGAGCGTTTTTGTTTGTTTCCTCTGGAAGTGTAGATATTTCTGAGTATCACCGAAGGGACCTCGACATACGACGGCTTTGGGCTTGCGTGGGCCATTTCCGAGTAATTGGATTACTGCTCCTTCGTCGATATTGCGCTGATCCCGCTTAGGCACATCGCCCGAGATTCACGCGTTCTGTCTCTTTGCTACCCACTTCCATGAGCTAACGGCCCTCGACCAACAATTGCCGCATGTGACGAATCTGCACGTTGTCGCCCACGTCGACGATGCCCAGGACGGCGGGGAACAGCAGATTACCCTGCTGTACAAGTGGAGCCCGGTATGTACTCGAACTTATGAAGCTGAAACACACCAAAATTAAATCTGTTTCGTTGTAGGAATCTCGACCAAAGCTTCGGCATTCACGTGGCGCAGCTCGCGAACTTTCCTGAGAATGTCGTCAAGGTATCTCACTCCTTGCCCCGAATGCGTCTTTTGTTCAACTTTGCGGCTAGCTTGCCAGACGGAAAGCCGACGAATTGGAAGACTTGGAGGAGGTTTGTCCTTCTACTTTTTTTGCGCTGGCTGCCCGAACCCTCATCGTCTTCATTAGAAAAGAAACATGACTCAGGTTTTTTCACCTGAGCTCACCGACGAGGGATCAAACTTGTCGAAGAACTGCTCCTTGAGTGGTCTTCCCAGTCTGGTGGAGCGGACGGCGAGGATGTCGTCATGGAGGACGATTCCCCTGAAGCACAATTGGAGGAACTGAAGCGATGCGTGGCCAAATTCCAACCTCAAATCGAGGCCAACCCATGGTTGGTTTCGGTGCTGGGTTCGCTGTGATACGATTTGTTCTGTTTCTATTCTATCTGTTTTTATTAATTGCTTTGTAGCTATATTACATGTTTCCGCAGGTTTGAGAAGCTTAATTCATATAAGTCCGCCTTGTGCGATTCACTCATGTCCGTCCAATGTTTACAAGTGAGTCACATTTTTTCCGGCACAACGGATTCCTCAACTTTGTCTTGATTGAAATGCGGGCCCTTCAAAGCCGCGACAAGAGAATTTGACAGCTGTGAGCAAATTCTTCTTTTGCCTGCTTGTTTATTTTCATTCGCGGATGCGCAGCGCATTATGACCCGCTTCTAGTAATTTCTTCGCACTTGCGGTGGCAGCATTGTACCATGGTTCATATATAGAATTCTGGTTTACAGCCGCAGTGTACAGCCGACTGATAATCATTGCCGCTGGATCCTGGCTGGATCTTCGCTTCTGACCACCGTCATCTCCAGAATAATCACTCCATCGTACAACCTACGCTCGATGCTCACTGGCGTTGGGTCTTCATTTCTAAACCGATGGGAAGCGAAGCGAAGCTAGGTGGAGTTTCCGTGGGAAACGGATATTCGGCGGACGGGATTCGCTGTTGGATTTGTTCCCAATAGAGGTAAATCTGTGCACCGCCGCAGTGCACGGAGCGATGGCCTCTTCATCCATGTCAGCAGTAGCAGAATTCTGGGCAGAGTTTCGGAGTTAGGACGGACACAACAATGGACTCCCGTTGAAACGCCTCATTGCCGGATACAGTACACCCACTCACCAACTAAACTTGAAGAGCAGTGCCTCACCCAAGGTACTGACTGATATTCCCGGGGTCGACAGATGTGCTTCGAACAGAGCTATATAAGTATCCCATATCATGGACACCAAACCTCCTCCGTCTTCCTCTGGCCCTATCTTCGTACATCATGGCAGACGTGCAGTCCCATACTGCTCGGTTAATTGCCCTCTTCGTAAGCTGCGTCTTATATGGCACGTATTGCTTTGCCCATCTATAAACCCTCCTGACTATTTTCATCTTCAGGCATACTGTTCACCACATTTGTTCTATCCATGCGCTCCTTCTCTTCTCTGCAAACCAAAGCAAAATACACCTTAAGTCCCGCCATGAAATCAAATGCCCAATTGTTGTCGCGACTGCCCTGATGTTCTTCATTTCGACCTTCAGCGCGGTGATGTCATTGCAGGATGTTCTTGAAGCGTTCATCAATTATGACGGGCCTGGGGGCGCTCGGGAATTTTACCACAGCCAGAACAGGGGATGGAAACATTGGATAGTGACCGTTGAGGATGCGGCACAGGTGATCATCGGCGACACCCTTCTTGTAAGAGTTCTGACCGCATAACATAATATCCATTTCATTTTAATGTTCAATGCTTCCAGATATATCGTTGCTACGTCCTGTACGACAGGAAATGGCGAGCCATCGCGTTGCCAGGTTCAATATGGGTAGCTATGAGTGGTGCGTTCAATTTATTTTATTTTAGCCTGGAGATCAAAGGCTCGATATCCGGTAGTCATATGCACTCTCACTGCATACCGTGAAGCAATGCTCCCGAAAGGCTCGAGCCTGGACGACCCCCAGCATGCGACCTATTTTGACAGCCAGCATACTCCTGACAATGGCGACGAGTAGCGTAACGACATGTGTGTTTGAATTCAACCTTCACTCTTTCCAGCACGGTTCTAAATACATCAACACTGGTAGACCTGATAATTCGCCGGCTCGTCAGCATCCAATCTCTCCCTGAACTGATAGGAGATATCCAACCTCACTTTCTATCAAGAGTGGCTAGATTATTCTTCGAATCTGGACTGCTCTACACTCTTTCGATCATCGCTTCGCTTGGTGTATATATCACTGGCAGTGAACTAGAGTATGTCGCCACGGGAGCGGTACGTCCAAGCTATTCCCCTTTTTTTCTTTTTTGAATTTGCTGCTGACCACATTCAGTAAAGATGGTCCACATTATGGTAAGGAAATTAAATTATGATATTCTATACGCATCAACTCACCCTTTAACCTCGAAGCCGATAGGCTGCAACCTTCTTCTTTTGCGCGTGGACGGGATCAATCGGATAAAACTACCGTATTTTGCGCTGCAGGCAGGAGACGTACTTCCTCGTTGAAGTTGTCAAAAAAAATTAAGATTTTAGAAATTTTCGAATCCCTTCAGCAAATAGTATTTCGTACCTACCTATGAGTTCATTGTTCTACTTATTGGTGTTCATATTCCCATTATTTACTTTTCATTTTTTTTTATCTTACGGACATTGCCAAAGAGCCTACAAATGGGAAATATAGAGCCAAAAATTAAATCTGGAGTGAAGGACTAAATGTGCTGGGATAGTATTAAGAACGAAGCAGAACTTGCTGTTGTGCTGACGCCTGAATATTCCCGCGAGTCCCAATTATTGGGTGACTTCCCATAGCGATAGATATATTCTCGAAAATATCCGAGTATTTTGCCGAGACAGATGTCAGGACCCGATCAGTTCCATTACACGCAAACGTACCAGAATTTGTACGGGGGTAGCTACCCCCCAATGAATTTGCTTTACGGAGTGTTACTTGGGCCAAATTCACTTCCAATGGTCGAGGTCAGTCCACGGGAATTTTTCATTCCCATGCGAGCTTCCCATTCTTTTAAATACGGGGCAATGATGGGGGCCTGAAGTGCGATTATATGTTAATGCTCAGATTAGATTTCACAAGAAAATTTGGCCTGTCCAGATTGATCTCATCACTGGCACCTTCAACGAAGCTCGGATAATCTGGCAAAATAATCTATGGCTATGGGAAGTCACCCGCCATCTCCTTGCTTGCAAGGAACCATTGAAAATCTTTCACTCTCAACTTTCGCTTGGACGGACTGTCCCTTCCCGGATCATCGGGCCAAAAGCGGATGCAAAACGTATAGTATCCCAATCGGGAGGCTGATCCGTCATCGGGACAGCTCCTTACTTTTTTGCGGTCGTTCCTGGCCATGAAGGTCTCCTGCTTCTCGTCCTGAGAGAGTTCTTCCTTGTCCAGTGACCCGACTTCTGGCTCACGCCCTTGGACTCAGCCAACCAACCCCAATTCCCCGCATATGCATATGCCCCACCGACTCCCCTCCCGTCGCTCGGAAGACGCCCCTCGGTTCGACGAAGGGCAGCCACTATCACTCAGCCGCTACTTCGAGGACATCGACGAGCTGCTGGTGTCCTCCGAGGACCAATCCGCAGCAGCCAAGATCAAGTTGGCGCTCTACTACGTCGCCCCAGAGATAGAGGAGCTGTGGCAGCACTATGCGACCGACGGCATCAAGTGGGGCGGGTTCAAGGCAGAGATCATGAAGCTCTACCCCGGCGCGGACCCCAAGAACCGGTATTGCCTGACGCACCTCCACCAGCTCACCGCGCGGTACAGCAGCGCCAATGTCCAGTGCCAGGAGGATTTTGCGCAGTACCACCGGCGGTTCTTGACGATTGCGTTTAATTTGATGCAATATGAGAAGCTGACGGCGAGAGAGGCGGATTGGGAGTACATGAAGGGCATCCCGAGTGTGCTGCGCGCGAAAATTGAGCCGCGGCTTAAAACGCACGCGTGGGACGAGGCTTTTCATGTGGGCATGCAGATCATACAAGGGGAGGTTGAGGACGAGATGAGAAGGCAGCTGGTGGTTCAGGAGCGGAGGAAGATGGAGGGGAGTATCCACCACCGTATCTCGCTGTAGCGGAGTCGATCTCTTATGGGCGGCATGTGGTCGAAAAAATAAATGTACCCGGCATAGACGGACAAAAACTGGATTATAATCTACGAGAACAGCTTGTTGACCGACGTATTGCCCTCCGAGTTTTTCTTCAGCACCTTCGCGACCGCAAACTCAAAGTCTTCCTGCGTGACGTGCTGTCTGCGCTCCCGCAGAGCATACATGCCTGGAGCAGGGTTAGCAAAAGCGATAGGATAACTATGGATGAAGACTCACCAGCCTCTGTGCAAATACCGCGGACCTCTGCACCAGAGCACTGTCCCATCTTCTCCGCCAGAGCGCGCAGATTTATGCCGCGTTGTAACGACATCTAAGAAAGTCAGGAACATGCAGCGAAGGAATCATGCGACGAACCTTGCGAGAATGAATACGGAGGATAGATACACGCGCCTCAGGCCCTGGCGGCGGGAATTCGATCTTGCGATCTATTCGCCCGGGTCGCAGGAGTGCCGCGTCGAGGATGTCTGCCGTCTGTTAGCGCGCAAAGGGTGGACAATAGAGACGGGCGCACCAATTCGATTAGTGGCCATGATGACTTTGATGTTCTTCGACGGCTCAAATCCGTCGAGCTGGTTCAAAAGCTCTAGCATTGTGCGCTGCACCTCCGAGTCCCCACCGCTGCCCCCGCCGTCCCCGCGCGAGCTGCCAATGGAGTCGATCTCGTCCATGAAGATGATACTCGGCGCGTGCTCGCGCGCCATGACGAACAGCTCGCGCACCATGCGGCTACCCTCGCCAATGTACTTCTGCACAAGCTCGCTTCCGCTGACACGGATGAACTTGCAGTCGGTGTGGTGCGCGACTGCGCGCGCGAGGAGCGTCTTGCCTGTCCCAGGCGGGCCGTAGAGTAGCACGCCCTTGGGCTGGGCGATGCCGAGGGCTTCGAAGAGTTCGGGGTGCTTGACGGGGAGCTCGATGACCTCCTTGATTTCCTTTATCTGCTTGTCGAGCCCACCGACGACCTCGTACGTGCTGTCGGGCACCTTCTCGACCATCATGAGCGAGACGAGGGGGTCGACTTTGCTGGGTAAAATTTTGTGTATTGTGTACGAGTCGGAACGCAGGGCAATGCGGAGGGTGGGTGTTAATGACGCGACGTCGATTTCGGAATCAATGTCGACAACTGCGAGCAGAACGGTGAGTTTTCATTGAAAACATATGGTGAAGCAAAGGGCGCACTGTATTTGCCTTCTGGCTGCACCTTGACCAACACCTTGGTCTTTCCCATTACTTTTACGACTTCGCCGACATAGCTCCCGGGCTCGTGCAGCAGCTGCAGCTCCTCTCTCAGAAGACGGACTAGACAAACGAATAATGAGCCTTGAAATTTGGCGAAAGCGTGTGCGGGTACCTCGAGCATTGAGAGCATTCCGCTGCGCCTCGAGACGTCGCAGATTCTGAGTTTTCTCATTTATGGTGAGCTCTGCCGCCTCAATCTTTGCCTGGTAGTAGGATTTAATGCCTCCCGGGGCTGTTGGTATCCTGGGGATTGCAACTGGCATCGTGGATGAGGGTGTACGCGTCGTTGTCACACGTCACGTTCCGTGACATTCCTTCAAAAAACGCGCTCACGAGCTGCTTAATATTCTGGGTTCTCTGGGACCCCCTCGCAGTTGTAAAACAAATTAGTCAAGCCCGTCTTCTTGTTATCTAAATCGCGCTTTGCGATGGGCCGAAACGTTGGATAATTCTTCCTCTCCGTCAACATGGCATCGTCTTTACACATCTCCAGAATAATCGCGGTGGTCGGAGGGGCAATAACCCCAAGGGCAAAAAAAGGGACGATACCTATCGTACAGACCTCGTCGAAAAATCTAGCATGTTCAACGAACGCTTCACGACATACTACCAGGCCCAAAACATCGTCGCGGCGGATGAGTGGGATCTGTTCCTCGAATCTCTTCGGACGCCTCTGCCCACCGTATTCCGCGTAGCGGGCAGCCGACAGCACGTCTTTTGTGTGTTCTGAACCGTGCCATTGGGCTCATGTCGCCCGTAGGACCGCCCAGTCGCTCAATGCAACTCTTCGGGACAAACATGTCCCAAACTTGAGTAATGTCGTGTTTGAAGAGCAGCCCATCCCTCCGCCCGTTCAGATTCCTTGGTATACCGCATCTGAGCGTGTGTTTATTTCCTCTGACTCTCACTTCTAGGTACCCTGACGGACTAGCTTGGCAATTTAATGTTCCCAAGAAGGTCCTTCGAAAATCGCCGGAATTCAAGGAATTCCACTCGTTTCTCGTGTTCGAGACGGAAGTCGTGAGTGGTCGTGTTTTATTTACTTGTTATTTTCCTCAATGATTTGTCGCAGGGAAATATTTCGAGGCAGGAAGCGGTTAGCATGTTGCCCCCGCTTTTCATGGACGTCGAGCCTCACCACCGGGTAATCCGCTATATCTGTATATATCTCGCCTTTGTCTGACTGTCATTCGAGGTCATGGATATGTGCGCGGCGCCTGGCTCCAAGGTCAGTTTCTGTCCATGCTTTCCGCGCAATAGCACCAATCCGATCTCAGACCGCCCAACTCCTCGAAGCCCTCCACGCGCAAGACACCCTCACTTCCACCTCCATCCCCTCGGGTCTGCTCCTTGCCAACGACAGCGACCACAAGCGCACGCACCTCCTCATCCACCAGTCCGCGCGCCTCCCTAGCCCAGCACTCATGGTCACCAACCTGGACGCGTCCATCTACCCCGTCATAAAAATCCCGTCCCCGACCAACCCCAAAAAGAATGAGACGCTACTGTTTGACCGGATCCTCTGCGACGTGCCGTGCAGCGGCGACGGCACCATGCGCAAGAACCTGGGCATCTGGAAGTCGTGGCAGCCCGGCGACGGGAATGGGTTGCACGGGTGTGTTCTTCTCCTCATTTACTATAGGCAAATAATAATTTTGCACCTAGTCTCCAGCTCCGCATCCTCCAGCGCGCGATGAAGATGCTCGCGCGCGGGGGCCGTATCGTGTACTCCACATGTTCGCTGAATCCTGTGGAGAACGAGGCCGTCGTTGCCAGCGCGCTGAAGGCTAATCCAGGTACTTGAACCCACTTTTCTTTCCCTTGGGCTTCAGGTTTATGCTGCATGTATATAGAGTTCCACCTCGTCGACGTTTCTGGGAAGCTTCCGGAGCTCAAGCGGCGGCCGGGCTTGACGTCGTGGCGGGCGACGGACCGGTCGCTGAAGACTTCATATGATACGTACGAGACGTTCATGCAGACGTGCGAGGAGGGCGATGTCGCCAAGGCTAAGATGACGCCCGGGCATTGGCCCCCGGATGATGGTACAGCGCTTGGGCTGCCGAAGTGGTGCGTGGGGCGAGTACTATCGACGGCGCAGTGTTATTGACAGAGCGCTGCAGTATACGGGTGTACCCACACCTGCAGGACACTGGGGGCTTCTTCGTCGCTGTGTTGGAACGGAGAGCGCCGAGTGTTGAAGCGACCCCAGTAAGGTTTGTGGACGAGATGTCGTTCATGCAGCTTGCTCATTCTCAATAGGGATGTTGCTGCGACGGAAAAAAAGAGAGGCGCGGAGGAGGACGCAGAGATGCCTGATGGCAAGAAGCCTCGGCTTGAGAACGACACTGATGCTGAGGTGCCCGCTGACGCAGCTCTGGCGGCGGTGGATGCTGCTGTGACGTCCGAGACGCCCGCGCCTGCCGCCGCCCCCGCACCTTCCTCGAAAGCAACAGCTAAAGGTAAAGGCAAGAAGGGCGAAGGCGGGAGTTCCTTCAAGGAACACCCTTATACGTTCCTCCCAGCGGACGATCCGACGCTCGTCGGCTGCATGTACACCTCGTCACCTCCTACGTGTCCACATCGTCTGACTTATCACCCAGCGAACGCTTAAACCTCACGCGCGACTTCCCCTCCGCGAACGTGCTCGTGCGCAACCCCGCGGGCGACGCCGTGCGTTCCCTGTACATCACCAACGCCATCGTCAAAACCATCATCGAGCACAACGACTACAACCGCATCCGCCTGACGTTCGCCGGCACCAAGGTCATGGCGAAGCAGGAGGCAGGGCGCGGGGCGGAGGCGCAGTTCCGCGTGCTCGGCGAGGCGCTGCCGCTCGTGCTCCCGTACACGGACCCTGCCACGATCATCACGGCGGACCTGGCGGTGTTGCGCCTGCTAGTGGAGGGCCACTACCCGCTGTGTTCGGTGTTTCCTGATCCGTTCAAAATGACGATGCACGGACGATGTGTGTGCACAGCTAGCGCGCAATGTTTTGAGATTTACTGATGTCTTGTACAGCGACTGGCAGCCACATTGTGCGATTCCCGCAGAGCGATCTCGAGGGCGCCGCGTACGTTGTTTTTCCTGCGCACTGGCTGGCTCCTAACCATTTCAAAGTCTCTCCCATGACGTATTCATTCCAATCTGGAAGTCAAATGTGTCTCTGACGCTCATGATTGACAAAAAGGCGAAGAGGTGCGTTTCATGTCCGTTACCGTTTTTGTCTATGCTCACACCATGACCGTTAGTGCACTGAGCATGCGGGTGTTTGGGAAGGACATTTCGACGCCGGTGATTGAGAAGCCGCTCGTAGTTGCTGACGCTGACGCCGCTGAGGATTTGGATGCTGATGCTGAGGCGGCTGATGGTGGGGAGGACGCTGAGGGCACGATTATGGAGGAAGTGTCTGAGGTCATGGCCGATATATGAGTGAGCACACTTTGTACTTATAGTCGGGAGACACTTGAAGTGTGATAGATAGTGGCCGCGGGACTTATAAGCGTTTTGGCAAATTGTTTGTCCCCAATTAGACGGCGGGCTGAAATTACCCAGAACACTAACTCTATTGAGCTGGCGCGGGTTGTGCACCTGGATGAAATACTGTCTGAACGCCCGACCACAAAATTGAGCTCGTCTATTTTGGAGACGTCACCAGGACCTCCGAGTCTCCTGTGTCGGTCGCAACCACTGTCGCTGTCTCCTTCACGTATCTGCTCGCACAACACTCACTCCACATATCCACCCCTGACTATAGGCCAATTTTTATTTATTTCTTCCTCAAATCGTACCCAGTCCGGTGGATCCTGACGCTTTGTCCATGAATGAGGGCAGCCGCGGACCTACAGAAAACTTAGTCGTAATCAACTCTCACCGAAAAGCACACGCAAAAATGCACCGAAAAGCATGCGCAAAAATGAGATGATCATACAGTACCTGCGCACGGCGCCAATCGATTGTGTCAGGCAAAGTAACAACAACAACAAGACCAAGAGTATGTAGGAAGGAAAGTAGTACGTATTTAGGATATGTATGTAACAATAAGTGAACAACTGTGCCATGCGCACAGTGGATGATAGCTGCGAGGCAGGTAGGATAAACGGGCAGAGGAGTCGAGAGCCGCGAACGACGTGGGGGAGTCGAGAACCGCAAGCGATGGGAGGGGTCGACGAAGCGAGCGACAGAGGAGTACTTAATGAATGAATGAATAAGAGAATCGCCAAACCCGCAAAGCCAGCTAAAAGTCGTCTGCTTCGACCACCTCCTTCTCGTACTTTTTCTTCATGGCGCTCACTAGTGGGTGGGGTCAATGCTGAGTATAGAAAGGGGAAGGCGAGGGGAAGGACGCACCGTCTCGCGATATCTGCCCGGACGACATCCAGCCCTCGGGGAACGCGGCGACGATCTGCGGGACAATGCATGAGCGCCGGAATGGAATGGAAGGTACGAGGAAGGAAAGACAAGCACGCACCCGCTGATAAAGCACCTTGCGCAGCCCCTGCTCGCTCACCTGCAGCACGCTGCCTTCCAGGCCGCTATAAGCGAAAAACAAATTAGTCCACAAAAAAAAGTAGGAGGAAGGAAGTAAGCGAAAACAAACGCACTTCTTCTCGTTCTCCAGCCGGCAGCACTCGTTGCTCAGCAGCACGAGCTGCCACACGAGCGCCTTCATCTGCTCCGTCATCCTGTATTTTTTTAGCGGAGGCCCCGGGTGTGCGCCGCCCTTGCCTGGCCCGTCTGCGAATGTTATCGATTGGCTCTCTCGAGCGGGAGGGAGAGACACCGACCTTTGGCGTCCTGGGTGCCGGGGGGCGCGGCGGAGGTGTCCTTGGAGGCGTCGCCGTCGGGGTCCTCGGTTGTGGCGCGCGTGGAGCCCTCGACGGAGGGGTCTTTTTCTTTGCGTTTTTCCTCTGTGGGTGGTGTTAGCGTGAGTAGGTGATAAGAGACAAACGACGGCACGTACCGTAATTAAGCAGGCTGCGCTCCCACTCCTCCTGCGCGCGCGGGAAGCCCTCTTTGGCGAGCGCGGCGAGCTGCTCCATGAGTGCGTCCTGGCGCTGGTTGAGGAGCGCGGTGTGGTCGTGGAAGATGGTGCGCTTGATGAGTTTCTGGGAGTGGGGGGGATTAGTGTTGAGTGGGTGGGTGGTGCAGGCGGCAAGGGAGGAAGAAAAGCAGGGAAGGACGGGAGGTATTGCGCCGTGCATGGGTACGAAGACATCCAAACGAAAACTCACAGTCATCGTAAACTTGTTGTAGGGAAAGATGGTGGGCATGAGGCCGAAGAACGCGTCGTCGTACTCGTCGAGCGCGACGGCCTGCAGCGCGAGCGCGGCGAGCGGCGGCTTGAGCGAGGGGGGGAACTTGGACTTGGTTGCCCAGGATTCTGCGGGGCGGGGAGTTGGTGTGAGGTGCAATGAAGGGAACGATAACGAAAGAGAACACAACTCACCCTTGGCAATCAGCTCCTTGAGCTTTTCGATGCTCACCTGCAGGTCGGGGTGGAAGCTCGACACATCGACCGTCTTGCGCTTCTTCCCGCCCGCGCCCTCCCCTGCGCCCTCACTCCCCCCACTCACGCTCTTGGTCGTGACGCCCGCGCTCCCGTTCAGGCTCACCGTCGTGTTCTCGCGCTTGCGCTTCTTGGGGTTGTCCGCCATGACCGCCATCCCGGTCTTGAGCGCGTACTCGAGGTCGAGTGTCGGCAGGTCGCCGTTCGTGTACGCGGTGTAGATGTTGGACGGGTCCGCGAGGACGACGGGGTACACGCGCTCCCGGCCCTTGCCCTTGTCCCCGTGGAATTCGTGCCCATTGAGTCCGTACCCAAGCGCGACTGCGTGCGCCACGTCCGTGGGGGCGTCCTCCTCGTCCGAGAGCGGGATGGGCGAGTCTTTCGTGCCGAGGGCGGTCTCCTTTGCAACAGAGGAGGATTTGCGCGGTGCGGCTTTGGATTTGGGGCCGGCGGTGGACGCGGGCTTGGCGGCGGCCTTGCCCGGGAGGGCGGAGGTGGAGGCGAGGGGGATGGAGAGGCTCAGCGACAGGGCGGGGTTCTTCTTTTTGGATTTGGGCTTTTTAGGGCTTCTGGGCAGCAATAAATAACTGTAGTCGAGAGGAAGGAGAAGAAACGCACTTGTCCCGGACCAACGCGACCTCGCCGCTGCTGACGTAGAAGCCCTTTTGCTTTGTCTGCGCAAAGTAGGTGCGCTCGTCGATGGCGAGCTCCGAGTCGTCGATGAAGGGGTCAGACACGTCATAGTACTCTGCAGCGGCCTTTGTCTTCGATTTTGTCTTTTTCTTGGCGGCCGCAGTGGATTTGGGTTTCTGGTGTGCACGTTAGTGTTTAGTGAATGTTAGCTAGTTTGAAAACGCGTACGCCGTCCTCGGGGGGTGCCTCCTTCGCTGCGTCGTCGTCGCCCTCGCTCTCGCTGCCACTGCTGGCGTCGTCAAAGTGCTTCTTTGCGAGGAGGTCGCCCCAGACGAAGCCGGCGTCGCGGGCGGTTGTCTTTACGTCGACCTCGTAGTTGTCTGGCCCGCCCAGGCGGATCTCAAGGCGGATGGTCTGCGGCGGGGGCGGCGGCGGGGGCGGCGGCGGGCTTGGCGCGCGGGCGGACTTGGGCTTCGGCTTCGGCGCGGGCTTGGCTGCTGCCGACGGCGGCGCGGAGAGCGGGGACGTCGGCGGGACGGACGGGGCGGCGGGGTCGACGTCCATGGCGCCGGCGTCGGCGGGCGGCTTGACATCGGGGTCGGCGGCGGGGTCGGCGGCGGCGGGCGGCTGGTCGTCCCAGCTGGCGGGGGCCAGGACCTTACCGGGCGTCGGCGAGTCGGGGGCCAGCAAGTTCTTGTCTACGTCGTCCTCCGACGCGTCTTCGGATGATTCTGAATCAGAGTGGGAGTCGACCTCCCCTTCCCCTTCTCCCTCGTCTCCTTCCCCTTCGCCCACGTTGTGCGGGCTGCCATAGTCCTCCAGGTCGTCGAGCACGCTGTGCGACCGAGACCGTGCGCTCGAGTGTCCTGGGCTCACGTGCGACTCGCCGCCCTCCTCGCCTGCAGCAGCACCAGCAGTCTGCTCCGTACCCACCATCTCCACATCAGACGTCGACATTCCAGTGCAGGCAAGCAAGCAAACAAGCAAAAAAAACGGAGAAATTCAGCGGGGTTACGACGACGACGACGATGGGAGACTCTTCGTTGGCAGTTTTGAAACTTCCGACGTCGCAACAAACCCACCCGGATCTTCACAAGGCACAGCCACAGGTCGTATGTAGATGGAGTTGATTTTCAATTTTGGATTTTAGTGTGCGAGTGAAGCGGGGAAAGAGAGGGTTTGCTGTAGACTAGTGGATTGTGCACGCCATATGTAATGGGAAGGAGCCTTTTGCGCGTGGACTCGATGGGATGGCCTGTGAGATGTGGGCGCTTATAACCGGAGACTTTGCACGTGATCAGTAATTTCTAGTGTAAATCTACTTTTACGATTTTTCTAGCCCTCTAGCGCTGGCTCTACATCCCTTTCCCCGCCCAGTCTCTTCTCCCTCTCTTCTCCCTTCCTCCCCGTCCTCACTGGCAGCCCCGCAAACTTCGCCCGTAGCGCCTCGTACTTCCGCCTTTGCGCGGCGCTCACACTGGGGCCGACCTTGTCCAGTGCGTCCTCAAAGTCGCAGAGCTGCACCGTGACGACGTCGGCGTCGTTGTGCGCATTGTCATCACCCTCCAGCTTTCCCAGCGTGCGCCTCAGCGCGCTCACGCCCGCCTCGCGCACGAGTGCCGCCAGGTCCGCGCCGCTGTACCCCTCGCACCTCTCCCGCATCACCAGCCCCTCCAGCCCGTCCCGCACCTCCTCCCCAGCCCCTAACGGCACGCCCCTCACCAGCGTCCGCACAATCTCCGCGCGCTCACGCGCCCCCGGCAGGTCGACGTACAGCAGCCGATCGAGCCGCCCGGGGCGCACCATCGCCGGGTCGATCATGTCCGGCCGGTTCGTCGCCGCGAGCACGTATACGGCGCGCCGCGCGTCGAGGCCGTCGAGCTCCGCCAGCAGGGTATTGACGACGCGCGCGGAGGACTCGGATAAGGCGTCGTCGCGTCGTGGGACGAGCGCGTCGAGCTCGTCGAAGAAGATGACGCAGGGGGAGGAGGCGCGCGCACGCGCAAAGACTTGGCGCACGGCGCGCTCGGATTCGCCGACGTACTGTGTGCCTTTGTTAGCGTGTATATACAATAAAGGAGGGGGTAGGCACCTTGTTCAACAGCTCCGGCCCCTTGACGCTGATAAAATTCGCGCGGCTCTCGTTCGCGACCGCCTTTGCGAGCAGCGTCTTGCCGCACCCGGGCGGGCCCCACAGCAGCACGCCGCACGGCGCGCGGATGCCCACGCTCGCGAACAGTTTGGGCTTTTTGAGCGGGAGCACGATGGCCATCTGCAGCGCGTCGCGCGTGCCGTGCAGGGCGCCGACGTCCGCCCAGGAGACGTCGGGCACGGTCGTGAAGCCCTCGCGCTGCGCGGAGGGCTGGACGTGCGCGAGCGCGAGGGTGAAGTCGGCGGGCGTGATGAGGAGGGGGGCGAGTTGGGCGGGCGTGAGCGGGAGGGGGTGCGCGTTGAGGAAGTGCGCGATGGAGCTGGCGGTGGGAGGGAGGGCGAAGGAGAAGGCAGAGGGGGCGGGGGCGGCGAGGGACGTGGTGGACGGGGGTGCATCGGAGGCGGTGGGCGGAGGGGCGTCGGACATGAGCACGTCCGGTGGCGGTTGCTCTGGATCGGGCGGCAGGACGAGTGTGCCGTCCGACAGCTGCTGGAAGATACGCTTCACGGCGATGATCCCCGCCGCGCCCGTGAGCGCTGCCAGGTCCGCGCCGACGTACCCCGGCGTCGCCTTTGCCAGCGCGCCAAAGTCAAAGTCGCCGTCCAGCCGCAGCTTCGCGGAGAGGACGCGGAGGATCTTGGCGCGCGCCTCCTCGTCGGGGACGCCCATGCTGATCTCGTGGTCGAAGCGGCCTGCGCGGCGCAGAGCGGCGTCGAGCGCGTCGGGGCGGTTCGTCGCGCCCATCACGATGACGGGCTTGTTGTCCGTCTTGTCCCAGGACATTTCTAGGGGAGTTCAGTCAAGTGCGAGTATAGGAAAAGACAAACCAACCATCCATGCATGTGAGGAACTGCGCGACGATGCGGCGCTCCATCTCGCGCTGGGCGCTCTCGCGCTTGGGCGTGATGGCATCGATCTCGTCGATGAAGAGGAGACATGGGGCGACGCGCTGAAAAGAGTAAATATCATGTTTTTTTCAAGGAGAGGAAACGCACCTTTGCCTCGTCGAATGTATCACGCAGCGTCTTTTCGGACTCGCCGGACATGCCGGACACGATGGACGGCGCGGAGATGCTGATGAACGGGACGCCGAGTTCCTGCAGATAAAATTACACACTAGTTTTTTATAAGTAGAAAACGCGCACCCCAGCCATAGCATTGGCAAGTAGCGTCTTGCCGCAGCCGGGCGGCCCGTGCAGCAGCACGCCGCGCGGGGCCTGCACGCCCGTGTGCAGATAGATCTCGGGGTGACACAGCGGCATCGCGACGAGCTCGAGCATCTTCTCGATGCAGCCCTCGATGCCGCCCAGGTCCGCCAGGCGCGCCGTCGGCGGCGTGTGGTCTTTTGCTATGGCGGTCTTCGCGCGCTTGCTCGCTGGGGTCGTGCTGCCTTCCGCGGCACGCACCTTACGTTTCGTGCCGCCATTTGGGATGGGGTCGATTTCTGGTGTTTCTGGTGCGGGTTCTTCAACGGCGGGCACAGGGGCGTTGAGGTTTACGCGAGCGCGGCGGTGGGTCGCCCAGAGGCCCTGCATTTGCTTGTTGAGTCCCGTGGAGCCCTGGCTGGTCGATGGTCAATAGAAAAGAGACAGAAATGTAATGGCGCACAGTCGCGTCCATGGTGCGGGACCACAAAAATTCTTTGTTTGGATGAACCAAACACCGGATAACTTGGACCCGGACGATGGTATCGCCTCCAAAGCCCTGGGAACGCAACGGCGGAGCAGCAGTAGCGGCGGCGGCGGCGTCGTCCGCGCCGAGTATGCCATCGTCGGCGTCTCCACCAGCAACAACAACGACAACGACACAACCACAACCACCGACGATGCCTGAGCGCCCGGCATCGTTCGGCGCAGTATCGAGCCCGTATGGCGCATCGCCGTATGGGGCGGCGGCCATGTCCCCGTATTCGCGGTTGGGGGCAGGCTACGGCGGGGTGGGCGTGGGTGGGGCGTATGGCGGTGGGTACGGCGGTTATGGCAGCTCATATGGGGGATATGGCGGGTACAGCGGCGGGTACGGGGGAATGGGGATGGGGATGGGGATGTCGCCGTACGGAATGTCGCCATACGGCGGGATGGGCGGGATGGGCATGAACGGGATGAATGGAATGGGCATGCCAGTCGGGATGAACGGCGAGCCGTCACTGACCCAGACACTGGAGAGCACGACCCAGCACACCTTTGCGCTGCTGCACTCCATCGTGCAGACCTTTGGCGGCGTCGCACAGATGCTCGAGAGCACATTCATGGCAACCCACTCCAGTTTCTTTGCCATGGTCGGCGTCGTCGACCAGTTTGGCCACCTGCGCAACGCACTGGGGAGCGTCCTGGGGCTGTTTGGACTGATGCGTTGGATGCGCGAGCTTATTACTGGTCGGCCGCCAACGAGTGGGGCAATGCAGGGCGAATTCCACAGCTTCGTCAACGGGCGCCCTGTCCAGAGTGCAGGCCCGCCCCCGCCAAAGCCCAGCAAGAAACCCCTCATCATCTTCCTCCTTGCGATATTCGGTGTGCCCTACGCGATGACCAAGCTCGTGCAGCTGCTCAGGGAGCGCGCTCGCAATAACCAACTACCAGGACAACTCCCTCCGCTGGACCCTGCGTCTCTGACATTCGCACGCGCACTGTTCCCGTTTACGCCGACCAACCCCACGGAGCTCGCGCTCAAGGTGAACGAAATCGTCGCGGTGCTCGGCAAGCTCGACCCTCGCACAGGCGCAGAGGTCGATGCCCGCGTTGTGCTCGACAGCGCGGGCGAGGACGCCGTGCAGTGGTGGAAGGGCCGGACGCGCGAGGGGCGCGAGGGGTGGTTCCCGCGACGGTGGGTCGAGGTCATCGAGAAGCGCGCCGCAGAGAAAAAGGTCGATTGACTGGACTGGCTTGTACTGTATGCATGTCTACTTTTTTATATAATTCTATACTACAGCTGGCCTATTCGCTGCACCATCCTGTCCTTGACCGTCTGGTACGCGCTCATGATCGTCTGCTCGTTGATGATGATCTCGGTCGTGTCTGGCCGCGGCCTGCTCACTCGCGACGCGATGGCGGCAGGGTCCGTGTCGACGATGATTCTGAACCGAATTAGTTCTGGTATATATACAACGAACACGTAGACGCACCCATCGTCTATCGTCTCGTCCAGACACAGCAGCACGAGGTCCAGGCTCTCCAGCACGCCACGCTTCTCGATCTGGTTGCGCAGCAGCAGCGTCAGCGCGTCGAAAAAGTTGTTCAGCGCCGTCGAGAGCATCAGCTCGTTCTCCATGGGGCCCGCGATCAGGTACACGATGAGGTCGAGCGAGTGCTTGTACACCGCCAGGTGCGAGTCGTACAGGATTATGTCGCCTGAAAACGGATGAATTCAGCCCAGCTATGCTATGGGGGACACCACCACGCACCCCCCGCCTTCTTCGTCTTGGCCCACAGCCCCTTCTCGAACGCCTTCTGCTCCTTGAGCGTCAGGAACGCCTTGCTCTCGCCCGCGGGGTGGCCCTTTGGCCGGTAGTACTTTGCCAGCACCCGGTTGCCCTCCGTGTCGAGTATCAGGAAGCCGTTGACGCTGTACAGCGAGAGGTTCATCGTGTAACTTTCAGTGAATCACGTGATTCATTTCCAAATTCCAATTATGCACTCACCACCACCGCCGATGGCCCACCGCGAGTCGTCCTCGTCGGGCGGGCTAAGGTCGGCGATGAAACACACCAGCAGCCCCCCGCCTGTCAGCAATAATAGTAGCAGACCGACGTCGCCCATCTCGCCCCTGCTCGCCTCGCCCGCGCCGTCCAACCACGTTTCGCTGCCGCACACGCCCAAGACGGCGTACACGCCCAAGGTCTCGTTCGACACCTTCGAGAACCCCGTCGCGTCCATGTTCTCGTTCACGCTCCAGGTAAAGGCCGCGGGCTACGCGCGCACGCGCAGCACCCGCGTCTTTCTGTGCGCCGCGAGCGCGGACGAGAGCGGCCGTGAGGCGCTCGACTGGTCGCTCGAAGCACTCGTGCAGGACGGGGACGAGCTTATTGTCGTAAGGGGCGTGGATGAGGATGAATTTGGTGCGGTTTATCTATATCTATCTGCGTGCGATAATAATGGCTGATTGCATGCAGAGAAAGACCACAACTCGGTCAGGGAGGAGGCACGGGAGCTGATGCGCGTGATGCAGGAGAAGAGCATCGAGTACGAGCCCGACAGGAAGGTGTGTTTTGCCCCTAAATTTATGCATAAATGCTCACTCCCCACCCAGCTCTCCCTCATCCTCGAGTTCATCCCGGGCAAGGTCACGGACACGATCGACCGCCTCATCGCGCTCTACCGCCCCGACAGCGTCGTCGTCGGCACGCGCGGCAAGCGCGCGTGGCAGGGCATGACCATGATGGGCAAGGTTGGCGGCATCGGCAGCGTGAGCAAGTACTGCCTCACGCACTCCCCCGTCCCCATCATCGTCGTGCGCCCAGAGCGCAAGGTCAAGAAGGCCATGGAGAAGCGCCGCGCGGACCCGAAGCGCGGGACGCACTTTGACTCGGAGGGGTGAGTGTACACATATTTACTAGGCTTGGAATGGAATGTGTTATTTTTTTGGTGGACTCACACGCACACCGACAGGGACAAGCCCCCGCCGCCCATGGCCCGCCACGCCAAGACGTACAACGTCATCGGGAGCACGCCGCTGGGCGGCGGTGGCACGAGCAAGGGCGGGTGAACGGGGGGCGATGATTCATTTTGCGCGGATTGCTGGTACTCTTGTAATTTATAGATGACACTGCAGTGTATTATTTATGTTGGCGAGCTATTCTACGTTGAAGTGGGAAAGCCTGATATGTATTCCAAGTGTCAAAATCTTGGGGCTTTTGTTGGGTGGACAAAAGTACAGTGTTCTAGCACTCCTTTACACAATCGCCCTCGTATAAGGTCGGCGGTATGGTCGCGGTTGATTTTGAGCTTTGATTTTTGATTTCGGACCACGAACATGTGATCGGAGCGCGCGGTTTAATGCAGCGCGTACACCCAACTTCCTGTGTCATTTGGGGTCATAGTGTATTAGTGAGGGGGTGAAGAGACTCTTAGTAGCTTTGCAAGGAGTTTGATACCAACATCTGCCACTTAAGCAGCAAGTGAGGCAAAACTATGTATTGAAAAATCCCACATATTGAGAGTGGTGTTCTGGATGGTTATGTATGCATACATTCTGCTTGAATATTTCCTATTTTTTTGCCAGGACCCCCCCATGCATAGGATTCAGTGCACACAAACGAAATCAGTGGCATTCTCACGGTGTTCAGTAGCAATAAATCCATCAAATACAGCGGACAGAGCTATCTAATTTGTTTGAGAATCAATGGGGCCATTGCATTGAAGATAGTCCACCCAGATAGAGCCTCCAATTTAGGAGATCCCATGTGTTGATACACCCCAGTTGCAAGTACATCAAATTCATCCAAAACCCAATGGAAGGCTTCTTGACGCGGAGTTTCAATCAATCCACGAAGTTCATCAATGTCATCTTCAGTGACAGGGATGGCGAGGTTTTGAAGGCCATAGTCACCAGGCATGTCAAAACGACATTTGGAGTAACACTGGAGGGCAGGATTCAGTTGCGCTGCTTCCGGGTCTTCTTGTTGTTGAAATAATCAACAAATTCATCAAGTCCTATTTGAACAATCTTGGGCCAAAGCCATCAAAAGAAGTCTCTGTTGAATAGTACAGATTTTGAATCATCATCATGGCTGCAAGAATTTACACACCTGTGAACAAGATCTCCTGGAATGAGATGGATACAGCCCTCTTCCAAAATGTCACACATTGATCTGCTGCTGAACTGACGATTGTAGGACCAGGCAGATTCAATTGGGATATTGGTGGAACTTTGGACAGCGATGACAGGCTTCCAGTTGTCAGCGGAGAGGTCTGGTGCAAATATTTCTCTGAGATTGGAATTAGCTACATGAAGCAGTAACTACTTAAACAGACGCAGGTTGTCTGAAATGCCACTAACTAGCCCAGCTCGCTTCTGCCATCAAAGGTGACTTGAACTGAGATTGCTTAAATTTTTTGAAGGATTATTATTTGAAGGACAACATACTGGGAAAGAAATGCACACCTCCATATGCCGGAACCATGTCAAGGAACACATGTCCAACCATGTCACTCAAGTGAGAGTTTGGGAGAACAACAATCCAGAGGACCTTTCCAACATGGTCTCACATTCTATATATATCTATCCTGATGCCTGGACCCATACAAAGAGCCTTTTAACTAAGCTTTTCATGGCCATCGGCATGGATTTCCTGAAAAATGCCAATGGCATTAAGGGCAGAGCATTGCTTGGGTCCTTTTCTGCGGCCTGGCCGACACATATCAGAGGGACCTTGATCCACAAGCCCCTTCATTGTTGCTCAGACAAAATCCCTAGGTTAAAATTTAAATTTCTGAATACAATATATGGAAAATGAAAAAAAGACATACCAAGGGATTGTGAGATTCAATCTCAAGGAAGCAATCTTCTTAACAGTATCTGGTCCTTGCCCTTGATGAACGTCACGTGAAATTATATCAGCAATCACAGCAGTAGCTTCTTTGACTTCTTTAAACTATCTTGAGCTTGGTTCATCAAACTTTCTGTTGAGTTTTTTGAGCTTCGTCAATCTGTATGGTTGTGTTCTCATTGTTAATAGTGACTTGAAACAAGACATCTGAGAGCATACTCAATAGATATTTGATGCTCTTCCTCAAGATAGCAAAGATGAAGGGAGAGGGAGAGAGACCATTGTGCATAATCAAACAAGATTGCTTTGAGCTCGTCGTCCAGAGGAACTGCAGAAGAAAATCAGCAAGAGTTGATTCATCAATAAAGTAGCACCGCTGAAAAACTCCATTGCTAGTGCCATTGCTTCCTGTGGGATTGACCATAAGCTTTGCAGAAGCTTGCACCCTTCTTAAATGTTGCCTGGCCATTGATCCAAAAAGTGGAACAAAATTACCCTGAGAGAACCTACTTTGTGATCATTGATCATCTATCTCTGTTCAAGGATATTGACCGACTGACTTCCTTTGAGTCATCTTCAACAAGACAAAATCATTGATGCAAAGCTGCTCCACAACTTGTGCCAAGCAAACAAATTACAATTGCAGAAACAGATCAGACAGTGTATGGGTCCAGACTTGGATCAAAACTCAATTACCATGGGAGGAATCACAAAGTGATTGTCGATCATCTGTAACTGTGAGACAGGTTTGACTGACTGGATTTGAGTCACATACAGTGGGATGGAGAAGATGAGTCAAAACTTGCTGACACGGATCAGCATTTAGTCAACTTAAGTTGCAGTAAATATTATTCATATGAGCCTGTGAAGTTATTAGTGTCGTTCAAAGTTGTCCTGTTTGGCTCCTGATTGCTTCCTATTTACGTTCCTATTTCATTTCCTGTTTGCAAGTAGGAGAACAAAAAGGAAGCAAAAAAGGGCCCTTTTTGCATTCAGGAGCACTTGGGGCTCCTTTTTGAAATCATCTCCCTATTCTTGTTCCTACTTGTGCTCCTGAAGACGCTCCTGTTCCAAAATTTCAAACTCCGCCTGTGACGATCAAATCTTTCTTCCTCACGCCACTGCACCACTCCCTCGACTACTATTCATTCATTCTTTAGCACTACTTCTACTACTACTGTCGTGAATATCGATGGCTCGGCGAGGTTCTCCCTCCAAAGCCAAGTCTCGCGCTCGAAAAAGCCAGTCACGAGCCCCTCAGCATCACCTTCGAAGCCCACGGGCGCCGTCCAGCCGAAAGCCCAAGGCTCCAAAAAGAGCTGATGCAGACGTTGATGACGGAAAGGCCGGAAAGTCGTCTGGCCCTCGTATTTACTGGGACAAGGATACATCCCGCATGGAGCGGTTACTTGACTGGCTCGACAACAACCCCGCCGACCGCCAGAAATTGTTCTCTGATTCCACCAAAGATGCCAGTAAGGAGGGTAGGAAAGCGAGAAAGGCCAGTGGCGCCAAGACCATTTATTACACCAAGATAGCCGATGCTGTCTTCTCCGTTGATGCGGATCCAGCTGTTCGCGAGGCTTTCAAGAAGGATTCCACGCCGTATGTGCGTTCTGTCGAGAACTATGTCTCTCGGTGAAGTCCCTCTTACCCATGGCATATTTTTACAATACTCATGCACCACAGGCTCAAATCAGAGTACCACGACTTTAACACTGAACTCGGCCAGACTGGTGCAGGGCTGAAGTATGAGGACATTACTCCAGGCAGCGACATCCACAACAAGATTGGTATGTATTCCTCTGACGCTCCAGCCACATTTTCTGGCTGACTTGAGCGTCTAGAACTCTTGAAGGCGAGCTTTCCGTGGTGGGAGCGTCTTCACGGTTACTGGCGCACTCTCCCAAACTTCAATCCGTTCACTGTGTCATCGGAACCCGGTCAAGATGTTGCTGCACAGGCTCTTGCTCTTCTGATGGATGGTCGTGAATCAGTGGCACCTCAGTCGCCACCCTGGGATATCGAAAAGGAGCTGGACAAAGAAGAGGAACATGAAGGTAGCGAGGTATGTTGGTGGCGACCAAACTATACCTGCCGCCGTGTAACCATATTTCTAGAACCCCTTCACTCCCGTCGACGACGACGACAGCGAACAAGCAAGCAAGCAAACCTCAGTTCCTGCCCCCAGGAATGCCGGTATGCAAAGCGACACCAGTTCATCGACTATTACGCCGCCGACATCTCCAACTCCGGTGAAACTTCAGCTCCTGGCGAAATCTGCGGCATCGCGGGCATCCATGAAGGAAAATTCCGCAACTACTCCTTCAGCTACCAAACCTCGTGGCAAACGTAGTCGCGTCGAAGCCTTTGCCGAAGAGAGCCGCCTCCAGGTCGAAACTCTCGCCCGTCTCGGACAGCAGAAGCATGAGCGGTGCCTCGTTGAACTGGAAGTCAAGAAGCGCCGTCTCGATGTAGATGCCCTCGAGAAGCAGCAGGCATACCAGCACGAAAATATGCTGGTGGAGGAGCGACGCCTTGCCGCTGAGGATCGTCGTCGGGAGGAGCAGTTTAAGCGTGACAGGGAGAGAGAGAAGCACGAGCTTGAGATGATGCGTTTCAAATGGATGATGCAGAACGGTGGCGGGAGCAATGTAGCGCCCTTGGACATGCCAAAATGCGATGGCGGGAACACTTCAAACGTCGGGGCCGCTGAGGAGACGAAGGGCGGTCGTGTGAACGAGGCGGGGAGCTTCAGCAGCTTCAATATGCAGGGAGGTAGTAGCAGGAACAACTCGGGAGCAGGGATTTTCGGCGGCGTTGATGACATGTTTGGCCTTGTCAATGTCAGAGGAAGTGAGATGCTTGACCAATTCGCGGCGATGGATGGTATGGATAAATTTGTGGGGATGGACAGTACCACTGGGTTTGGCGGCAATTTGGGAGGGAATTAACTAGTATGATTATGCGGTGCCGGTCGGACCTGCTTTCTCTTTCGCTCTTTCCACAGTTGGACTCTTAGTCACTCGCTTTTCAGTACTTGAATACCCATTAATTCGTTCACAAGTAGTACCAATTCGTAGTTAGTTGATCCAATTCACGTTCTACGAGTTGCTGTAGTATAAGGACTGTCAAAGAGAGCATCCATGAGCCTCTGTCGAAATCTTCCTCCCTTTGTCATGTGTCGCCTTCGTGCCCGCCGCAAATCCGCCTCTGCACTTTCTTCCTCCCCATCTGAATCTGTTTCTGCACAGCTGCCTCGAGAATCGTCGTCACGGCCCGCCTCATAAAGTTCTTCCCTCCACTCTTCGTCAACACGCCCCTCTTCCAGCCGGATGATGAGATTATGGAGGATAATGCATGTGCGAAGCCACATCAAGGCCCACATATGATCTTTGTGCGATGAAATTTGAATCCGCACTTCTTTTAAAGATTGGAAACACCCTTTAAGTAGGCCGATGGCATGCTCGACTCTGATCCGGACCTGCCGATTCATTAGCGCATGATTCTGTAAGTAAGCAGCTATACAGCTACCTTCGAAACATGATAATTGAAAGTACGCTCATCAGGGCTGAGTTGTCCATGTGCCGGTCTCTTAAAGGGTGGAACACACCACCGCTCAGGTGTGTACGCCGAATCAGCCCACAGCCATTCTCCT
The DNA here is from genome assembly GCA_029282285.1 of Mycena rebaudengoi. Classification (NCBI taxonomy): domain Eukaryota; kingdom Fungi; phylum Basidiomycota; class Agaricomycetes; order Agaricales; family Mycenaceae; genus Mycena; species Mycena rebaudengoi. Next base: position 331,910 of record JARJCX010000158.1, on the reverse strand, counting down.
GGAGAAAAAATTGTGTCGTGATCTTTGAAGGTGCGTGTGCTTCGAAATGCCCAGGAATCATGAACACTGCCTGTATGACCAATAGAATAATCTGCAATTAACAGATTGTTGGGCAGTACCAAGACCTTTAGAATCTTAATTTAATCCAGTCGACAACCCTGAGGAGGAACACACCTGACAATCTAATGAATAATCCTTATTTTTGTCGAACCAGGCATCTCCATGTAGCCCAGGACGCTGAAATAACGGAATCTTGGTGCCATCTGCGAGCATCCACCCACCGCGCCACTCCGGACATGTCTCGGCCTCCACCCAGGACTTTGACTCCTCCTTTTCCACCACATTTGGTAGATGGATTGCTGCGTCATGCAATTGCAAAAGCGCGATCATAACACGGTTGGTGCAGTTGACCACCGTGCCAACACTAACACCAGCCCACTGAGCTATTTCCTCGGGAGAGGCACCATTGCCATAATGGCCAGCGCGAAAGAGGAGTATCGCGAGCTGAATTTGGACAGGCAGCTGAGGGCAATTGGAATTGTTCTGAAAAATTATATGGTCCTTGATGAGCTCGTACAACCCGTCGAAGATATGAGGCTCAACACGAAGCCGCCGGCAAAAATTGGGGTGCCCGCACTCCCGCCACTCGTCAAGGAGATGCAGCTGCGATACCTTCGGAATGCGGGGCATGGGATCGATAATCCGAGTGGTCTCAATGTCTCGCATCAACTGCAAAATCATTTGGTGGCGAGTCGCCATAAACTCGTCTTCAATCTCGGAGCAAGACATAGAAATATCTGAGGAGGAGCCTGAAAAATCTGATCCCATAGAAATATCATCTCCACTATCGCCGGAGATTGCACTCCCATCACTCCCGTTCTCTGAGTCCGAGTTGGAAGGCAGATCGTCCAAGAGTCGAGAGACTTGATTCATGAAGTAGGTGTGGGTGAATTGACGGTGGTGATCATCGAGCTCCTCGAGTATACGACTACGCTTGGAGTGTGTGCGGTGGGAGCCTGTGGCCATGACGTGGTGCAGTGGTAACGACGGCGGCTTGGTGATGGTTGCGTCATGTCACGTCCACGTCCACCGCCGAGCGGAGTCTGAACAGGATGCAGCAGCCGAAGCATGCCGACATGTGGTGGAGAGTAGGAGAATGCGCCTGAACACTTCCTATTCACCTCCTAGTGCTAAAAGTACAGAAGGGGGGGTTTCAAACCTGGCCCTATTTGCCTCCTATTCATTTTCCTGTTTGCTCCCTTTTACGCCAATTTACTGCCAAAATGGCAAAAAGGGAGCAAATAGGGACGCAAACAGGGAACCAAATAGGGCCAGGTTTGAACGACACTATTGAGTCATCCTGGTATCTCTTATCCTAACATTCACACATCCACTGAGTCAGGATGAGCTGAGTCACTTGCCATAGAATGGCAATAATATCTGAACTCTAGCCCAAATATTTAAACTAAACTCAGCTGTCCTGCTAATAGTCACCATTTACCTCTCTTTTACTTATGGCCAACAACACTAATCCTGTTCAACTCTGCATTAGTGACAATACTTGTCTACGCCACTTCAAATACAAAACCAGCCCCGGACGTTGCCACAAGTGTGTTATTCTTGCTAATACTGTAGAGACTGAGCATGCCAGGATCTTGGTATGTTTCCTTCTACTTAAGCCCAAATGACTTTTGATTCTAGTGAAAATTTTGACACCCAAGCAATTCTGCAATGCATGGGTTGTGGGAATGTGTTTAGCCAACTTGAGAGTGATCACTGTGGACTCTGTGATAACAAGAACAGTGAGTGTAATTTTCTCTTCCTGAGTTTAAACCCTGGATTTTTCTCAGAGAGATGTCTTGGAAACCCAGCAACATCCAGTAATACTATGAGCGCTGTTCCTTCTTTATCTCAAGGTAAGGAAAGGTTCATTTTATTTCTTTCTTGTTATAACAGCTTGAAGGCCAAAGTGTTTCTTCTTCGATCCAAAATCATGGACAATACCATCGCCAGAACTGGAGAGACACAGCAAACATCAATCACATTTATGTTGAACATATGTTGATCTTATTTTAAATATGATCAGTATAGACCCTGTGATCAAATGACTGAACATATTATGAAGTTTGATTGGCATATGATCAGTGGCCATATTTAGAATAGAACCACTGATTATATTGTGATCATATTTTGATCAAACTTCCTTCCCTGTAAGGGAATTTTGCAAAATCAGACAAACAGAGCAAGACAAAACACCAGGGACTTTCAAGGCTGCTTTCAAGAATGCAACCTTGTTTGACTTGATGATGGTTTCACATTCTCATGCCACCCAGATTACTCATTTATTCAGTCGCAAGAAAGGCTCTACTTTGTACAGCTCCAGTGACCTGTTCTCTTAGCGGTACTTGCAGGGTAATGTGGCTATATTCGCTCAAGATGTACTGACCATAAGGACTCTGTTGCCTCCTGACATATCGGAGATACAGGAGGCCATGTGTGCGCTCGTCATCAGTGAGGTGTCAGTCCCTAATATGGACAACATCAAGAGACTTAGCCCTGTTTTGGTGTCAAAGAATAGAGTGGCCACACTCATAGATTTTCTGGTTAGCGAGAATGACATGTATGTAGAGGCAGGCATAACTATGTGTTACAAGTCCTAAACTTGTTTAGGTAATTGTTCTATATCCATCCTCATACCCTCAGATTTTGGTTGTTTTTCAGACCCTTAATTTTGACTTTGCGTGGAAATTACCACTTTACTGGGTCGGAATTCGGTCCTTTTGGCAGTTGGGCCATGTTCCTTTGGCTTGTCTTCTTTCTAATGTTAAGTTTTACATCATTATACTTGGTGCTGGATTGAATGTGGCTGAAGACCTTTGAGAGAGCCAAAAGATGTGTACCTTATTCTGTTTGTTGAATTAAATTATGTTGAGGGAACAGGCTGATTCCTGTTCTCTCTGGAGCCATTGAATAGAGTAGTAATTTTTTACTGCCAGCTATACAACCTCCTCATTCTCCTCCTCCTCCAGCTTGTAAAAGCTTTTGCACTGCCTGCTCTCCCTATGCTGCTATCAATGAGACACAATGCTGATCAGGCCGATCATTCAATCTATTTCTGTCCTTTGTTTCGCAATCCGATTTGAGAGCGGTGTGGCGTAGTTTGGCCGTGGGGACCAACTTTCTGTCACTCTGTCACATTTGTCACATATTCCCGGATTTCTCCGGGCTCTCTGTATTCGATAAAAAACCACATTCTGTATATTGTGAACCTTGTAACTGCAGCTGGGGCATGAATTAGGTTGGTGGATCACTCACTCTCGGTACTTATTTTTTCCACCCCCCCTTTTGTTATATAGTAAAAATCCCTGGTAAATGAGGTGATAATTCTTCCTTTCTGGCTCCACTTTATAAGGTGTGTTGAGTTGTGTTTTTCTTTCTTTCTTTAGACATGTACATGTGGTGCTGCACATACCTGTTACTGTAATAGAGTGTTCAAGTCTCACGGTGCGGAATATCCCGGGTTCCTGGTTATCAGCTAGATGATGCGTGTATTTGCTACTTTTAATAGAAGGTTCAGGTCCCACCACATGGAAGATCCCCTTTTCTATTCTTATTTTACCTCATTCATATTCCCATTGTTATTTTTTTCCCCTCCATTTTTTACATGTAGATTTGACATCCTGGAGGTTTGTGGTGTTTGTCAATAAATATCAAATCAAACCTAAGAAGTTACAAAGCTGTACAAACGGGCATGTAGTATAAATACTAATAACAGAGGACTGGTTATCAACTTATTCGGAGTGCACGGTGGTAGATATCTAGTGACTTTGTTAAAGTCAGTGATTTAAACTGATTTTTGGATTCTTCAATTGACATACCCATTAAAAAAAAAACCGAACCACATGATCCATCATTTGTGCAACAGCCTAAAAAAGACAATGCGATGAAATCTGTTCCGAGAGTGACTCTGCCAAAAAGTGACGGGCTTCTGAATAACATGGTGTATCCTCTAATGTGCCAGCTGAGCTTTCTGGAATCAAATGAGACAGCTACAACTTTAGTTGCATGTATGATTATTTTTTTGCCATATTATATAATATTTGGTGAGATGATGTTAACAAAAGGAGTGCTCAATAAAGCTTATTAGTTGACTTTTACCAAGTTGCTGTAAATTCTCCCATTGGCTAAAAAGTGTGGAGTAGCTAATCAAATAATTTACAGCGACCTCGCACAAAGTCAACTAATAAGCTCTAATTGCAGAGGTTTTCACCAGAAATGCAAGCACTAATTTCTGGGTTTGAAAATGTCCACAATGAAACTGGAACTTTAAAACAAGCTCGAGATATGGTTTGCACCATGTTTCATGGAAGAACAGCGGCTGACTTTACTTATGGACGTAAAAATGCAAGTGTAGACAAAATTGCAGAATGGATGCTGTCTATAATTGCATGTGGACGGACATATAGTAGCTACCCCAAATACCATTTCTGTTTGAGTAGCTTCTCTGATACTTTCACATACCATAGTTACTCCTTCTAATGAGTTTCACGGGAATCCAGATGCGGTGGTTACCTTACAGGAGTGGTTTCGGGATTACTTTGCCAGAAAGATCAGACTCTGTCCCAGATGCTCGGAAAATGGCACTGAATCTCACTTAAACCCAGTTATTACAATTCCTGTCCTCCTCCACTTATCCATAACTAGTGCACAAATTCAAACATTGCCTCTATTGCATTTTAAACGAGCAGGTCGAAGTATTGATCACTGATTGAGGGGAATTGTGTACCATGGCAGCAAGCATTTTATGGTTTGACTATTTACTAACAATGGCCATATATGGTTTCACGACGGGATCTACAATAAAATACGAAGGCTACATGAAAGATTTAAATGATATTTCTACATTCAGCTTACTTCTGCAGTTATGGCGGTATATGCAGCTGACATATGAAACTAGTAGACATGTGAGTTCTCAGATCATCTCCATGTACAGTTTAAATGCTGCAATATATATTCAAATCACAAAGAATCCGAACCCCCCCCTGCTATAATTGCAGGACTCCATGCAAAGCAATGGCCCACAAACCAAGTCCAGACAATATGGATCCTTTGTTCTCCCATGGCAATGCCCATTTGGATTCTGCGGATCCATGAGGTGTTGAACTTGTGTGTTTGGCTGAATCATCCACTGTGGCCGCTGCCACTTCCTCCTATACTGACAGTGCAGATCGGCTCATGTTGGATGTTGTGCCAACTGATATTCAAACACCCATTGCTGAACCAGCTCCTCTGCAAGTCTTCGATCTCCTGTCTGTTCCCCAAGATGAGATGGTCATGGAAACTGTCAGCTATATTGCAGGTGATACCGGCAGTGTCAACTACAACAAAATGAAAGCCAGTGCCCTCACATGGTGTAAAGACCCCAACAGGCGATAGGCCATTGGCCTCTCGCCCTTATGCTATTATCATTACATTATCATTACATAACATTATTTGTTGTAATTAATGTTGCTGGGTGCCACCGTGGGAAAGGTAGACTTACCTTTACCCATTGTTGTGCACCCATTTCTATCAATATAAATCTTGGGATTGTTCAATTGGGTGATCGTCTAAAGTCTCAACACAACTCCTAACACATGGTGTCTGGACAAGAAAAAATTAGTGATGCATAGGGCCTGGCCTCAGGCCCTCAGGCCCTCCAGCCAGGCCCTACCTAGGGCCTGAGTGGGCCCAGGGCTTGGGCTTGAAATTTTGAAGCCCAGGCCTGGCCCACAGGCTGGGCCTGTGTCATCTAATTTGTGTCAGAGATCACTGTTTCATTTTGAATCTCTTGCTGTCTGAATATGTCACCCCCTGTACAGCTCGGAATCTCAGCAGGTCAACAGAATAATTATAAAAGAGTTATGTCCACAGTAACCGAGTGTTACTTTATATTTTCATACCTTGTGTTTTTGTGAAGTGCAGCCATGGCTTCACAGTGTCCTCCCAACATCTCTATGTGGGTTTGGAAGCCTCCCACTCGTGTTCCAAAGACAATGGGGGACACTGTACATTCACTAATTTTTTTTTTTCTTGACTTGTGATGTGATGTCTCTCAGTTGCTGCCATGACAGACTACATTGATCACATCGCAATGCTCTGTCCTCGACTGCCCTGTACAGTCCCTGAAGCTGTCGACAGAGATAAGAATTGGCATGTTGTCAATCATGTCTGTGGCATCGACTTTGATGCTCCTGTGCCAACATTTACATACTGAATGGATGTTTTGTTCAGCAGAGACTGTTGGGACAAGCATGGCCGCCTTCACCATATCCACCACGGTGCTAACAGGATGCTTCTCTTTGTTCAATATCTCTGTGAAATTAACTGGGCTACTGATGGTATACCTTTTACAATGGGCTCTCTCAAATTGTTGGAGCTGATGAAATAGATGGAAACACTTTGGTATGACATTATCAAGAAGATGTTTGTTCTAACCTTGACTATTCAGTGAGGGATCAAAGGATGCCGATCCTTCTTCAGCACTTGGTGAAGGATCTACATTGACTGGATCGAAACAGCTTGCTGATGGAAGCCTCTCTGACACGGAAGACCCCCCCCCCCCCCCCTGCTAGGAAAATAAGAAGTGCGTGTGTATCTTTACTTTCTTAAACTCCTGGTCATATCATCCTAGCTTGAAATGGCACTGTCACCATTGAAGATGTCAACGACAACGATGATTCTGACATACAGGAATATATACCATGTTTGTTCTTTACTAGTATGGTGTTGAAGCAATACTTGATGCCTAGGTTTAGCAAAAAGCACCAGGTCTTCACCTTTGGGGTGATTTGACCGAAGATGATGAGCCTTTGGTACCAAAGCCACCAGGTACGTATCCATCAATTCATGGGATGAATATACTTTTCATTGCTGATTCCAGGTGCCAGTCCCTCTCAATTAGACTGGTAACCAGGCTGTGTATGAAGAGGTGAATCGTTCATACACAGACTGGTCGATCTGAGTTTGAATTGCTATGACGCGCGATCACGTCACGTTTTCGTCACATTGAGAACATCGAAATGAGGAGAACTTGTCTACTGGCCAAAATAAAAATGATACAAACTCAAGGAACTACTAGTATGCATACAGAAGTCCCAATAACCGCTTTCCAGCGTATCTGGGAGCTCCCGCGATCCACATTGACGATATTCATACCGAATGGCAAAAACATTTGTTTCCGTGATGTAAACACGGTTAAAAAGCTCAAAAATATATTCCAAGCAATATAAGTACTTTTTAAACCTGACTACATCTTCGAATTTTGGATGAGTGCCTTCTGTGACTCAAAATGAATTTATTCGAGTGGGATTGTGCAGCTCACGTGGCAGAAACGTGATCTGATCGCGCGTCATGGCAATTCAAACTCAGATCGACCGGTCTCTCTATGAACGATTTGCCTCTTCATAGAGATGACGGTCACCGGTCTACCTCTCAATGAGTTGTAAAGAAAGCTGAATCATTTGAAATTCCAGTACATGTTGGTTTTACTCAAGCAGACTATCGGTGTGGCAAAAAGGGTTTGAGTAACAGTAAAATACACAGGCATCTGGATTGAATCCCACCACACTTGGTTCCGATGGCATGCTCACAGACATTGTCGTTCCTGATTTGGCACCATCTAGTGCTTCTGATCATGAGCCGACTGCAGATGTTAATTACTTTTTTACACCAGCTGAGGAGGTGCCTGGGAAAACGAGTAAACGGCGCAACTGCAAGCTTTGCAAGTATGTGTCTCAACCGCAATCTCAGTTCACTTTTCATGATTCTGATAGGGGTAAATTTGTTTCTGATGCATCAACTGTGCATTGACATATGGCAAGTACACACAAGGTAGGTAGATTCATAAATATACATTGACTCAACTCACAGAAGTCTCACTCTTTTTTTTTCTTTAGCTGAACTATTACAAATGGTGTGAGAAGACCGGATTTGAATCTTGGCTCGCAGCAGACATAAAGGAACAAAAGCTTACTGCCAGCTGAGCTGAAGAGGCAGGGAACAGCTTCACCAGAGGACTCTTGATTGCACCTCTGAGAAAAGCCCGAACATGTTGTACCTTACACTGACTGCCTTTCCTTGACACCGTGTTGGAGTGGCTGATCATTACTGATCAAGTACATTATTCCCTGCCCGACGATATAGCTAATGTTCTCCTCTGTTTTTAAGCTGGTTGTCGCCCTTGAGCATCCAAAATTCAAGACCATGATCAACATTGCAGCCCATGTAACAAATGGGGTCAAGATCCCAGGTAGAAATTTGACCTGTACCAAAATCATGAAGCTCTCCCATGATCAAATGGATAAGTTACGAATGTGCTTACAGGTATGACCAATTTCGGTCGTTTTCACAATATTAATTAAACCATTACCTTCAGAGCGATGCGGTCACTGGAAAAATAAATGTGACATGTGATGTGTGGCAGGCTGCCAACACTGAAGGATACTTCATTGTCACTGGTTACTGGATCGAGGAGACATTGCCTGCAGTCTGGGTTTTTCAAGAGGCTATCGTCAGGTTTACTTGTCTCAACAATGCCCATAATGGTGGTTGCTTAGGTCAGGCTTTGTTCAAGATCGTCAAACGTTGGAGTAGTGTATCCAATCCTCTGTCGGTACTCGCTAGACAATCCAAGAACTCTGTCGATAATCCCAACCCGAGACTGTGTATCTGCTCTGTCTACTCCAAACAACGCGGTGGATCCTGCCTAACATAACCAAACACCCTACTGCATCTGCCCCCCTCCCCGAGGCGGCATCCTCGTCGCCTCATCAACTCCTCCTGATCTCCCTTATCCTCTGTCCAATACCCCTTCCATTTTCATCGGCTCCGTCTTCTTCGGCTCTGTCCCCAACCTCTCCTGTGCTCCCACCCTCGGCCATCTTGCCATCTACGTCCGCCCCGACCTGCTGTGCTCCAACCTCCACACCCTCCGTGCTACCTTCCACCAGCGCCTTCTCGTACGCCTCCAAGGAGGATCCTTTCGGCGGCTTTATCGGCCGCAAACGGCGCGCGCTGTACCGTCCGTCAAGCTCCTCACCGTAGATAGTCTCGATCGTATACGAGCTCAATAAACGTGTTTTGACCCGCAACGCGCCCGACCATGTCGGCAGGAATTTCTTCGTCAAGAGGAATGTTTTCTTGAATTGAGGGTCGAGGACTTGCACTAAGTCGCCTGGTTTGTATACCACCTCGCCCGTGGACGACTCGAGCACCCTACAATCGAACACGGCCTTTTGCGCCACACCGTGCGCAACCACACGCGCTGTGGGGCTCCCACATGTGCTGTGTACGCCCCAGCGGATACGACGGACCAGACGCGACACCTCTACACTCCATATACCCCTCACACGTCCAACAAACACACACCAGGCCGCCGCCACTCGGATTTCATCACACCAAGTGTCGCGCCCGGTTTCGCCATTGGCACATGGGAACTACCTTGGCCATAACGAGGTTGACGACCGCAAGGTACCACATGCTCCGAAACATTGGACCCGTCACATCGCACGCGTTTCACCCAAATTCGGCTGCCAACCGTCGCGCCTGAACGAACTTTGGACGGATTAGGAAGGTAGAGGTTCGCCAGCCGCCACGTCTCGACGAGATATGGCCCAAAAAAGGCAATAAACCGCGACGCCTCCCAATGTTCAAGTCAGCTCGGGACCGACTGAAACACGATGGAATGGGCTGGAACACCGAGGAAGCGGACTGGGGACATGTAGAGATGCTCCAAAGGGGATATTCACGAAGGTATAAAAGGACCTGGGTTTCTAGGCAGTAGACACTCAAACTCCAGAGCGGTTTTTCCCCCACTAGTTCTCTAGTGTAAACCAATCCCCCAATACATCGTTGACACACACACACACACTAACCATCTAACTTGTCGCAAGACACTTGACCAACTCATCCTCTAGACGGTTCATACCGAACGTCTGACTCACACTAACCGCTCCCTTGTCATCGAAAACCACTGCTGATGCAGAGAGGAACGACCAAGGCATCTCACACAAATCGCGGACCACCTAGACCAATGCCGAGTCACCACGCCCACCACACGAGTCCGACCCACGTTGAGCCTATAGGCCCTCGTCAAGCCGTCGCGGTTATCCCACCTTACGTATCAACTATCACCAGGATCAAAGGGGAAAGGCGATAGAAGAAAGACAAAGCGGAGACTTGAATATTGTCTCGGATAGAAGCACGCCAGTAGGGTGCCATCTGAACAAGGTATTTTTCACACTATCCCCCATTTTTGACTTCCTACAGGACCCCACGGGCAAACTCTGTTTGACCACCTCTTCTCACTAACTTTCGACCCACACGTCAACGAGAAAACCCCCAGAGGAAGAACAAGTCAATTTTGGAACACCATTTTCCAAACAGACGCCGCAGTCTCCCTCACAGTGCATGCCCATCAAACCATTGCTGTGTGCTGTACTGTCGCTGCAGTTCGATGTCATCGACGCCTAATGTTACCGATGCGTGCTCGACCGCGGTTTTTACGGTGTTTATCACCATACCGAAGAAGAGCTCGTTTGGTGTGTGATCTAGTGCCCTGAGAATACGGTTGTTCAGCAAGAAGATGGTGTTGTCAAAATGATCTGGCCAGTTATTGGGTAAGTCCTCCCATTTATCGATCTTCCGCCATCCTTCTTCTCCCAAATCTGGCGTGCACAAGCGTTTGAGCACGTTCCAAAGGATCTTGTTAGTCCCTTCAATGAGCCCGTTCACCCAGGGTGAGTACTTTGCCACGATGTGTGTTGCAACACCAAAGTCCGCACACTCCGCGCGTACTTCGGTGTTGTCGAAATGGGACCCGCCGTCGGACTGGAACGTCTCCCATGGTGCGTACGTTCTGAACAACGACTTGAGGGCCTTGACGGTTGTCTTTGCAGACCCGTGGATCGTGTATTTGAAGCCGAATACCCGCTGTGACGCCGTGTCAAGATATAAGCCCACCTCCTTGTAACCACCTTTCCCTTTTGGCATTGATAGGTAGTCGCTGACAAGCAATTTGAATGGGTGCCGTCGCGTTATAGGTTCTAGCAGTGAGTGGATATGAGCGCCTCCGTAGTTCAAGCATTCACCACAATTCTGGATAGCCTCAACAATGATTTTGTCCAGCACGGGCGTTTTGAATTGATCCATGAGCATTAGTTTCATGGCGTCTCATCCCAGGTGCCCCCCTCGTCGATGCTCCTCCGCTGCCTTCAGCGCCATCTCTGCCGGGGTCAAGCACTCTACCCGCGCTCGCGCGTGCCGTGAGCCACCATTGCCCACGTGCCACAACCGCCCTCCTTCAATCATGTACTTGCTGGCACGGCATTTTGCCCTGCGCACCGCCACCTCGCTGTCATTGGTCTGTATCACCTCCAGTGCCTCTATTGCCTGAGAGAAAACTGGCACCGCTGCAAACCTGGCCTTCAGCACTGCAATTTCGTCTGGTAGCACAGCTACCGTGTACAGATCGAATATGAGCCCGCTTTCTGCAAACCAGTCGCATTCTACTGACCAGTTCTACTGACCAGTTGCTGCCATCCGTGCTTGAACGCTCCGTATTTGTGTGCTTCCAACTCAGCGCATCGCCAACGAAATTCACCGCTCCCAGTAGGTGGTGTATTTCACGAATATCGTGTCCTAGGACTGCCTCGAGCCAGCGTGCATGCGTCATGGATAGATTTGTGTTCATGATGGTGTCTCACAATGCCTGGCAGTCTGTTTCTACCTCGACAGGGAATCCGTAAGTGAGGTCAGAAAACTTGTCCAGTGAATACTTAAGCGCAGCGAATTCTAGCAAATAGGGCTTGTACCGCTCTTCCACCAAAGAGGTTCGCTTGGACGCAAAACCGATTGGGTGCAGGTGTGCTACAACTTTGCCGTTAGGCATGACTGTGTCAAATCGCTGGCACAGCATTCCTCCAAAGCCTTCTTTTGATCCGTCTGTCATGACAATGAACACGTGGCCATCGAACATCGGGCCCTTCAACACAGGTTCGGACATCAGTGCGGCTTTAAGCAGTATGAATGCGGCTTCGTGCTTATCAGTCCATTGCTTCTGCAGGTCTACTGCGTGCATTCGTCGCTGCCACTCCCTTTTCCCTCTGGCCCCGCCCACTTTCGCGAGCCGTTCCAAGTCGGTTAGGGGTTGTGCTATCCTGGCGTAATTCTTTATCAGCCCTCGGAAGTGTCTGCTCAAGCCCAGGAAAGACTTCAAGTTAAGCAAGTTGTGTGGACGCTCCCAGTCCGCAATTGCGGTCAGCTTCGTAAGATCAGGCTTTATGCCGTCGGGGCCGACTCGGTTTCCTGCAAACACCACCTCAGTCATAAAGAATTTCATCTTCGATGCTGAGAGTGACAGCTTGTGTTCCCGAATACGCAGGAACACCTTGCATAAATCCGCCATTTTTGTCGCGAATTTGTCGCCTGCCATACCGCCGTCGTCTACAAATAACTGCATCTTCGTTCCGATGAGGTCGCCCAAAGAATTAGCTGTTGCAGTGCCAAACGTCGCGGGCACACCCATTAGCCCCATCGGCATTTTGCAATATGTGAAATAGCCGTGCCCTTCGACGTAAAAGCAGAGGTATGGCCGGATTTCTTCTGCCGTTGTGCAGGCATAGAACCCTTTTGCAAAGTCGAAGACCGTCACCCAGCAGTGTCCTGCTAGCAGGCCTTGCTTCCGGTGGATGTCTCCGGGGGGCATTGCTGCTACCTTCGTCTTCCTGTTGAGCTCACGGTAGTCGTGGCATACACGCCATGATGGTTTCTTTGGTGCTGTGACGTCCTCCTGCTGGGCCTCAGGCCTTGGTGGGAGATCGAAGCTTGGAGGTAAGCCCGCTGCTATGCATTGATCATTAATCTGGTGCTGCAGCTCCAGTATGGTGCGAGTCTTCCCATCCTGGTGTGCTTTCTGTGCTAGTGTTGTTGGCGATACACATTTGATGTCTTTGGGGTCTATGCCCTCAATGATGCCAGCCTCAAGCATCTCGTCTATAACACCATTGTACCATTCCTTTTGGGCAGGTGTTGTTGAACGCTGGTGTGGTTTCGTGTTAAAGATGGTATCGGTGGGTATTTTTATAGTGTGTTCCACACCCGGGATTGGTATGACTTCCTTCATTGACAGTGTGAAACAGTCTGCAAACTCGCTCACGAAGTCGCTGACTTTCGCCCGCTCCTCTGTGGTTAAGTCCGGCCCTATCTCTACTGCTTTGAGCACCACCTCAATACGTGTGGGGTTATGCGGTTCGGTTAGGCACGTGAATACGGACGCATCACCTGTAGACTCCATTCCTGGCTGTGGTACATAGCCCTCATCATAGACGTGAGGTTCTGCATCCGCACTGCCGGCATCCTTGGACAGCTGCACGAGGTAAGATGCGAACTCAATGGGTGTGGAATTCTGTAGCGTCTCCCAAATCCCGTGCTCGATGGCTTGCCGCTTCAGGTGCTCCACGACCTCCTCAACCGTGTACGACTCTGCGGTATTGGTGTCAGTGAATGCGTCGGAAGTTTCGGTTGTTTCGGGTGGTACTCCCCTCGAGGGGGAATTGTTATCTTCCCCCTTCTCATATCTGCGCGTGCTCTCCCGCTTTATTGGTGGTGATCGTCCGTGTACCCGCAGCTGCAGCTTGAGGCTCTTCAACAACTCCTCTGTCACCACAACCGACTCCTCTTTCTCCTCAGCCTCACAGACAACTGTCTTCGGGTATAATATCTTATGCCTCCACTGCATGAACCTCTTGTTCTGCTTCCTCGAGTAAGCACACTTCACCGTTTTTGGCGCTGGGCGAATAGAATCAGTGGGTACGACACTCTCGAATGTGTTTGTGGCTGGGACTTCCCTCAGCGGGGATGTTTTATTCTCCCCACTAAATGCCGCACACGTGCTTGTCGCAAAAATGCTAGTACCCCCGTACTGTACTGCAAGTGCAACCAGCATCCCCATGATCAATGACCATATCAACTGCGGTTCTGTCCTGTGCTGGCATCCGTTCCCTGTGTACGACTTCAAATCAGGTCCAGGCAGACATGTGACAGTTGGAGTGTTTTCGGGTACTTCCCTACACGGGGATCGCGAAATATCCCCAGGTAAGTACACCCATGTGTCATCGCTTGTTTCTCCTACGCTTTCTGTCTCGCCGCTCTTCTTTGTTTCGTTGTCCTCGTTGGCGTTTGTTGGCCATTCTGGTGCTATGAAAAAAAGTTCGTCAGTATCATCTTCGTTCTCTCCATCATCATCATCGTCCACTTCCCTCGAGGGGGTTGGCAAGTCCCCTGTCGAGTTTCGACATGCCAGCCCTTCCTCTGGAGGGCCTTTTGCTTCATCAGCGATATCCCTGTCTATGGCACCGGCCAAGCTTCGTGGTTCTGGGACTGAGATTTTTTCAATGCAGGGCTTCAATTCCGATACAGCTGGGGATGAGACTTGCCTCACAGGAGGTGCGCTACTCCCTCCTGTCAAAATCTCGCGCGTTTTGGGGTCTACAAACACGGCATTCATGCTGCCGCATCTTGCATCCCATTTCCCCAAGGGCTTGATCGCGTTCGCGATGATCATTGCACCATTTGGGCCCGGTACGACAATCACATCCATCGTGTAGTTGTGCATGGCCTCAAAGGCCTCGAGCAGCGGTTTCCCAAATAGGAATGACCACGACCCGCCGCTAGGGAACACCTTGAAGACCGCCCATACAGTCGCACCACCGAATCTCACGTTCCCTTCCCAGTACCCGCGTGATGGTACCAACACCCCATTGGCCATCCGCAGCATCTTCCCCGAGCGTTTCAATTTCCCCAGCCTATGCTTCACCGCCTCGTACATGGTTGTGCACATCGCGCAGACCATTGCCCCGTTATCCACCAACGACCTTATTCGTATCAGCTCTCCCCTCGGTCCTTCTGCTTCGATGTAGCACACGAACGGCATGCTCGTCGCTCTCGGTACACTCTTATTGACTCCCACCACGTAAAGGTCAGCGATATGGAATTGGGATGATGCGTACATGCAGCCGTTCTGTGTGTCCTTGGGCGATGGCTCGTCACACCCGAGGACTGCCTCTCCTTTGCGAATTTGCTCTTCTGGGGCTGTCCAAGCCTTTCTTTGGACAGCCCCTAGGCATTTCCCTGGTCCCCGACCTCTTCGAACCGACCCTCATCTCCGCCAAAGGGGTTTCCATAGTCATCCACCTCCCACGAAGAAAACCCGACCGCGCGTATTGCTATCGCCTGTTGCTTCAACGCTTGAGACGCGACCCTCCTCCAAGTCTGCTCCCGTACACTGAGGGACTGCTTCTGTGTGGCCGTGCATCCATGCCGAAAGTTTGTATGCCCAGTCATTCCGCATCGGTAACACTCCCCTGAGTTTACTGGCACAGTTCCTGGGCGAAGAGGATAAGGTGTGTTGACGGACACCGGGACGCCGCCATGGACCGTGAACTGTGCATGTTGCTGCATCCCATGCTCGCGCCGCCCAGCGTCAGTGTTGGGGTGCTGGAGAATGCCGGCGATGGTGGCGAGTAGCTTGGCACGGTCGGCACCTTCCAGTGGTCGCTGCTGCTGCTGTTCGTATGGAGTACGCGGCGGCAGAGGTGCACGGAATAGGTTCCCTTGCCCTCCGTTGCCCCCGCTGCTGAACGGGTTTCCGCTGGGAGTGGGTGCAGGCCACCTTGGGGGCGCTTGCGCAGGTGCGCCGATGGTAGTTCTGGTAAGCTGTGATCGTATGGCCGCTGTGGGTGAGGCTTGCACTGCTGCCTGCCTCTCCACCATCTGCTTCAGGTTCTTCCATGTCTCCTCCTCCTCTCTCCTTTCTCTCATCTCCACCTCTAGCTCCACCGTGTCGATCTCCCATACCTCCCTTAGGAATGCGCCCCAATTTACGAACATCTTGCTTATTTTTGTGCGGATCTGTTGTGGGAGCTCGATGCGCACTTGCTCGATGTAGGTGTTGTTCTTATCGACTTTGGCATTGGTCGTGTACCGCAGCATTTTGTTGGCCCATGCATGGTGCGCCCAGACTTCACGATCCACCACCTTGATCTTTGTACCCAGCTCCTCCTTTTTTGGCTTCTCCTTCACCAACATCATTCCATACTCTGCTGGCGTCAGTTGCACCGTCTGTTGCTCGGGGTATCGTGCCTCTAAAGCTGCGTCGAGCAAATCCATATCGGCCTTCGTGGCAGTGGGCAGGCCTTTGTACCAGATGTCCACCTTGCTGCCTGCGACGAAGTAGTTCTTGAAGGCTTTTGCCTTGTCGGCGCTCGACGTTGACGGGTGTATGTCACGGTGAAAGGCTCGCTGGAAGTCCTGCGCGGAAGACTTGTCTGTATCGCCGTCCCAAGCTTCCATGACCATGGTGTGAGGATATTCTGGACTAGGTGCTCATGTAGGTGGTGCTGTTTGTGTTTGGACTGCTGTATGTGTGTGAGGGGCTAAGATGTGCGTGTCGAAGTCGTCTTGGGTGAAAGTGGGGAGCTCGTCGTCAGTTGACGCTGTTAACTCGGAGGGCGTAGATGGTGTGGATGCTGTGTTCGGTGTGGGTGTTCTGTACATCTGTAAGTCCGCGTTCTCGCTCAAAGTATCGCTGCTCGGTGTTCGCGAAAATCTGCCTCGGCTGTCTCGAAGTCTTGTTGCCAGTGTTAAAAAAAGGCTCTCGTGCACATAGCTCAAAGAATCCTGGGTTCGAATGCCGCTCTTGTCACCAGATGGAGTAGTGTATCCAATCCTCTGTCGGTACTCGCTAGACAATCCAAGAACTCTGTCAATAATCCCAACCTGAGACTGTGTATCTGCTCTGTCTACTCCAAACAACGCGGTGGATCCTGCCTAACATAACCAAACACCCTACTGCAACGTTTCAAAATCCAGTGTCACATTGAAACAGTGCACCCAAGTATAGTCGTGAAAAGTGCAATCTCAAGATATGTGCAAGACACACACAAAATGAACTACACCAACACACACACACTACAAGGGGAGACTCGATGCTTCATACTTGATCCAATCAAAAGAAGCCTATGCACATGGATCGGCCAAATCCGCCCCAATTCCCACATCCCACGCCTTCCCACACCCCTGTGCCCTCAGTTTATGATGTAAATATTTAGTTTTAATAATATTTATTGTGTATTTCTATGCTGTCCCTCGGACTCCATTCCCAGAGCCTCATTTCTGGGTCTTCTTCCATTGTGCCTCACTTTCTGACACAAGGCTGACCTTGGACTTCTTCACTGCTATGTCGGATCCACGCACCCTCCTCATGTACTGGTCGTCTCACTCGCAATTTTCCTGGTTTGGTTTTTATTTCGGCACAAAAATGCAGCCTGAGTGTTCTGCGATACAAATGTTCACTGCTTTGAAGCCCATGCCCCTGACTCTTTGCACTTGAACTTTTTTTTGCTCAGTCTCGCTGCACCAGAAAGGAGTTATTTATACTGTGGGCAACCCAGAACTGTGTGCCTGCATCAGAAATCCCCCCACATTCTCCAAGTCTGGTCATAATGCCATTCCAACACCATTATTCGCCATATCCAACTGGCAGCACCGTGGACCATCTGTATCGACACAGAATCAAGCCTGGCTGCATAAGCCTAACAATAGTGTCGTTCAAACCTGGCCCTATTTGGTTCCCTGTTTGCGTCCCTATTTGCTCCCTTTTTGCCATTTTGGCAGTAAATTGGCGTAAAAGGGAGCAAACAGGAAAATGAATAGGAGGCAAATAGGGCCAGGTTTGAAACCCCCCCTTCTGTACTTTTAGCACTAGGAGGTGAATAGGAAGTGTTCAGGCGCATTCTCCTACTCTCCACCACATGTCGGCATGCTCCGGCTGCTGCATCCTGTTCAGACTCCGCTCGGCAGTGGCGGTGGACGTGACATGACGCAACCATCACCAAGCCGCCGTCGTTACCGCTGCACCACGTCATGGCCACAGGCTCCCGCCGCACACGCTCCAAGCGTAGTCGTATACTCGAGGAGCTCGATGATCACCACCGTCAATTCACCCACACCTACTTCATGAATCAAGTCTCTCGACTCTTGGACGATCTGCCTTCCAACTCGGACTCAGAGAACGGGAGTGATGGGAGTGCAATCTCCGGCGATAGTGGAGATGATATTTCTATGGGATCAGATTTTTCAGGCTCCTCCTCAGATATTTCTATGTCTTGCTCCGAGATTGAAGACGAGTTTATGGCGACTCGCCACCAAATGATTTTGCAGTTGATGCGAGACATTGAGACCACTCGGATTATCGATCCCATGCCCCGCATTCCGAAGGTATCGCAGCTGCATCTCCTTGACGAGTGGCGGGAGTGCGGGCACCCCAATTTTTGCCGGCGGCTTCGTGTTGAGCCTCATATCTTCGACGGGTTGTACGAGCTCATCAAGGACCATATAATTTTTCAGAACAATTCCAATTGCCCTCAGCTGCCTGTCCAAATTCAGCTCGCGATACTCCTCTTTCGCGCTGGCCATTATGGCAATGGTGCCTCTCCCGAGGAAATAGCTCAGTGGGCTGGTGTTAGTGTTGGCACGGTGGTCAACTGCACCAACCGTGTTATGATCGCGCTTTTGCAATTGCATGACGCAGCAATCCATCTACCAAATGCGGTGGAAAAGGAGGAGTCAAAGTCCTGGGTGGAGGCCGAGACATGTCCGGAGTGGCGCGGTGGGTGGATGCTCGCAGATGGCACCAAGATTCCGTTATTTCAGCGTCCTGGGCTACATGGAGATGCCTGGTTCGACAAAAATAAGGATTATTCATTAGATTGTCAGGTGTGTTCCTCCTCAGGGTTGTCGACTGGATTAAATTAAGATTCTAAAGGTCTTGGTACTGCCCAACAATCTGTTAATTGCAGATTATTCTATTGGTCATACAGGCAGTGTTCATGATTCCTGGGCATTTCGAAGCACGCGCACCTTCAAAGATCACGACACAATTTTTTCTCCAGGAGAATGGCTGTGGGCTGATTCGGCGTACACACCTGAGCGGTGGTGTGTTCCACCCTTTAAGAGACCGGCACATGGACAACTCAGCCCTGATGAGCGTACTTTCAATTATCATGTTTCGAAGGTAGCTGTATAGCTGCTTACTTACAGAATCATGCGCTAATGAATCGGCAGGTCCGGATCAGAGTCGAGCATGCCATCGGCCTACTTAAAGGGTGTTTCCAATCTTTAAAAGAAGTGCGGATTCAAATTTCATCGCACAAAGATCATATGTGGGCCTTGATGTGGCTTCGCACATGCATTATCCTCCATAATCTCATCATCCGGCTGGAAGAGGGGCGTGTTGACGAAGAGTGGAGGGAAGAACTTTATGAGGCGGGCCGTGACGACGATTCTCGAGGCAGCTGTGCAGAAACAGATTCAGATGGGGAGGAAGAAAGTGCAGAGGCGGATTTGCGGCGGGCACGAAGGCGACACATGACAAAGGGAGGAAGATTTCGACAGAGGCTCATGGATGCTCTCTTTGACAGTCCTTATACTACAGCAACTCGTAGAACGTGAATTGGATCAACTAACTACGAATTGGTACTACTTGTGAACGAATTAATGGGTATTCAAGTACTGAAAAGCGAGTGACTAAGAGTCCAACTGTGGAAAGAGCGAAAGAGAAAGCAGGTCCGACCGGCACCGCATAATCATACTAGTTAATTCCCTCCCAAATTGCCGCCAAACCCAGTGGTACTGTCCATCCCCACAAATTTATCCATACCATCCATCGCCGCGAATTGGTCAAGCATCTCACTTCCTCTGACATTGACAAGGCCAAACATGTCATCAACGCCGCCGAAAATCCCTGCTCCCGAGTTGTTCCTGCTACTACCTCCCTGCATATTGAAGCTGCTGAAGCTCCCCGCCTCGTTCACACGACCGCCCTTCGTCTCCTCAGCGGCCCCGACGTTTGAAGTGTTCCCGCCATCGCATTTTGGCATGTCCAAGGGCGCTACATTGCTCCCGCCACCGTTCTGCATCATCCATTTGAAACGCATCATCTCAAGCTCGTGCTTCTCTCTCTCCCTGTCACGCTTAAACTGCTCCTCCCGACGACGATCCTCAGCGGCAAGGCGTCGCTCCTCCACCAGCATATTTTCGTGCTGGTATGCCTGCTGCTTCTCGAGGGCATCTACATCGAGACGGCGCTTCTTGACTTCCAGTTCAACGAGGCACCGCTCATGCTTCTGCTGTCCGAGACGGGCGAGAGTTTCGACCTGGAGGCGGCTCTCTTCGGCAAAGGCTTCGACGCGACTACGTTTGCCACGAGGTTTGGTAGCTGAAGGAGTAGTTGCGGAATTTTCCTTCATGGATGCCCGTGATGCTGCAGATTTCGCCAGGAGCTGAAGTTTCACCGGAGTTGGAGATGTCGGCGGCGTAATAGTCGATGAACTGGTGTCGCTTTGCATACCGGCATTCCTGGGGGCAGGAACTGAGGTTTGCTTGCTTGCTTGTTCGCTGTCGTCGTCGTCAACGGGAGTGAAGGGGTTCTAGAAATATGGTTACACGGCGGCAGGTATAGTTTGGTCGCCACCAACATACCTCGCTACCTTCATGTTCCTCTTCTTTGTCCAGCTCCTTTTCGATATCCCAGGGTGGCGACTGAGGTGCCACTGATTCACGACCATCCATCAGAAGAGCAAGAGCCTGTGCAGCAACATCTTGACCGGGTTCCGATGACACAGTGAACGGATTGAAGTTTGGGAGAGTGCGCCAGTAACCGTGAAGACGCTCCCACCACGGAAAGCTCGCCTTCAAGAGTTCTAGATGCTCAAGTCAGCCAGAAAATGTGGCTGGAGCGTCAGAGGAATACATACCAATCTTGTTGTGGATGTCGCTGCCTGGAGTAATGTCCTCATACTTCAGCCCTGCACCAGTCTGGCCGAGTTCAGTGTTAAAGTCGTGGTACTCTGATTTGAGCCTGTGGTGCATGAGTATTGTAAAAATATGCCATAGGTAAGAGGGACTTCACCGAGAGACATAGTTCTCGACAGAACGCACATACGGTGTGGAATCCTTCTTGAAAGCCTCGCGAACAGCTGGATCCGCATCAACGGAGAAGACAGCATCGGCTATCTTGGTGTAATAAATGGTCTTGGCGCCACTGGCCTTTCTCGCTTTCCTACCCTCCTTACTGGCATCTTTGGTGGAATCAGAGAACAATTTCTGGCGGTCGGCGGGGTTGTTGTCGAGCCAGTCAAGTAACCGCTCCGTGCGGGATGTATCCTTGTCCCAGTAAATATGAGGGCCAGACGACTTTCCGGCCTTTCCGTCATCAACGTCTGCATCAGCTCTTTTTGGAGCCTTGGGCTTTCGGCTGGACGGCGCCCGCGTGGGCTTTGAAGGTGATGCTGAGGGGCTCGTGACTGGCTTTTTTCGAGCACGAGACTTGGCTTTGGAGGGAGAACCTCGCCGAGCCATCGATATTCACGAAAGTAGTAGTAGAAGTAGTGCTAAAGAATGAATGAATAGTAGTCGAGGGAGTGGTGCAGTGGCGTGAGGAAGAAAGATTTGATCGTCACAGGCGGAGTTTGAAATTTTGGAACAGGAGCGTCTTCAGGAGCACAAGTAGGAACAAGAATAGGGAGATGATTTCAAAAAGGAGCCCCAAGTGCTCCTGAATGCAAAAAGGGCCCTTTTTTGCTTCCTTTTTGTTCTCCTACTTGCAAACAGGAAATGAAATAGGAACGTAAATAGGAAGCAATCAGGAGCCAAACAGGACAACTTTGAACGACACTAATGCACTCAATATATGCAACTCACAAAATCCCTTGTCCACTTATGACCATATTATTGATGCGTGGGCTGACCTACTGCAGTGAGTATTAAATTACAGTTGCTCGCTTTTGATGTTGTGATCCTGACATCTCATGCAGTCCTCTAAAAGTTCTAGCGAACAGGAAGGCAATTCCGGCCGCTGCATCTTCTTTTCCAAGCATCCCTGGATTTATCTACCCCCTCTGTCCGCATCGCACCATGCAGGGTGAGCCTCACACTCGCATGAAGCTTCATCTCAACAGAGTTCTTCAAGGGCAAAAACAAAAACAAAAACACATCCCATGATCACCCATATACATTTGTCAGCGATGGCCCTTGGGTCGGCTTAAGTCGGTCATGAATATCGCCTGCCAGGATTGAGTGAACCACCGTCTAAGTATATGCAAATGAACCCGCCTATCCCGCAATGTAGACGTAGACCAGTAGAGGATCGCCACTACGTGACAGGAAGCAGTCGAAAGTGCGGGATAGTGAATGCGGGGTATAGGTGACACGAACCCTGCAATGGATGAGAATCAAATGTCAAGTCTTCAGGCAGTGCTTATAGCCAAAGCAGAACCGAAGTTTAGACGAGATAGAATCTACCATACATGATTCTATCTACTGGTTTTTATACAGCTGTCTTACGATTGGTTCATCTGGAAACTGATCGTTCCTGTCTGTTTCAAGACCAATACCCTCCCCTCCTCCTTTATGTCCTCTTCGCCCGTTGATACGCGTGCCGTGGGGGCCGAGTGTAATGTATAAGATGGAAGGTGTGCTCTACTGGTGCCCTAGCGGAACACTGTCTGCAACCGGAGCGTATGAGGCGACTATGTCGGGTACGACCGTCAAACCACTACCACTCCACAAAACCAACAACCAACTATAGCTAGCTCGGCTAGGAGAAGCGTCCAATGCTAACTTCCTGGCTATCTCCCTAAAGAACGGCTTGTACGCCGTAAGATCGAAAGTTCGGGGTAGGGACCAAGTATTAGGCCGCTTTTATGATAGTCCTTCCGTGAATGTAATCTCTTCTCTGCTCCAATCCTCTCTTGACTTCGGATCGTGGTACACTAGAAACGCGCTAGCCTAGCTAGTCGTGCTAATAGCTCCCTGCGATGTAACCTCCTATAGAATTCCTATCCGTAAACAGATGGACCTTCACAAGGTTCTTAACCAATGTTCTCGAAACGTGTATGTGTGTTTTACGGTTGTTAACCGGCGTGTTTATTGTGCTAGCTCGCACTTGTATCCTTCCAACCAAGTCCAACCTCTACTCCTTGTCCTTTTAACCGCTCTGCTCTGTGTCGCGTATGCGTTCTATGACGCTGCACGCGGACTCTCAACAAGTGTGAAACCGACTCTCAACGAGTATGAATCCAAACGCTCAACGCGCCCCTCAACGGGTAGAAACCAACTCTCAACGAGTATCAGCCACTCTCAACGAGTATGAAACCTTGAAACCCTCAAATCCCTCAATCCCTCAGTGCACTCTGTGCGTGTTGTTGTGCAAATGAACTTCTATTGAAGGACAAATGGACGGTGGGCTAGATGCGTGCCTTTAGAATGTAGGGGGTCACTATATGAATAGCTACTGCCTCCACTAACCAGGGTACGATCTGCTGCCCTCCTCCCACTTCTCCCCTTGCTTTTATACTACTAACTACATACATAATCACATGAAAGTACGGCGGCCTAGGCCTTGGGTATACATGCCAAGCAAAACAGAATATAAATAAAATGAATATAATTGGTCCAATCCACGAAACCCCAGCCCAACCCATATGGTCGCTCCATCAGCAGCCACCGAGAAATCCGTTCTTCCGCGATAAGAAAGTGCTTCCGCCATTTCCGAGACCTATATCCCTTAGCTAGCTCAAGGAGTATCCGTCCCCTAGCTATAAGCTTTGAGATACAGTGCCCTAGCAATGTTGCACATCCACCAGCGTTTGCTAGGTCCGATTCATATTCCTACTGTCAAAGTCCAGATATCACCGGTGCTAGATCTGCGGCTGCAATTGCCGATCACGGCTGCAATTACCGAGTCATAACTCCCGGCCCATAGTACCCGACGGCCCTGCCTACTCCGGTGGGTCCTGATTCCATCATATTGCGCTACTGAAACATCACGTGTCTCGTCGCGTCGCTCAGCTAGTTCATATCAACGCCTAACAAAGTCGCTAGCTTTGTACTCATTGGCTACTGCATTGGTTTCCTCCTAGATCTTGTTATGTATCATAGTGTAAAGTCGCCTAGGCTAGGCTTCTCCCATAGACTTAGCTTTAACCGGTCAAAACTGAGCTAGCAACCTCATATGAAGCATCGCTAGCAGAGTATCGCCTCGTAGCCCTTGTCTAGGCACTAACACCATCTACCCGCTCGATCCTAGCGCTAGCCGTCTAGTCATGGATGATTGTGCTAGATGTAGGATTTCGCAAAATGCGTGTTTACAGGCATGGCCTGAAATCCAGCTTATCACTGTCGTCGTCGTTATGATCGTCTGTTTGATATATTTTGGGTTACCAAAATATATCCCGCAATTGAAAATGAAAATAGGGGTCATTGTGAACTTGTTTCATGACAAGGTAAATTGGCTGTTTTCGCAAGCACCACTCTCAGCAGGGCGTGCGACTGTCTGGCTATCGAGCCGGGACAAGATGAGACCTGTTCCAAGGATGGCAACAGACCCCAAGGCAGGATGAAGGTAAAGTGGAATGAAGTTGGGATGTGGAATGAAGTCGGAATGTGGAATGAAGTCGGAATGTGGAATGAAGTCAGAATGTAGTATGAAGTAAGAATATGAAGTATAGTAGGAATGCAGAATGAAGTAGGTAAAGTCGGAATTCAGAATAAGACACCCGGAGGAACACTGGATGTGAAATTGAAACATAAGGATGAAGAGAAAGATGGTAGAAAGACAAGGTGAATCTGGGTGATCCAGCGAAGCCTACCATTCCGCTTCCGACATAGAGCGGAAGGCAGAAGACAGGGTTTGTTGGTAAGCAGAATGCAACACCACAAGAGGATTATGGGCGAGTGCTCTGCCTAGGCCGGCAGGAATTATTAGGAAGAGTATTGTTTGAAGGAAGACATCCAGAGTTTCTAGGATATAAACCCGGAGTCAAGACAAGGAGTGAAAAGATTAAAAGATGGTCTCAGTCCATGAGCAGAAACATGGAATAACATTAATTTTCCAGATGAAGTACAGGAAGTATCTAGAGTGCATATATACTAAGTAGTTAATTGTCATCACTAATGCGGTTAAGTATCGAGTGCTCTGATGAAAGACAATAAGGACAATAAGGTGGTACTTCTAAATGGAGGAGGGGAAGTGATAAGTATCTTAAGACAATAAGAACAATAAGAAGAAGACGGATAAACGGAAACGCTCAGTAAGCCTTCATTGCGTGAAAACCCCAATGATAGGTAATAGGACAGAAGTCCTGCAATGAGTGGAAGGTGCATGAGCAGAAGAGCGGGAGAGTGGAAGAACAGAAGGTGGTGAAGTGACCAGAAGTAAATGTGAAGTGCAAGAATGTATGGGTGGATGAAAGATTGGTACAAAATGAAAAGGGTTGAAATGGGGGAAAGGATGATGACCAGCTACCTGGGCTGAAGAATGGTGTGAAGGATGTCCTAGTCCGAAATGATTAAATAACCATTTGCCCAGAAAATGGAGGACACCCATAGCTGGAGTGCATGGATATAACACAGTGTGATTATGTGTGGGTCATCATTTTCTGAAGCATGAGTATTTTATTTTATTTTATTTGACTTTATTTATTTATTTGATGGGAGGGCAGGACCATGTCGGGCAATGAGTGGTAGGGGCAGGATGAGGGGCAGGATGATGGTGGGTGGTGGGGAACACATTGTAGGCTGCCACATGCACTGTGTCTGCCCCAGCGTATACGATGACACAGACACAACACCCAGATTCACCACCCACGCTCACTACACCCTGCATTCCTCACATCTACACATTTCGGACACCGTTCTTGCATCTCGCCTCATGGACAGCGCACCTCCAATGACATCTGGCAGATGGGAGCGCCTTCGTCCATAACAGGATCGACCGCCGGAGCGCACAGCACTTCCAACATGCTCACACCGACATAATGCACACATTTCATCCCTTTTCAGCCTCAGGACGTTGTATCTGCACGGACTTTGGACGGATTAGGAAGGTAGCAGTTTGTCGGGCATTGTGTCCCAACAACTTTTGGGCCCGAAAAGGCAACTTCCGCCGACGGGCACCATAACTTGGTTGGATGAAACACGGTGCAAGCACACCGCCATGGGGCTAGAACATTATGGAATGCTGAGGGAGCGGACTGTGGACATGTAGAGAAGGTCCAAAGGGGTTATTGGCAGAGTATAAAAGGATCTGGGTCTTTAAGCAGTAGACAGTTCACTCCAGAGCGGTTTTTCCCCCACTAGTTTTCTAGTGTAAACCAATTCCCCCAATATACTGTTGACCCACACACACACACACCAGTAACCCACTAACTTGTCACAAGACACTTGACCATACATCCTCCAGACAGTTCATACTGAACGTCTAATCCCACTAACCCGTCCCCTTGACCTCACAAACCACTGCTCATGCAGAGAGGAACGAATCAAGGCGTCTCACACCAAATCGCGGATACCTTGGACAACGACTGGCACACTCACATCCTTCACGAGCCGTACCCATGTTGAGCCATTAGGCCCTCATCAAGCCATTGCAGTTAACCCACCTTCAGGAAAGCCAGTCGAATCAACTATCACTCGGTTCAAAGGGGAAAGGCGGTAGAAGAGAGACAAAGCAGAGACTTGGATATTGTCTCGGAGTAGTGCATGCGGTATGCACATCTGAACAAGGTATTTTTCACGTTATCCTCCATTTTTGACCCCCAACAGATCCCCATAGGCAAACACTGAGATGGCTGAAATAAAAACAAGCTTACAATTATGCTAAATCAGTCTAAACCGATCATCTCACTGCTCGGTGGTATACAATTAGGGCCAGAGTGAGCTCCGAGCTACTGGCTGAGTCTCAGAGATGCGATGGAGTACAAACGATGAGCCATACGGTGACTATGATACTTTAAACAATGTGAGGTCAATATAGTGTCCCAAGAGCTTGTTGCAAGAACTCGTCTGATAGTGGCCATAACTCATATGTGAGGGTGGTATCATGCAGGATTGCTAGAGTCCATACCAAGGAGAGTGTACAAATATCCATATTTATTTAAACACTGCTACACGAAGACAAACCTCAATGGTGGGGATTTGTGCCCAGAAGGTCCTTGTCGCAACAATAGTTACAGTTGTGACAACGATATCTAGTCGCGACAAGAAGAACTTCTCAGGGATATACCGAGACAAGTCACGATAGTTGGAACGACTCGCGATTACATCCTGTCAATCTCCGAGACCGATCACAGCCATGTGCACAGACAAGTGACTCAAAAGTCAATCCCGGAAATGTCCGCTGACTCCGATGTCACCCGAAACTCCGATTGATCGGAATAGTCAGTCACATGTGATGTCACCATAAGGCGTCATTGTGTAGTGATAGGTCCAAAACGCTCTAGACCTCTCGTGACTAAGGCTAAAACAGTAATAAGGCTCACACTGAAGAGACGCAACTGCTACGGCATGTTGCAAATGGGTTTAAAGTCCTTAAAATAGAATGCCGGCCATTTTCGTGGCCTTGTACATAATTCCTATTATTCAATTTCCTTATATAGCATGTACTAAAATGGACTGTAAAGTAGTATAAAAGCAGAGTAGTTTTAACGTGTTCTGGACTGCATTTCCCTCATAGTTATTATGGCCATGACTATTTTGGTCACAGTAGTGATTTCTCATGAGTTTAGTGCACGTCTGGAGTTCTATTTATACGTGGAGATTTGTTTTATACATTTCAAAGTTTGTACTTAGCCCCAACTCAGTTAGATAGTCAATACACATTGTGATTGATAACCCAAAGTTATAAGCTTAAGTGCTGAACCAGAAAGCCTCTCGCAAGAAGCTCTCATGATATGTTTTGTAATCCAGTTTGAAGTCGCGACAACATGTCAAAGCTTTAAACCAAAGGTACTACTAAGATTGTAGTCACTGTTGGAATCATTCCAGTGAGTTCAGTCGCAGTCCCACGTCTAAAGGTACTATTAGAATCAGTCCAGTGAGGCTGATCATAGTCACTGTTGGAATCGTTCCCGTGAGTTCGGTCGCAGTCCCACATTACAAGAGAGTCCCGTGAGACCTCTAAGTTCAAGTCCAGTGTGGCTTCAAGTTGTTGGAATTAGTTTATGTGCGTTCATGACTGAGTTTCATTTCATTTCAAAACCCCCACAATTAGTGTTTCTCTCACGAGAAGCTTTAGTTGTTACTCACAAGTTCTACTCGCAATAGTCTTGAGATACAGTTTGATTTATCTTCCTTCATTGCACAATTGTCAATGGTGTATCTGCAGTCAATTCTGATTGACAGGACCCAAGCACATTAAATATAGAAGAGCACTTTGTGTAGTTTGTTTGTTGGTTGTGTGTTGGTTGTGGTTCGATTTGTGTGTCTTGTACACATCTATTGGATTGTGATTTTCACAACTATACTCAGGTGCACCATCTCAACGCTGCTCAACTATTTTCTCTCACCAAATCTATATGAATCCAACTTAAACGAAAAAGCCCCCAGAGGAAGAACAAGTCACTTTTGGAACCTCGTTTTCCAAAGCAACGCTGCAGTCCCCCTCACAACATGTGTGCACTGATGTAAGGGTGCCAGGGTTTTTTTTTTGGTGTTTTTTAGGGGTCAGGGGAGCCCAGGAGGCTGTGTTGATGGCTGGGCAGTGGGCAGGAGGGCAGGACAGTGGGCAGGAGGGCGAACACATGTCCCCGATGCCGGACATCACTGGAGTAACACCCAGTTACTCCGTCACAGTCCCTGCAGTACCCAGTACCCATATTTATTGAAAGCTATTGCTTGTAAACCCGGACAGCTTTACTTACGATCAGATGATCACATGACCTTACCTGCTCTTGCTTCTGTATTCTTACTTCGACCTACAAGATCTCGAATATATGGTTCAGTCTAGATTATCCCTGGTTCTTTCCTTCAGTGTTTTATCTCTGTATTATATACAGTGAGTTTCCATTGCTGTTTTATTGCTGTAATTATGCGTGTAAGCCCTAAATCACTGTTTTTGCCAATAATTAATGGTGGGATAGGGCCCTTTACCCACCAATAACAGTTGGGCTATACCAGGATTGACAGGTGGGTATTATCATGTCTTGTGCAACTATTTTTGGTTCTGAGGGCATTTATGCTGTCAAAGTATGCCTTCCACTTGCAGGTGCCATCCCTATTCATGGTTTCCTGCAGTCATTCCTGAAGGCGACATTTCCTCTGACATACCCTGGCTCTATGCCATCTTATATTTTCTATGACAACAATTGCCAGCTGCAGAAGCATCTTCTCAGCTCAGGCAATCACTACTTTGAGTCTGTGCGCCTCCCTGTTGATGTCTTCCATTTCAAATGCAAGCACAAAGACACAGATCTATTCTGTCAGACCCACTGCAATCCTGCATGGTTTCGGGAATTGATTGGCAACAACAACAAATGGATTTTCAATTCCTCAGCTGCTGAGCAGGCAAATGTGTGGTTTGGAAAATTCCAAAGATGGTACAGGAAATGGGGGTGCTTTGGTAGGCTCAATTCACTCTATCGAGATTGAAACTTGAACATTCAATACAGGTACAACTTCTTTCTGGATGAAATGATTTCTATCCACAACAAGCAAACTTGTGCACAGCTGTTGAAGAAAGGTCAACAGCCCCATTTGCAGCCCGAAGAGCTTCTGCATGGTGCATCCATATAGTCATTATTTCATTCAATATACAAATTTCATCTATCTAAAGACCTGGCTTCTCAAGTTGTAACACCCAGCAACCGCCTTGCGCTTTCTTGCAGCTACTCTGTCCTTCTTCTGGTTTGTACAATGTGAGCCAGTTGAAGTAGAGGTTCCACTGCTCACAGTGCTGGCATTCGGCATGCAAGTTGCATGCTTGTGATGACCGTTAAAAAGCCTGCAATGCATGATCAGCAAAAGATATGAGATACAGAATAGTAGGAGTGTCTTACTAGACAGCTAGTGATTCAATTTGATAGACAACCCAAACTCGAGGTTCCCAAAATTGTACTCCATCAAGCTGCAGCCGGTCTTCTCAATTTGAGTGCAGGTTGCAGCATTCCCTCATCCTGATGCTCCTCATCGGGCACAATGTCATCATCACCATGAACAGTGCTGCCAAAGTTAAAGCAATACCACATTGTGCCCCCCAATTTACCCATGCGTGTCAGGCCACAATTGCGGGTCGACTGTACAATCTTGGAACAAAGGGGAGGATAGATGATAGACCCTACTGTGACAAGTGCATCAGCGTCCTGGAAACAGAGCATGAGCTACAACAAAAAGGAGGACAGATAAAAATACCAAGGCATGGCGGTGCAAAGCCTCAATGTCATCGACCGTGTTGCCACAGTGGATGGAAAAGGGCCCAAAGGTGTCCCCTTTGTAGCCACCTGAAGGTTGTCACCATCCGCCACCAGTCATGGACCCAGGGTTCATAATCCTCATTGATTCCCGCTTTTTCATGTTCCAGATAGTTATTAGCCTAAGGTTGTGCTTCAGCTTGGCCCCTATCTCCAGTGTGAACACCTTGTATAATATTCCACCAACCTGGAGAAAGGTTAGCATAGGTTAGGTTAGATCTATACATTCACTTGTTGGCCCATAGACTTCAGTCAAAGAATTGTCATATGTCAGTGATGGCCCTTGGCCAGGCCTATTTGCCGTCAATGCAATATGACCACAAGCCCTAGCCCAGGTGTCGAGAGGGAATGGCCAGCAACTGAGGAACACTCCAGGGATTAGTTCAACCAGAGGTGCATGTCGGCAGAGCAATGGTTGAAGTAATCCTGATATGGTGAAGCATAATCCGCAGCATGTGGGATTATGTAATCATAGAGCAGACAAGGTAGTATCCCTCCTCAGCGAGGGATAATCGGGTTCAGAGCCTTGTGTGCCATGGGATATGAACCACAATGTCGCACTCCAGTAGATAGAGCTTTACTACTCCAGAGTAAAGGATGTCGATGAAGTCAGAGTGTGGGATATCAAGTGCGGGATATGATCATGAGCATGACGAGTCACAAAAGGACCCAAGTGATGTGCAACCTATCCTGCCACACAACAGATGGGTGTGTGGGGTTCAAGAACTTGCACAGAGCACAATGGGGGTACTCCAAGATGTGATGCCCTTTGGATTATGGACCAGTGGATAAGGGCGAGTGTCCAGGGATGTCCAATAGATGTGTCTTCGGACTCTATGCTCTCCTTCAAGAGAGCATAGGAAGTGAGTGGTGGGGGTTGTCTCCTTGAACAATGTCATCCCTAGCTGGACTCCTTAACCGCCAATGAACTCCTCTCTTGGCAATCCAGGAATATGCAGCCTTCTCCTCCCTAACCGCCAAGGAACTCCTCTCATGGTGATCTGGGGGGTATTCAGCCCTAACCATAGTCCATCCCTACAACCCCGCCACAGGACTCCTATGTCCACTGCACAACCAGGCAGAGACATGGAATAGAAGTCGACAGATAGGAGCCAAGGGGTTTGCGTTGAAACCAAGACAACGAGGCAAATCCTGAGGCAACGAGAGAGCGAGAGGAAGACAGACTCAAGCTCCACACAAGTCCAAACAGGCCCAGCTAATCCAGGGATTAGACAAGGTAGAATCTACTGTACAGGAGATTCTACTCTACATTATATACTGTGCAATA
Source organism: Mycena rebaudengoi (assembly GCA_029282285.1). NCBI lineage: Eukaryota > Fungi > Basidiomycota > Agaricomycetes > Agaricales > Mycenaceae > Mycena > Mycena rebaudengoi. The sequence goes on along the minus strand of JARJCX010000158.1, from coordinate 300,281 downwards.
TAGGGGTCCAATCTTAACCATAATATGCCTGCAACATAAAGGGGTGGTTGTACCTGGTTGCTGACACAAAGGGGTTGTTTGTTAAAGTGGGAAGCGCAGATGGTCTCAGATAGGGGCCGAAAAGGCAGGTCTCAGATGGGTCTCAGATGGGAGGCGAAAAGCCTAGATCCATTCAATCCTAGCTACCTATATATGTCCTAGAACAATAGAGATAGATAAGACAATAAGAACAATAAGGGGAAGATCAGTATCAGTGAAGACAATAAGAACAATAGGATACTGATCCATATCAGGACAATAAGAACAATAAGAGCAAGATCTGTATCAACACAATAAGCAATCCATGTGATCGTCCGAACCAAACACCAGACTCCAACATTGTTGCAGAGTGGGCTCGACACATAGGAGGTGACCCTGCAACAGATACCATGGGGAATAGGCAACCAAGACAGAAAGGGGTCGACAGATGGTGGCAACGATGCAACATCTGTCGACAGAAATGAGTGCAATGTAAAAGTCTAAAATAGGTCATGGGAAGTCGTTTCATGACATCATATCTCACATGCACTGTATGTGGGTGTGAGGACGTGGTGTGACAACAATCATATTGAGATTGTGTTTCAGGTGAAGATAGCAGACCTTGGCCTGGGAATGTTCATGTTAACGCAGATCGACACACACCTGAAACATACCTTGGATTTCTTTGGAATCAAACAATCATCTTCTGATGCGTACATCAAGACACAGCCTTGAATGTGATCCATGTTTTGTCGGTCCACCCAGAGTGTTCGGCAACACTTCTCATCTTCGCTGTCAAAAGATTCACAACTTTTGCATATCCCGGTGGTGCTGTTGTTAGAATTATGATGACCTAGAAGTTGGTCCTTTGGTGAGGGACCACTAGCAGTTTTCTTCTTTGTGCACACCGTTCTCCTATGGTAGATGGTCGGCTCCCTGAGGCTTTTTCCCAAATCGCTGGTGCTGCTGAAGAGTTCCGGGGGATATGTGCTGCATGAGCAGCTGTGCCTGGGTGAAATGCAGCTTGGGTGCCTCCCGGTTTTCACGAATGAACCAGATGACAGCATGCAAGCGATGGTCCAGCTCAGCTAGGACACGGGTGCACAGGATTCTTCATAATGGGATACACCATTAGTGTGGGATAAATGACCCTAGGGTCCCAATTGTCCCACTGGAAGTTGTGAGATGCTGAACAAGTACATAACTGAGACTTTATGCACCTGGTAGTTGAGCGTCTTCAAGCAAGGGAGAACTCATTCTTTCCATTGCTCCTCAAAGCACTTGGCAGAGTAAAACATGTAAACTGCCGCCAGATTGGACGTCCAAGATGCATGCGTGGATGGGTGCTGAAGAATCACAGAAAATCAATGGGGTCAAAAGGCCGATAGGCAGCCCATGATGGCTCTGCTTCAGCCTGATCAAGTACCTCCTGTGCACTTCGCTCCATATCCGGTGTGATGAAGGGGTCAAGGACAGCACCAAGGGTGGCCCGCCAGTCATGGAACCTGAAGCTTTGCTTGATGTCTGGATGGGATGTCTCGAGCAGGTTCCCTCGGACACATACACAATGCATCATATGCCTGAGGCATGAAAATGAGGCAGCCAGACGCACCACCTTGGTCCTAGACTGGACAATTTTTCGCAGGTTGCATAAACATTGGACAACAGCTGATTTATCCCGAGGTAAGGTATAAGTCAGTCACATGCAACTAACATGTCCAAATCAGGACACAAAGCGAAAATATATTCATTACAGCACATCTAGGCACTTTTATGCTAATTGCCTCCTAAAATCTCTAGGCAAGCATGTTAAGTATGAGTTCTACCATCCCAATGTGCCACTATGTAGGAGGAAAAAATGTAGATAATTATTTACTGTCCAATCACTCAAAATCATCAAAAAATGATGGGAGATTTATGAGCCTTTCTCCTCACTCAATTCTCATATTGGGTGCATTGGGTGGTGGACAAAGGATACATAAAGGATATCTACAGATTTTAGGAGCTGATTCAGTTAAAAGTACCTAGATGTGCCGCAATGAATATATTTTAATTATTGTCCCAATTTGGAACATTAGTTGTATGTGGCTGACTTATACCTTATGACCTGCAGCATTTAGAAAGAGAGATTATCAAGGAAAGATAGAGCACACACAGGATTGCCCATGGGGTAGAAAAATTCTTGGAATGCCAACAACCACTGATCACAGATCTTTCGAATAGGGTCCGCATCACGAGGTATTTTCCGAGGTATTTTTATTTTTATTTTTATTTTTATTTTTATTTTATTTTATTAAATTTTTGGTGGTACATTGGCCAGTAGCAATTAACAATAGGTTAACCCAACTGGTTTGTAAAGTGTGGGACATTAGTTCCAGGGGAGAGTGGTTTCTACCACCCAGAGAAATGCATTGCGCACACCCTATGGGTAGTGTGGGACTGCTGCTGATACACGTGCTGTGGGGGCCTGTTATATACTGTGCAAGTGGAAGGGCTAGAGCCGGAGAAACCAGTTACTGGTTGAGACCGGTAGTTCGGAAGGTCGCAGCTGACCGGCGGAGACCAGAAGGTATAGCCAACACAACACCACAGAGGATAAGGGTGAGCGTACTAGCCGGGCTGATTCAAGACAAGTCCAAGGGAGAACCGGCAAGACCGAGAGAACCGGTCAAGTGTCTTAGACAGGATAATGCGTAGGAAACATTTATAATCAAACAGAAGTACAAGTCATACAGGACGAGTATTTAAGATGTAGGTTTAATTAATATCCTAAAGGGAATGTGGCATAAAGCGAAACAATAAAGACAATAAGAATTAATATCCCAAAAGGGAAGGAGGATCGGAACGTCGGGGAAGAACGAGTCCGACGTTGAAGACAATAGAGGCCAGCAGATAAACGGGAAACGCTCAGTAATCCTTCATTGCGTAAAAACCCGATGGTCCCGAGGTGCGGAAGTCCAGCCGGTCGGTACCAGGTTGACCGGTTGACCGGTCACCGGAAGTACCGGTCAGTCCGGCTGGTCGCACAGAGTGCATGGATATAACATAACAGTATCCCCCCATTAAGATCCTTGCCCTCAAGGATCCAATGCACAGGATAGTATCAATCAGTAGCACAAAAGAGAAATAAGAAATCCGACTGGATGTATAGGAATGGTGGCCGGAGGTTGTGCATTCGAATCAACCAACTCCGAGAGCATGTCCAGCGCCAGAGCGCAACGGACGAACACAGCAACCAAGGCCCTGGGAAGTTGGAATAATGAAAATAAAAACCGTCATAGGAAATGGTCCGTGCACAGGTCACGTGCATGTTGATAAAAATCACGCAGTCTGTGACTCACGCGTAACTCCTCTTTCTTTTGCTACCACCACCATGTCTGCTCCCTCTGCCACCACCCCCACTGGCGACTGCCACCACCCCGACGACGACCGCGACAGCCGCAAACGTAAGCAGCACGAGGGGGAGACCAAGGATGAATGGAGTGAGCGCAAGCGCGCTAAGAAAGTGAGGAAGGAGGAACGACACCAGCGGCGGGAAGCAGAGGAGGCAGAGCGCGAGCAGGAGGAGGCCGCACGCCGCAAGAAGACGGAGCGGCAGCAGCAAGAGTTTAAGGAGCTCGAGCGGGTGGTGGCGGAGACGGCGGTGTGAATGCAGGAGCTCCGGAAGGAGTTGGGTGAGTCAGATGGGGAGGAAAACGTGGAGGGCGAGTCGGACAAGAAGGAGGAGGTCGGGGTCGTACTGGACGATGGAAATGGTGCGTCGCAGTGCACTGTGCTATGTTTTTTCTAACCGGTCAATCACAGAATGCGATTACTGCCGCAAGCACGCACAGCGGTGCATTGTGGTGTCCGGTGCAAGAGCTTGCACAACTTGCAAGCTCAAGAAGACCAAATGCTCACTGCTCCCCGTCACCTGGGTCAACCGGCGGGTCGAAGCGTGCAACCGGAAGACAAGCGGAAAGCCGGGGAGCAAGGGCGACAACGAGGACAACTGCGGCAACAACAACAACAACAACGGTGATAAGCCGGATTTCAGGCCATGCCTGTAAACACGCATTTTGCGAAATCCTACATCTAGCACAATCATCCATGACTAGACGGCTAGCGCTAGGATCGAGCAGGTAGACGGTGTTAGTGCCTAGACAAGGGCTACGAGGCGATACTCTGCTAGCGATGCTTCATATGAGGTTGCTAGCTCAGTTTTGACCGGTTAAAGCTAAGTCTATGGGAGAAGCCTAGCCTAGGCGACTTTACACTATGATACATAACAAGATCTAGGAGGAAACCAATGCAGTAGCCAATGAGTACAAAGCTAGCAACTTTGTTAGGCGTTGATATGAACTAGCTGAGCGACGCTGATGGAGCAACCATATGGGTCGGGCTGGGGGTTTCGTGGATTGGACCAATTATATTCATTTTATTTATATTCTGTTTTGCTTGGCATGTATACCCAAGGCCTAGGCCGCCGTACTTTCATGTGATTATGTATGTAGTTAGTAGTATAAAAGCAAGGGGAGAAGTGGGAGGAGGGAGCGGATCGTACCCCGGTTAGTGGAGGCAGTAGCTATTCATATAGTGACCCCCTACATTCTAAAGGCGCGCATCTAGCCCACCATCCATTTGTCCTTCAATAGAAGTTCATTTGCACAACAACACGCACAGAGTGCACTGAGGGATTGAGGGATTGAGGGATTGAGGGTTTCAAGGTTTCATACTCGTTGAGAGTGGCTGATACTCGTTGAGAGTTGGTTTCTACCCATTGAGGGGCGCGTTGAGCATTTGGATTCATACTCGTTGAGAGTCGGTTTCATACTCGTTGAGAGTCCGCGTGCAGTGTCACAGAACGCATACACGACACAGAACAGAGCAGTTAAAAGGACAAGGAGTCGAGGTTGGACTTGGTTGGAAGGATACAAGTGCGAGCTAGCACAACAAACACGCCGGTTAACAGCCGTAAAACACACGTACACGTTTTGAGAACATTGGTCAAGAACCTTGTGAAGGTCCATCTGTTCACGGATAGGAATTCTATAGGAGGTCACATCGCAGAGAGCTATTAGCACGACTAGCTAGGCTAGCACGTTTCTAGTGTACCACGATCCGAAGTCAAGAGAGGATTGGAGCAGAGAAGAGATTACATTTACAGAAGGACTATCATAAAAGCGGCCTAATACTTGGTCCCTACCCCGAACTTTCGATCTTACGGCGTACAAGCCGTTCATCAGGGAGATAGCCAGGAAGTCAAGTGTCTGGGACGCTTCTCCTAGCCGAGCTAGCTATATTTGGTTGTTGGTTTTGTGGAGTGGTAGTGGTTTGGCGGTCGTACCCGACATAGTCGCCTCATACGCTCCGGTTGCAGACAGTGTTCCGCTAGGGCACCAGCAGAGCACACCTTCCATCTTATACATTACACTCGGCCCCCGCGGAACGCATATCAACGGTGACGACGCCGGCCACGACAAGCCCCCATGCCGGGTGACCCAGAGCACTACTCGACGTGCCCAGTCAGACCGGTCTGGCCCATCTACCCAGCGGGCCCCGCAGACGTGCGACAACACGCTGCTGCGCCACGTTGGAGAGCTCTGGACCTGGGTAGAACAGCACGAGAGGGCCCTATGGTCGCTCATCGAACACCAGCGCCAGGTGTATTTCCGGATGGGGGAGATGTTGGAGGCGTTGTGGCGAGTGATGGAGGTCGTCGACTGATTCACGGAGGATGGGTTGCTGCCGGCCGCATACCAGCGAGCCCGCGGCTGTTGGATGACACGTCCCTCGACACAAACCCCTACCTCATGCCGGAGATGACAGCCGAGGAGGAACGTCTTGCGCACGAGGAGTACAAACGGGAGGATTGGGTGGAGTACATGGACGACGACGAGGAGGGTCCGGCGCCGACCGGCGTCATTGTCGACAATGGCTGGCGCCCGGAGGACGATGAAGAGGATGAGGAGATGGTGCCTCCATAGCCGGTCGTGCAGGGCAATCCAGCTTGCGGGGGAGGTCGTGGATATGAGGGAGGAAGGGATGCCGGAACGGCCGGTCGAGGTGGGCGGCGAGAAGGCCAAGTCACCCAAGAGGGAGAAGACCCCGGAGGTCGAGGCCAGGGTGAAGCAGGAGCCGGTCGAGGTGACCGTGGGGGGGACAGTGACCGGTCGTTACCGGGTGATTGTGGAGGAGGGCGGTCGCGAGGTCCTGGACATCCAGGACTCGGACGATGAGATGGAAGTGGACCTGGCAGAGCCGGTTGGTATGGGAGTGCCGGAGGGCGAGGTAGAAGGCCAGAATGGCCAGTAGATAGTAAATGGCCAATGTAGATAGAATTTTCTTGGGCTGCCTAATGTATTATAAAACAATTTAGCATGTGGTAATCAAAATGGGAAATAAAAGCCGGAAAGCGACCGCATGCGACGTTCAAGCAGGAGGAAGAGGTCCGGGCTTTTCCGGATGCTGCCGGTGAAAGCTCTCAAGGAGCTCATCAGTGTTAACATCATCCACTCCAAGCCAAGTAAATTGCTCATCGGTATTCTCATAGCCGACCCACTCCACAAGGTACCAGAGCTGCACCCGGCAACGCCGGTCGATCTTTGAGTCAACAATAGCTTTGACCTCGAAGTGGGCGTCACCGTCGATGATTTCGACAGTGGCTAGAGGCGGTTCCTCACGACCAGGGAATGGATTAGGAATGTGGGGTTCGAGCTGAGAAATGTGGAAAACCGGATGAACTTGGCGGAGGGACTTTGGAAGCCGGATTGTATAGGAAGCCGCACTGGGCTTAGCGACAACCTCAAAAGGACCCAGGAACATCTCCGAGAACTTCGGAGTGGGCCGGCAGGTCCGGATGAACTTGGTGGTAATAAAGGCCTGATCACCAACAGCCATCATGGGGTCCGGAATGCGCCGGCGGTCCGCGGTCTCCTTGTATCGCTCCTGGGCAAAGACGATCTGCTCCCAGAGGAATTCGTGGAGATCCTGAAGGTCGACCGCATAGTCCTTGGCGTAGACATTAGCGAGGTCACGTTCCGGATGGATGGTAATAGCCGGGTTGTAGCCCTTGTTCACGAAGAAAGGCGAGATACTGGTTGAGGCATTGGGTGAGTTGTTGAGGGCGAACTCAGCCAGTGGAAGCAAACCATCCCAGTTGTCCTGCAGGTAGGAGCAGTACATCCGGATGTATTGTTCAACGGTCTGGTTCATGCGTTCCGTTTTTCCGTCGGCTTCCAGGTGGTAGCCGGAAGTATAATGCAACTCCATATTGAGGAGTGTGCCCAAGGACCGGAAGAAAGAAGAGATAAACTCGGAGCCTCAGTCGCAAGTGACGTGAGAGGGGACACCGTGTTTAGAGAAGATGTGAATAAGGAATTCCTGTTGCATAGAATACACGATCGACAGTAGTCCTGGACAAAAGTCCGGATCTTCGGCCAAGTATAGTCGCAGCGAACGAGTGCTAGAGTGCGATTCTGTCCGAAGTGGCCAGAGAGAACGTGATCATGAGCATACTGAAGAACACGTACTCTTAGCTCCAGAGGGTCACCGGATGCTAAAGGCACATAAATGTGCTTGTCAAGCCGGAGTAGACCGGTTGGATCGAGAGTCCAGCGGGAAGAGGTGCTGGAACCCGCGGTCGTGAGACCGGCGAGTGCGGCAGGATCGGAGTCGTAGGAGGATCGAATATCAGAGTGGAGCTTCTCAATATCCATTATGACGGTAGCCCGAAGACATATGTCCTCGAGGTATGTTGCCCGGAGCGAAGCGGTAAGCTGTTCTTGAGTGAAGATAGGACGGAAATTGTGAGGATTGACTTGTGCATAGTCCTTATCCCCCTCTTTTGGGTAGACGTCCCACTGTCTAGTTAAAGTGTCTGGCTTGCCTCCAAGGCGTCCGGGACGGAACCGGATGACCATATTGAAATGGCAGAGGTATTCCGACCACCGGACCTGGCGCCGAGTGAGGACTTTAGACGTTGCGAAGTATTCCAGGTTCTTGTGGTCGGTGACGACGTCGATAGGGAGGGAGGAGCCTTCCAGGTAGTGTCGCCATTGGGAAAAGGCGTCAAAAATAGCTAGAAGTTCCTTATCATGCGTGTCGTAGTTGAGTTCGGCCGGACCGAGAGTCCAGGACCGGAACACAACGGGGTGGATCTTGCCGTCGTCTCCGAGAATGGAGAGGATGGCGGCGGTAGCGTAGTCGGAGGTGTCGGTCTTGACAGTGATTTGTCGACCGGGCACCCAGTGATGGAGAATGGGGGCCTCTGTGAACGTGCGCTTGAGGGTGTCGAAAGCCGCTTGGCACTCCAAGGACCAGTCCCAGCAGGTGCTGGACCGGGTGAGCCAGGTCAACGGAATACATATTTCGGAGTAATTCCAGATGAACCGGCGATAGAAGTTACAGAAGCTGAGGAAGGATTGAACGTCCTTGACCTTCCGAGGAGCGGGCGATTCCGTGATGGTGGAGACCTTGTCCGGAGCCATCCGGAAACCATCCGGAGAGAGGATATAACCAAGATATTCGCAGGTGGTGACACTGAACTCGCACTTGGAGAGTTTACAGAAAAGGCCGTTAGCGCAGAGACACCGGAGTACTTCCTGTACATGCTTGGTGTGCTGCAAATCATCGTCAGAGTAGATGAGGATATTGTCCAGATAGACGATAACGTAGATGTCGAGCAGGTCAGCCATGATGGTGTTCAAGAAGTGCTGGAAAGCGGCTGGAGCATTCATAAGGCCCTCCGGAATGACCCAGAAGTCGTACAAGCCATAGCGAGTGCGGAATGCGGTCTTGTGCTCATCCCCCTCAGCGATCCGAAGGAGATGGTAGGCGTGCTTAAGATCGAGCGGTATCAGAGGCACTGGCGGTGCCAAAAAATTGATTTTTTCCAGGGTTATCATGGTTGATAGTGGTAAGGCCATTCGCGAGTTGATGTGGGTTTAGAACCACGACGGCTGCCCTTTCGAGCAGGAATTAGGGCAGAGAAGGCATAGGAAATAAGTATCAATGTGTACTTTGAGCTTCTTCATCTATTCCCCAAGCTATTTCAGATAAACAAGGAAATGGTCGTGGTCATTGAATGAAGGCAGCAGACATGGGCAGGTCACCGCGATGATCATCAATTATTGATGATTTGTTCTCCGCGGCTTGTCTTCTCCCTTCACCATGCGTGTCTTCCGACCCACACTGCGGGCAAGGTACCATGTATTCAGTGATTCTGTGAGAGATAGATGAGGATTTTATACAAAATAGACTCTCCATTAAGTGGAGGATACTGTGGTGATTTTGTAGTGAGTTTATTAAAAAATATGAACACAATACAGTCACAATAGAAGCACTGCTTCTATTTTGATGTTATTGTAAATATATTGTAAAAATTGACTTTATTGTAAACTTATTATACTAACATCAAACTAGAAGCATTGCTTCTATTGTGAATGTATTGTGCTGATATTTTGAATAAATTCACTACAAAATCTCCACAGTATTCTCCACTTAATGGAGAGTCAATTTTGTATAAAATCTTCATATCTCTCCCACAGAATTACTGAATACATTGTACCTTGCCCACAGTGCCAGAAACAAAACCACGCCCACCTCAGCACCATTCTTCCCATTTGGCAAATTACCCAAAGATGTGTGTCTCACTGTAAACCACTCATAAATGCAACCCAAACTCGATCTCTGTTGATACAATTATTTGTAGATTATGGAGTGTTGTAGCCCATTCGACCTTGCCCAGCTAGCCCTAGTCTCTAAGACCTTTCGTTCTATGCTCGCCTCACACAAAAATACTTGGGTTGTATTTCAAAGGAACATGATGAGAGCACCTGTTCATCCGCTGCCAGAGGTCCAAGTGAGCAGCAATTATTCACAATCAGCATACATGTTGTGTATTTCGGCAGAGGTCTCTGTACGGTAACTTCGTTTTATTTTCTCATCCCAATTTATGCTAAGCCCATACTCAGCGGTGTTCTAAATGGACAAACTCTCAGCCTATTCAATTTCTATTTCAATTCCGTGCCTGTTCAGTAGGTCTAACTTTTCTTCAAATCCCTGCTCACTTTCAATCCAGGATGCATGTAAAAAAATCATTAATTTGTACTTCAATTCCTTGTCTCAATATGCCTTCCTTGATCTAAAGCCTGCTTTGCAGTGATGTGTGCCTTTTTGTGGATACCACCGGCAAGCACGAGAAGAGTCTCATGGGCGGCTGGTTACCTCGTTTGGAAGAAGCCGGAGATGCCGATGGCAAATGGATGCACACCTATGTGATGCAGGACTTGCAAGATGCACAATGCACAGCACAAGCTAAACCAGGCAGTCGCTGTGGACATCGGTAACGGAAATGGTTTTGCAATCCGGACTGTAAAGGAACTCAAGCAGGTAATTTCAACCTCTTTAATATTTCGCTTATTTTACACACATATTTATTTGCCATGGAGTACATTCTACAAACCCATTCACACACTGTGCTTTCTCTGGTATGCGCTGGGTTCAATATAAGTCATTAATCTCTAATGATTTTATCAGAACACACAGGAACTCAAGTTGTGGAAGGCTGAATATGATGTGCAACATGCAGCAGTTCAACACTACAACTTGGCTTTGTGAGTGGACATATGAGAGAAGAGACTTATTTAATTAACCGAACTCTGCAGTATCAAGAAATGTGTTTTGGGGGAAGACGTGAAGCTCCAAGGTATTATGCGAACTCCTACAATGGATTGCTGCTTCCATGCATTCAACCACGACTTGGAGTTAATCACGCTGGCTGGTAAGTGTTCCTTAGGTGGTTCCTTCATTTAAAATTTCGATTGATTCTTTACTATTAGTCTGGGTACAGCTTAAACCAGAAATCTTCACCAAGAGTAATTCAATGCATGAAGGAAAATTTCCCCCCGGTACAGTTGTGAAGCCCACTGACTGTGTTCAGTGCAATTTTTGCCGAGTATTTTTGAGGCCGGGTCTGGAGAACCACATGATAGCTATGTCCATATCTCTTTCTTACCACCCTCCAATATTCTGACAGTAAATACCGCAGGCACAAGGAACAGGACCCAGACGATATCCCTTCCCTTCCACTGAAGTGCACGAAGCACTGCAGCCAGTGTCCGAACTCACAGCGGCTGTTTTCGGAGAAAGGGCTGGCCGAACATACAAAGCAGAAGTAAGTTTTATAGGCTCTTTTCAGTAATTTGTGCACTGACATGTGTTCAGGCACCAGACCTGACTGGATTTGCCTTGTTTTCTTTATCTCCACACAACACCATCAATTTGTATGTTTCAGAATTCAGTGGATTGTAAATAGAACGGTCTTGGGGACCAGTGCATTTTGGACATGTAACCCTAAATAAATACAGCCTATTCATCCCTGGGCATATTGTTTTGGGGGGAAGAATTTTGGTGTTCTGAAAAAAAATCATCTAACTCCCACATAGAAGGGCACAGCATCTTGCACTTGGTAGTATCTTTTTAGTGCTCAAATTCACTGAGAGTCTGGGCATGAAGAAGCTATTAATTCTAGTGACTTTTGAATCTAGTTTGTCCAATAACCTCACTCTCATTCCGAATATTTCCTGCGTCACTTCTTACTTAGGGAGAATAATCACCAAGCAAAGAATGTGAATCCTGAAAACACTCGCAGAGCGAGGGGAAATAATTTACAGAAACTCGCTGAGATGGCTGAAATAAAAACAAGCTTACAATTATGCTAATTCAGTCTAAACTGATCATCTCACTGCTCAGTGGTATACAATTAGGGCCAGAGTGAGCTCCGAGCTACTGGCTGAGTCTCAGAGATGCGATGGAGTACAAACGATGAGCCATACGGTGACTATATACGATACTTTAAACAATGTGAGGTCAATATAGTGTCCCGAGAGCTTGTCACGAGAACTCGTCTGAAAGTGGCCACAACTCATATATGAGGACAGTACCATGCAGGATTGCTAGAGTCCATACCAAGGAGAGTGTATGAATATCCATATTTATTTAAACACTGCTACATGAAGACAAACCTCAATGGCAGGGATTTGTGCCCAAAAGGTCCTTGTCGCGACAATAGTTACAGTTGCAACAAGTAGAACTTCTCAGGAATATGCCAAGACAAGTCATGATAGTCGGAACGACTCGCGATCACATCCCGTTGATCTCCAAGACTGATCACAGCAGCAACAGCTAGTGTGTGACACAGGTAAACCACGGGTAGATTTGATGGTACCCATCACCGTCACACCGTGACCCGTGATGACAGGTGACGGTTTTACGGCTAAATAACCACAGTTGTGAATAAAAATAGAATTTTGAGCAATAAGCCTTCCAGGCAGTCCTATGGTACTATCCGCTATTAAAATATCATTTGACACTTACTATACAGCTCTTACAGTGCTCTGGACAACTAGAGACCCTGTCACCAATTTCTACCACTCTTTATTCAGTGATTCACATGTATATTCCAATGCACCATATTATGGCAGTTTCAGGTGTTAAATTGTACAGAGAAATATGTTCTCCATAAGTAGGAACCTCTTAGTAATTTATTCTAAATTAAAGAGTCAGAGTAGAGGTCAAATGAGCCGAATTGGACAATATTTGTCGTTGTTTATTTCCCATCAATACCACTACGCCTGCGTCCAAATATGGGAATTTTTGTTCATCACTCCTCCCTGGCCTTATTTCAATATATGCTGAGGGCCTAAGGCCTTATACTATGCAATGAAACAATATAAACTGTCCTCTGTACCATAATGGCCCCATTTAAAGCCTTTAAAATGGCCTATCACTGACACTGTGATTAATGAATCATGACTCAATATATTGATGTAGGAGCTTTTCTATCATCAATTACTTAACCCTGGATCACATTCATATTGGATTGAAGGCCTGGAGCAGCTGTATATTGTAAATACATTTTAAATACCTGTTTTTTCCGAAAATATTCAACCTGAGGGTTTTAGCCCACAGGTGGCGATTTTTGCGGTTTTTCCCAGGGCCTACACCGTACCCACACCCTACCTGAACCTGTGGGAATTACTGCGGGTTTACCCGGATCCTTGCCACACACTAGCAACAGCATGGTTTAAGTTTAAACCACATTGTCTCCAACGATAGCCATGGTTTAAAGCACCCCCTGGAGGCCTATAGAAAGCAGGTTTAGGTGGTGGTTTAAACTGGTTTAAACCAAAAAAATTCACACTCTTTTTTGGTATGGTTTGAAACTGTTTAAACCGGCTTAATTCAAACCAAAAAACTGGTTTAAACCAAAAAAAAGTTGAGACACTTATTTTTATATATTTTTGCCCAGGGAATCTCATAGAATATTTTCAAATATTTTCAAAATATATTTGTATTCATATTTCATATTTTAGCCTTCAATGGGGACAAAGCTGATGACGAAACAGCATTCATACCACCAAATGCAGCTTTTCAGGCAGGCTGATGATGTAACTTATTGCTGTTTGCAATCAAGTTGGTGGTGATGGCAAACACGCATCAATTTTGCGCAAAGCTCGTGTTGGCCATGGGTCATTCAATACTACACCAGTCCCTATGATATATTAGAGTCCGTTCAGATCATTCTGGTAACCAGAATTAGAACCAGAACCAGAATCAGCAACCGGGGAGTAAATGTAGCCGGCCATTCACACGTCAATAGATTACAATTGATAATCGATAGATAAGGATAGATAGTGCTTTACAGTCCATTCTGTGCATTGGCCTTGCCTCTCCCATGCCCTAGCATTCGTGAAGTTCACCCTGCAGCACCTACAACAATGGATGAACAGTGCTGCAAGTGTTGTGCAGCTTGTTGCCCTGCTATGCTGGCTCTACAGCAGTAGTTGGTACTGGGCCCAACCCTACCACACTTCTGCACTCACTGGGCAGCAATGGGTTGATGAGCTGATGTGTGGGCATCCAGAGAGGATTTATAATGAGCTGGGGGTCCATCTGCATGTTTTTGTCATGCTACTAATGGAATTGTGAGGCTTGGGCTATGGCGACTCCAAATATGTGTCCCTTGAAGAACAGCTCACAATCTTTCTTTATATCTGCCGCACAGGGCTTGGTTGCCATCATGTTGGTGACTCAAATGAAACAATTACAAAGTGGGCTCATTGTTTATTCCAATGCAGACCTGACTGAGAATTGTGCAGAGCCTTTCGAAAACTGGTGTTCACCTTCTCCGCTGGCGAATTCTATAACAAATATGTCACACTCCCCACATCCCATGACCCACTGGCATCTTATCTACGGAATAGCTCGAAATTCTGGCCCTTCTTCGAGAATTGCCTGGGTGCAATGGATGGCTCGCATATTGCATGCACAGCGAGAGAAGATGATCGTTCAAATGCTCACAATTGCAAGGGCTTTCTGTCTCAGAATGTCCTGGCAGTTTGCAGCTTTGGCTTTCGATTCATTTATATCCTTTCTGGCTGGGAAGGCTCTAGTGGGTGTGAGCGATGAAATAATGGAAGCAGATAACGCACATCTGCCAATTTTTGTCTGACTCCCTCCATCTTTTTGAGACCGCCAACAATGATTCAATCATTGAGGTAGTCCGTGAGGCTCCTGATAACTGGGGCCTTGTATTTGTTCCCATCTGCAGATACATGGGGCACCAGAAATTCCGCCATGTTAATGACATCTGTGAGCACCCACTGCGCATTTGCCTTAGGTGAAATGTCTGCCCAAAGCAGATATGGCGGATGGGTGTCAACAGTGATGGATGCATTGGGCCGATACCCAAGGCCATTATGCCCTGATTTTGGCTTGTCCATATGCGTGGGGAGGACGTGTCGCTGCACAGAGTCGCAAGGAAGACAAATTTTTAGAATGTTACATAAGTTACATAATGTGATTAGCGAGTCAGACCGCACTACCGATTCTGGTTCTGGTCCTGATTCTTGGTTACCAGAATGATCCGAACAGACTCTTAGTGTAATATGATCATCTGATTGAGCCCTAGTTGCCCCCGGTATTATATTGGTGATATACTTCCTTACTTCGGGGCTATTGACAAACTGAGCATTTTTGCATGTGTGCTGTAGTAATTGAGTGGGGCAGTCTATAAAAATTACAAATGGTCAAAGTGGATTCTATGAGTTTTTGTAAAGTGCCCCAAGTGTTTTCTAAGGTCACTGTGGTCCGTTGACAACTCGCTGATGCTGTAACAAAACAGAGCCACTAATTCAATATGAAAAGTCATCTCATCTGAGAAATAAAATGCAATATATATAGGGGCATGTTTTAAATAACCCTAAGAGATGTTTTTATCCAAAAAAACTCTCCCGGAATGCCCCACTGAATTACTACAGCACAAACATGCAAAAATGCTCAGTTTGTCAATAGCTCCGAAGTAAGGAAGTATATCACCAATATAATACCGGGGGCAACTAGGGCTCAATCAGATGATCATATTACACTAAGAGTCTGTTCGGATCATTCTGGTAACCAAGAATCAGGACCAGAACCAGAATCCCCAGTCCGCTTCCTCGGTGTTCCAGCCCATTCCATCATGTTTCAGTCAGTCCCGAGCTGACTCAAACGTTGGGAGGCATCGCGGTTATTGCCTTTTTTGGACCAAATCTTGTCGAGGCATAGTGGCTTGCGAACCTCTACCTTCCTAATCTGTCCAAAGTTCGTTCAGGCGCGAAGGTTTGGTGACCGAATTTGGGTGAAATGTGTACGATGGGTTGGGTCCGATGTTTTGGAGCATGTGGTACCTCATGGTCGTCAACCTCTTTATGGCCAAGGTAGTTCCCATGTGCCAGTGGTGAATCTGGGGACGACACTTGGTGTGGTGAAATCAAAGTCACAGCGCCTTGGTGTGTGTTTGTTGGATGTGTGAGGGGTATATGGAGTGTAGAGGCATCATGTATGGTCCATTGTATCCGCTGGGGCGTACACAGCGCATGTGGGAGCTCCACAGCGCCCTGCAACCTTGGCCATGAAATATGCAGTACTCAGAGCACAAAGGACTGGTCGGAAGAGCACATGGCTGGGGTCAAGACTTCAGTCCCTGGTGCATGTTGCGTCAAGACAATGCTCCCACCTGGCACGTCATCTGATGATCTATAAGCAAGTAGCGTAACCTCGGTCTGTGGAGGAGTCGCCACAATAGCCCACGGTGTGTTCCTTTTCGCATTGCTGCATTCAAAGGATGTTGGCTTAAGTGTATTCAGTCCACCTGTATGTTAATTCCGATGACACCTGCACTACTCCAACCCACAATGTAGCCGCCGCTGACACTGCCGACTTCCCTCAAGGGACGATGACTGCACGCTGGAAGAGTATGGGAGGTCTCTGGATTTTTCTCTTGCTGGATTGTGTCTTTTTCTTCATCTCTTGTGTTGACCAGGGTGCCTGTAGTAGATACTTCCTGAGGAAGGGCTTCACACAAAATTATTATTATTATACGGATATATAGACAGATGGCCTAGGCAATTCACCAAAGAGGAAGAACGGCACGTATGTTTGACTGTAAGTTGCTAATATATACCACCCAAACTTGAAACCAGCAGCCTCCAGTGCTGATATGACTATTTGCAATTATGGAGCATTGTAGCACATTCGACCTCGCCCAGCTGCCCTTGGTTTCTAAGACCTTTCATTCTATACTTGCCTCTCACAAAAATATTTGGATTCAAGTTGTATCTTAAAGGAACATTACAAGAGCACCCATCCCTCCACCGCCAGATGTCCAAGAGAGCGATAATTATTGCAGTGGAGGAGGACTGAAAAAGGTGGGTGCACGTCAGATGTGGATAGAAACACAAGTGAGGCAAGAATGGAATAATGCACAAGAAAGGGACGAGATGCACATTGTTGCTTACACCCGCCTGGTGCTTGTAGAAAGCCATTCCCACAGAGGTTCCCGTCACTCATATCGGACAAGGTGAATGGGGACTTCCCTGCTCCCTGTGAGGTAATTCTTGTTAATGCTAATCCTATCCAAGCATGGCACCATGGACCTACCCTGGCATACATCACGATTTGTGTCTTCCCCCCTTTATGCAGGCACGATCTACGTAGACTTTCTCTTCCTGGCGGCACTCTTGTCGTTTCGCCTTTGTGGTCACCAACAGGTCCTGGTACTTCTCTCCCAGTCTGAGTGTAGACTCTAGATAGTGGGCACAGGGTGAGTGGTCAATCGGGGTCCGACTCGAGTGCCTGCAGCTTTCTAAGACGGCTACACAAAACCCAAGGCTCGATCAAGCCTATCATCCCGCATCCTCCACGCATCTGGAAATCACGCAGTGAGCAATCTATGAGAGAAACAAGATCATGCTTGACCTCTTGCAGCTCCTTAAAGTTTCACATCAGCCATCACGACAGAGGAATGATTATCCCACTCCTAGGTAGTAGCTGGAGTCAAGGTAGGTTCTTCCTAACAGTCTCCTCAAGCGTCGCCAGCTAGGGATAACAATGTGAGTCCTCTGTCATCGACTTGCTGGGATGACCCACCTTTGCTTGGCCTTCACGACTTCTCGGGAGGTCGTCCAGCCATGGATACTTCACGAGTCTTCAACATCCAAAGAATCACATGGTAAGTTATTAAGCCTAAGATGTTGCCAGTGCCTTGCTTCAAACGTCATGACCCCATTGCCAGACAGGTGAATTTTTCTCTATTCAGTTTGAATGAGCATGTCATTCCCTGTCACGCACAGCAGAAGAACCCCTACAGGGCTGGATATTGTACCAAGAGAGAAAAGCAGAAAGGAAGCAGGCTTCTAGAGATCTTGAAGATTCCCAGCCCCAATCCTGAAGTGTTTGAAGCCGTGCGTCAAAGTCCCCGTCACCACAGTATCTTGAGGAAACAGAAGTACTGAGGAGAAACATTGGCTGCATGGGGCCGGCATGCTAATAGATCAGCAGAGCATTAAGCTGCCGCACCCATGACTGTTTTTAGAACCTTTCAACAACAGAATGCTTGAAACTTGGCAATTTTGAATCTGAATCTAACAATCGAGGTCTAGGGGTGCAAACCATTTTTTGGTTCAAATTTCAATTTCAAGTCTTGAATCTGACTCCTTCAGCTCCGGAAGAGTCCAAGTTCCGGATCTGTGGAGAATGTCAGCCTCCTTTGAAACACAGCTTGCATCCTACCCCTCCAGACATAACGACCACCGCACATCCTATCCCACACTGGCAGAATACCTTTCATAGGATCCGTTTCGAAAGTGCTTTGCCAAAATCAGGTTTATCTTGGCTCTTGTGTTGCAAGCTATAGTTGGGTTTCCCACCTGCTGTTTCTCCCTCTTCCAGTTGAAGAAGGCAGGTGCGTTGTCCTCGTCTTGGGGGCATCCTTGCAGTGGGTGTCTTTGCCTTGAGCCTGCTGCTCAATCCTGCATCTGGGTGGTCACACCAGTGGTTGGGGTGTTGGGGCCAGATGTGATCCCCCTTGCTTGATTCCCTGCCGTACTCAGGTTTCCCCTTGCATTGCTAGTCTCTCGTGGGCAGGATGGCGGGTCTGTGCCCCTGTCTGAGCTATTTTTAAGGATGGTCACGGGTACGGGTCAACCCGGCGGGTTCCCGGGTAGGGTCTAGTGGGTATGGGTCCCGGGTTGAGCCGATTGTCAACCCGGACATACGGTGTACTCAACCTGCAGTATAACGGGTATAACGGGCCAGCCAAGTTGGTGCCTACTAGCACCTACAAGGCCCTATGCTGATCCCCACTGTCGACACTTGTCAATCTGACCGGCCATCACATCAACAAACATGTGTCCACCTTAGGGTAGTGTACATTCCGTTCAATTCAAATTTTAGATTGATACATTTTCAATTTTTTATAGTTGCTGGGCAACAAACCAGAGACCTAGTTGAAATTATGACAGTCCAGACTATAAAATTGTACCCGTATTCTGCCCTCATGATATGGCACCCTCATCTGTTATCTCCCACTCTGCAAGTGCGGTCTCCAAGAGCGCTGGAAAACTTAAGAAGAAAGTCAGGAAACTCATTCAGTCAATCACCAGCAGTGAGCATTCTTGGTTCTTCCTTGTTCACTTCCTCATTCTCTAATTGATTCTTTATAGCTTGTAGTCGCAAGTCGAAGAGGACAGCATCAATGGAGTCAGAGAAGGCTGCAGAGAGTGATGCAGGTGTGTTGATTAATTTATCCTCCACTTTCTTTTATTAATGGAGTACAGAGTTCAGATGACATGCATACCAAATGGACCTCCCCTATCTACACCTTCTTTGATGACAAGGTTGAGACCGTGACCGACTCTCGTGATAGTCGCAAGTATCAGGCATTCAAGTGCAAAGCACCTGGTGGATGCAAGAGCAAGTCTGGTGCATTGCACATGTCCATTTTGCGATTTTGTACTCTAACTCAGCTTGGATTTCCTTGGTGTCAAGCGCTACCAGACGAAGGTCAATGGCGACTCTCACAGGGACCTTTCTTCCACCAGCAGCCTCAAGAAACATGCCAAACAGTGCTGGGGTTCCGACCTCGTTGAGGCTCACATCAGAGGTGTTGCTGCTGATGCCAATCGTGATGGCAGCATTTTTGCAGCATTTGCTTGTTCTGGACAGCGCCCTGTCAACGCCAGCCATTATATTATACACACACCCAGCCGGAGTTTCGGTACATTCTATTATTTCTCCTCCATCAAGCCTTACTTACTACTCCATAGTGCACGTCTCATTCGTTGGATTACTGAGGCAAATCAGCCCCTTAAAATTGTTCAGGATCGACAGCTTGAGGACCTCCTTACTGCTGGTTGGCCTGAGCTCAAGGTCCCGAGTTGTAGCATTGTCATGCGTGATCTCAAAGCCGTGTATGAGCACTGACTGGGTCAAGAAACTTCTTATGGTATCTGTCTCTTTTTTCATTTTGCTGAATCTCTATTGAAGAACATGTTTCCAGGAATACAATAGCCACCTCAGCTTTGCAATGGATGCATGGACATCTCCCAATCACTGTGCCTTGGTCACCTGAATTGTTCATCTCCAGCACAAGGGTGAGCCCCTGGTCTTTCTTCTGGATATCTTTGAAGTTCCTGAGGTGCATCTCCATTACTTGTTTCCTCTGTTGCTCACCAGCTCGTACAGTCACACATTGGTGAAGTCCTTGCACATGAGTTTGATTATATGCTTAGATGCTTTGGGCTTGAGCGCAAGGTGTGATGTTTTCACTTGGCTATTTTTATTTGCTGATCCGGCATAGATTCTGGCATGGACAGGAGACAACACCACCTCCAATGACACCCAGAACACTGCACTGGATAGGAGCTCCGAGAATGACTTTGATGCCGTCAACCATCACCGTTAAGGCATTCATGTGTCCTTTCCAACCATGTCCAAAGAAGAAGGATGCCTCTGGAAACATCATTGAGGGTGACAATGACGTGAACCTAGAGGAACCCATCATCGACCTCGATCTGGATGAGGATGATGAAAACAACAATGACCCCTTTCCTGACCTCGACAAACTTTCAGACACCGGTTCTGTTGCCTCTGACAATGTGGATGGGGACACTTTTGATGATCTTGGGGCACAGAAGCAGGCAGAGATGTTGCGAGAAATGAAGAAGGCTAAAACAGCGGTCTCACTGGTGCGTTGTCTTTTGTGGTTGTTTATTTTTTTCACTCATCTTTTCACTCAGCTTCATAAGCTTGTGTTCACCCTCATCAACTCACCCACCATAGGCTTGCCAGCTTGGTGTCAAGCATGTACCAAGCATCAGCTGCATGTCTGCTACATCCCTCGCGACGTACCCACTCGCTGGAACTCCACTTACGACATGTTGGTCTTTGCTGTACATTACAAGGCTGCAATCAACGAAATTACTGGTGACCATGAGCTCAGCTATCGGATTTACAATCTATCCAACAACGACTGGGTTATCATTGAAGACATGGTTCATACACTTGAGGTGCGTGATTCAGCCATCCATCTATTCCTTCCTCATTCATAACCAGGTGTTCAAGTGTGCCACACTTCTCTTCACCTTGGACGAGAAGAGCACCATTGCTAATGTCATGACAATGATGGACAAGATCAACAACCTTCTTACCAGCACCATTGTCTCATCTTCTGCTCATCATCCAATTCATAACTCGGTCCATAAAGCACTCAACCTCACCAAGACCACTCACCTCCATAGTAGGTGCGCACCCCATCGTTCACACTGGGGGCAAAGGCCAGAGCATGTGGAATCCACATGCCTTACATGCATGTGGTCCGCAGGCATTGATGGGATAGACAATGGTTCTTTGACATACTTATTCTTTGAGTAAAAAAGGTGTTAATTAAATTCTACATGAATACAATGGATGATTAACCTTAGTTGGACTCAAACATCAAGAATGAAATGTGTTATTTTGGAATACTTAATGCGAGGTTTCAAGCTTTGTCCTGGCAAGCCGCAAATACTGTTCTGACTGTGCCCAGTGATGGCATGATGGGGCTGTAGAGACATAAACAAAGAGTAGCATCTTTTTTATGCCCTAGTGGCAAGCCAAAGTCCTGCCAACCAGTGCACTCTCGTTTATCTGGCACAGTGCCAGTATCACACAGCTGCCTGCCCTGTACCGATCCCATGCCCCTCTTGGCACTGTTGTGCATTATGTGTCTTTGTTGGCACATTACCAAACCCACACACATTGCCTTTGTTGGTGCACAATCTCCCATACATCACCATTGTCGAGCTACTGCCCCACGCCTTCGTTGGCACAGGACCACGTGATTGTGGGCGGCACTTGTGTGACCTGGCGTTACAAACGGGAGGATGTGCATAGCCACATTGCAGCTTTGTGTTGAACAGTTGAACTTAGACTTTCAAAGTGCTGTATCACGGCTGTGGAGGGATTCTATTGAGATATATTCAAGCCCAGGCAACAACTTCATGGCCAGACAGCTCAGCCTCGCCTCTGGCAAGGGACTTTGGTTGTGCCCCGAGATGTAGCACATGTGCACCAAAAAATTATTCTCAGACTCTCAGTGAAAATTATTTGCAGGTATGTTACATCCATGCCGAAGTCATTCAGATTTCCTTCGGAGGTCCTTCGGAACCTCCGAAGTCTGGAAAACCTCCAACAAGGGTTTTTACGCAATGAAGGTCTACTGAGTGTTTCCCTTTCATGTCTACTAATTTTAGCATCAACCTCGGAAGTTCCGTCCGAGGCCATTATTGTCTTCGCCCTCACTTACCAAGATTCTCCATGTCTTATTGTCCTTATTGTCCTCAGAGATCGATCGGACACTGACATGCATCTTATTGTTCTTCTTATATTTTTATAACAATAAGGACTCTACATATAAAAGCTAGTACCTATGCCATGTATTCTTCAGTTTGATAATTTTATTAGTTATTGCGTTCTCCTCTACGCAACTGAGTCAGACCTCCGAAGTCTACTCTATTCTTATTCCGGCCCTCCTGCTTCCTAACTCATCCTCCTGTTCTTATACTCTGGAACTCCGTTTTGACTTGGTCTGCAAGCCGGGTAGTCGCACACTCTCAGTAGTGCTTGTGAGAACGACCTTCTAGCTTATCGGACCTCCGAAGCATTTCCGAAGCACCTCCAATAGTTTCACCTTCAGAGCCTCTGGTCTCCTTCGGCTCAGCACTTAACAAGGTACCGCTGTCCTCTTTCTTGAAGAAGGAGAGTCAAGCTGACCCTGGAGGTAGTACAAGGCATTGATCCCAGGCAGAAATCTGAAAGTATGCTACAGTCACATTTGTAACACCAGGTCACACAAGCTGGGTGCCCGGCATGCAATCACGCCTTGTCCCAATGAAAGCGACATGCGGGTGGTAGTCCGACAACGGCGATGTAAGGGAGGTTGTGCACCAACAAAGGTGATGTGGTGTGCTGACAAAGGTGACGTGCAGGTGGGGTAACATACCAACAAACAAGATACATAAAGCATGACAATGTGCCAGTAAACGGTGCCAAAAGGGGTGTGGAATGGGCAGGGGGCAGGCAACTGTGTGATGCTGGCACTGTTCCAGATGAATGAGAGTGTGCCGGTAAGCATGGCTCTGGATTACCACTACACAAAAGATGTAACTCTTTGTTTACATCTCTACAGCCCCATTGTGCCATCACTCGACACAGTCAGAACGGCATTTGCGGCTCATGAGAACAAAGCTTTGAACTTTGCATTAAGTATCTCAAAATAACACATTCAATTCCTTATATTTGAGTCCAACTAAGGTTAATCATCCATTGTATTCATGAAGAGTTTCATTTTTTGCTCAAAGAACAAGTATGTCAAAGAATCATTGTCGATCCCATCAATGCCTGCGGACCACATGTGTGTAAGGCATGTAGATTCCACATGTGCTGGCCTTTCCTCCCAGTGTCATGGAAAAATCAAGCTGGTAGTTGGTGTGGCAGTCGGGGCAATACAAGTGCATGCTCCAGACTGGCTGCACTCCACTCGTGAGCGTGTATACCACTACTTGGTGGGGTCTTGTCTTTTTGAGGGGTTTCATATTGTTACAAGATGAGGTTTGACAATGATGTGAAGGTGGATACAATGTAAAAGAAGCTAGGAAATGTTGGTCCTTTGTAAAGTGTTGATACAGCGAGCAAGCTTACTGAGTCCGCACTTCCAGCCATGTACCCGAAATTGGTCTTCTTCCTTGGCAGAAAACTTGGCTGGGGTAGGAAGAACCCAGACTTCTTCTTTCAGTGCAGCCCAGCAGCTTTTGATGTTGTCCTCAGATAAGTTTGTGGTGTCAGAGATGAATTTGACGATGGCAGGGGGCAGTACTAGTGGCGGCGCGACTATGTTGACTTGTGAAGGCTGGGCAAGAAGTATATCATTCTTTAGCAGGGATAAGAGATGTGTGAGGCTCAGTATCTGTCGGAAATCGAGGTCCCTCAGCACCAGGTCAGCCCTCAGAATGTCGAAAAAGGGCATTGTAGCGCATCAAGAGCTTTGATTACACATGTTTACACTGCATGTCAATTACCACTCCACGATCATTTTTGGTGATCGTGCCACCGGTGCCGCCGCTGATCCCAGTCCCCTGGTTGCCGTTTTGGCCAATTCCCAAATGCTCTCTGTAATTGACATCCTAAGTAGAAGGTTTGTGGAGCAGCAAGAAAGCCGGGTCGTACATGCATCTGATGGTCGTGCAAGTAGGTGTGCCATTCTTTATCGGCAGTTCGTTCGATGATGTCCGAGGAGGTCATGTCTGGGTCTCCCTTGTCAAGGGGCCCATAGCTTTTGTATCGCTCACAGCTGAGGACCTGTGTCTTGTGCTCGATGGTTGTTGTGTCAATATGGGTTTTCATGGTGCATGGCGCCATCAATGGCGAGTAAGTTGTGCGGAGAGCAGTGTGGGGTTTCAGTGAAGGCAGAGAAGGTGAGTGGGGAAGTGCGGGGTGAGCCCAATGCTCCTGATTTCTTTATATGTACTCCATATTCTAGTGCTTTGCTAATTACCAGGATGCTGCCGACTATCAAGGATATTAGGGCGACAGCTATTCAGCATGTTTGTATTAACTCAAAGCTTAATTCAAGGGTCACATGTTGCAGATTTGGGAATGCCATACATCACCACTACTTTCTGGATCGCGCTTCTTTGGTTCGCCATCTGGCAGGGGTACCGTTTTATTGTTGCCTGCCATGCCCCATTTCTCACTGGACCCCTCGGTGATGTACGCCAATGAGTCAGGAGGGCACAAGTATTGGTACATGTCTGGGCTGGCATTATGGGGAATTGCTAAAAGTTCGTATCGTGGCCTTCATGTTTCAGGATCTTTAAATACAAGGTAAGTCCCTTCCTCCCGTTCATCACGATCTCACAATTAACACAGCCTTGACATTTTTCAAGTGTGTCTTTTCTTTAATGCAGTTTCAGATTTCTTTAGACAATGCAAATGCCTCCCCCACACTGAGTGGTAAGGTCAGGTTTAGCAGGTGTTCCAGGACTCCATTGATGTCCACCGTGGATTGCAACTCTGACTGTCGGCCCGCTGATCTTGTATTACCATTTAAGGGTTCTTCCTTATCCGGCCTGGGTGTGGGAATCTGTGTTCGGATAGCTGAGTCATGTTTGCGCTTCTTGACGTGATTTTCGCCATTAGATAAGTTGGGCATTGGTGTGTCCATTTCGATCTGAGGTATGTCGAAGCGAGGTCGCTGCACATCAACAGGCTTAATCTCCGGCAACAAGACGGGCAGCTTTTTGACAGCTGTGGCACTGGGCAGGGCATTCGATTCACGCCCAACTTGCTTAATTGGCCGGTTTCAGACCTCTTCTTTACTTGGAATATGCACACCATCAAAAACGATGTGTCTTGCATTACAGGTGGATGGTGCTGTGCACTCGGCACTTTGCACATTAGGTATGTCACTGTGTGCCTGAGTTCTTTAGGTATGGTTAGGTATACCCGTTGGCCTTGGCGCTCCTCCTCGGATCCGGATTCGTCTGCCGCCTCAATTGTGGCTTCTATTACTTCTGTCTGATACCCTGAGTCAGTGTCTTTGATGATGTGCTTGTCCTCAATAGCCAAATATGAGTCAATATATTGTGCCCGTTCCGGGTTCATGTAGAATGATTGCTGAGGGCATGAAATCTCCGGTCCTGAGTCATACATGCTGAAAATAACTTTCAGTCCTAGCAACCGGCTTGCGGCTTCTACTATACTCTCACCCTGATTTCGGCAGATGTAAGTCCCATCTTTTAAGCACAACCGGCTGCTCCCCATCATAAGCTATGGTTCCTGCTTGCAACATGGCCTGGAGGTCCAGGCAGTCGTTCATCCTATGCCCCTCCTTATTGCATCCATAGCATCCGCAAGTATCGGGTGTCGTGCTCCTTAGCAGAATATTGTTTGGATAAGTCACCAGTGCAGGTGCTGTAGGCGTAACCGTGGACGAGTTGATGCTAACTGGTCTATTAGAATTGCGACTTCGCTCGACTGTAGTCTCCCCAATGCTGAATTCGAGGGGTTGGACGCACTTAGCTGCAATACCCGTTTTGTCCATGGTGAGCACTTTATAAAAGACAGGCGACTACTCAGGGTCATCAATGGACATCTTGTTCAGTTGGAAAATTAAACCTGTAACTTCATCAGCTGAGCCTTCAGTTTTAAGGGCACTCTTTAATGCAGGTCTGGCCTTGGGCTTGGTACGCTCCTTCTTCTGCTTCTTTCTCTTCTTTTTCCGCCTATGCGCCTTAAGATCTGACTGGTCGCTGCTGTATTTGTCACTGTTGTCCTCCAGCTCTTGGTCTGAATCATCATCTTTCTCGGCTATTCCATATGCACTTGTGTTTACCATCATTGTCTCCACCCAGCTGCAGCTAAAGTACCATGCAGCAGCGTCATTAACAATTGCCATGGGATATTGCTGCTCGTGGTTAATCCCTGGGTGTGTGAGTAGAATTTGTCGCTCTAGCTGTCCATGCAAATCAATTTGTATTCCTAACCAAAAATATCCGTCATGGATTTCTTGCATAATTTGCCCCTGGTTAAGAAGTGTCCCAGAAATGGTCTTGTAATTTCTGAGGTATCTCTTCCATTGAGTTAAATTCCGAAAAGCCTTCTTGGTAGTCTTGAGCATGTAAGCTGTAATGTTGCTGGGTTTGTATTGTGAGGTCTCTGTGTCACAACATGTAAGAATTTCGTGGCGAAGTTTGGGCCAGTCCTGTCGTAAGTAATATTCTAAGGCTTGTATGAAGTCCTTTACGTCAGTGCCACAATAATCGAGAATGCACTCACATTGATAAAAAGCATCTGCTACTCAGTATTTAACCAACAGCCTATCGTAGGAATGAATAAAATCCTGCACCTCGGTGTATGAGCCTTTAAAAGTCTTGGGTGCATCTTTAGAGCCTCGATTGGGCATATCATGCACAGTTCACATGGGAGCTCCAAAAGAGACAGGGGCTGACATGTGCATTGGTGCAGGTTCTGGTGAAGATGGTGGAGATGGTGATGGTGAATTAAACATTGAGTCAAGCTCATCTGTGGAGTAATTGGATGTGTCAAATAGTCCAGCAGGTTGATCATAATTGGGCACAGGATAAGTTCACAGTGGAGGTGGCTCAGTTTGCCTTGGCACATGAGGCGGCTGATCACGCATGAGGCGGAACTTGACTCGAAATGTTGGGGAAAGGTAAATTATGGTCAGGCATGGGGTATGAAAAATTGGGCTGAGGACCCACAGTCCATGTAAATAAACAAGGATCTGTGTCTGGTTGGGCTTGCGGTCTAAGTGGTATATCACTGCCACATGCGCGAGTGGTTTGTCTGAAATTTCCCCATCAGGTTTCTTGAGGCGCAAATGGAGCTCAATCGTCCTGTTGAGTGTGAGCATTATTAAAAGTCATTGTAGCTAAGGTAGAAGGAAGTATATATGTAGTGTGATACAATAAAATTCCCCCTGCATCGGTCACCAAGATGTCGTGGGTATAAATTGATATACAAGGGTGCACTGGAATTGATGTTTTTCGAGTGATTCCCTTTGGTTCAGAAATTTATTGTATCGAGGGTTTGTCACTAAATTGAGGTGATCTCGAAAATAGTGAAGGTTGGGAATTAGTAAGTAAGAATCTAGGATATGTAGGTAATGTGGTTAGTCCTGGGAAAAGAGTATTCTAATGTAGGTAGGGGAGGTAATGTACAAAAGAACAGGGGGTAGCTAAATAGATGAGAATCTAAGTAGATGCAGGAGCTCATATGAATGTAGCTAAAAATCTAACTACATGTAGCACAAGTATTACCATCAAAGAGAAGGGTTACTCAGGTATCATAAGCCAAGGTGAGTAAACCTGCTGATCCGCAAAAAGTATTATACTACGTAACTTTTACCAATTGATTCTCATGACTAGAAGGGTTAGGCAGGTATTGTAAGCCAAGTTGCCCAAACCTGCAGGCAGTAAAAAAATTTATTCAATTAACTAGTTGGGTCGATCAGGTATCATAAGCCAGGGGTGACCAAACCAATTAGAGAACAAAGTAGCCAACAGGATGGCGATCCGATAATATACAGTTGATTATGAGGGTCCCTCGGGTATCATATGCCAAGGGTGAGAGAACCTAGCTTGTCACCGTTGCCTTGTTGTCAAGCAATTTATCACCATGCTGTGTGTGTTTAATTAAATTTGCTGCGCTGTTTAGTAAGCAGCTGTGCAATCCTGTGCGCAATTAATCAAGTAGGCTGTGCTTGATTAATTAACCAGGCTGTGCGGTATGGTAAATTGCTGTGCAATCCTGTGCATAGTTAATCAATTTGACTGATCTGGTGTCTGCTGTGTCTTGTAGTGCAAAATGCGAATTTTGCCCATTCATGATGATTCATAAAGTAGTGCTAGTCTGACTGTGAAGATAGATATCATATTGTCCTCAATTTCTTAGAGGTGAAGTGTGGGTCATAAATTGATTCTGACTCTAAACATTTTTGAGCCATGACAGCGCCTGCATCCAAATGTGATAAGCAGTACTGCTGTCAGGCCCCCCCCCCCCCCCCCCCTTTTTCTCATGCTTGGCTTCAGTGTGCAGCTCTGCAGAGGCGGGGTCGGAAAGACATTCTCAAGGGGAGCCCAAGATCAACTGTGATGGAATACCTGGCAGCATACAGGTGAGTTCTGCCTCTAACCTGTTCCTATCCATCATGCTCATCCTCCTTGTCCAGCGTGAGTCCTCCTCACCTTTTTTAGCACAATGTGCTCAGTGTGCAGCTGGACAGGGCCAGAAGCAATGTTGATCTGACAATGAGGTTCTCCACACTCAATGTCAACATCCCTGGCCATGTTCAGTAGCTCAATATGGTGTTCTAGGAACTGCAGAAAGACCCTTTTGGGCCCAGTGCCATGCAAGCCATCACGAGCACAATGCTTGCCTCCTCCAAGATTCAGCAAGGGACAACGCTCCACAAGATCCTTGGCCTCTTCGACCGGCAGTGTGTCATGATGGTGTGCATGCTGGCTTACGAATGGTTTGAGCACAACGTGAAGCTGGCGCTCCTCAAAGCAGCACCACTAATTGCCTCCAATCCACAATGTCTCTGGGGGGACTCCAATATGCCATGGATGGAGTGGCTCCCGTGCAATATCAACATGGACCTCAACAGTAAGGGATCTATCAAGCTCTCCCCAGCGGAGTACCTGATGGGCTTTGCGGAGACTCCCAAGTCCATCAGGCATGGCAGTCCTAAAGATGGCAAGTGCAACCACTGCATCTACAACGCTGCCTGCAAGTACCTTTGCACTTGTCTGGGATTTGAGCGCGCACACAAGGGCACACACGAGGTCATTGTGTCGTGCTTCATCTGGCACCTCGTTGACCACACTTGGCCATCTGTGCTGCTCATATGTTGAGTGTTTGTGGTGGCATCAGTCATATGCTAAGAATATGTTCAGTCATGTGATCACTGACATATGCTGATCATACTTACAGTGTAAACCCCATGATCAAATGATGCAATGCCCACAGGGTTTGGCTCAAAAAAACAGACTAGTCATCCACCACCTCCAAAGAAGGTTATTTTCGGCGGTGGCAAGTAGGAATCCCAAATGGTAACTAGAGCTTTTGAAGGGCATCCTGCATAAAATGCAAAATATGTGCAGAAACATGACTCTTTGGAGAATTTTGGGCACCTGATTAATTTCAGTTCACCCAGCTCTAGTGGTTTAAGCAATTGTACATTCTTTGGACTAGTTCTAATGAAGTTAGGTCAAATCTGGTTTCAAGCCTGTGAACCAGTTCTAATATCTAGTGGTACTAGGCTTGCTACTATATATTCCTTAGTTGCACTGAAGTGAGAGAACCATCATCTTATCAGTTTTACTATTTGAGGTGGTTCTATTAAGCTAGGCTGAAGCCAATGAAAACAGAAATTTTGCCCACAGTGTAAAATTGCAGCTCCCTTGGCCCACCTGGGCCACAAGTAAGAATCCCAAAATGGCAACTATAAATACCAAAATGGAAATTGATATCAAAACCAGAGTCAGAGCAATTTTTAAGGGCTTTCTGGTGGTGCTAGTCCCACCACTATATATTCTCCAGTTGAACTGTATTGAGGTACCCAGTACTGACCACACTCATAGAGTTGTTTTCTAGTACAAGCCATCTTGAGCACGAGCTGGACAGAGGCTTTGTATGTGTCCCTGAATCTCTTCGTCAGGGCACTCAAATCCCTCTCAACGAGCTGAACCAAACAGGTGAGATTTGACACTGCATGGAAGGGGATGGATAAATATCTCCAATGTGAGATCCTGTGAGTCGCTGCCATCCACATCCTGTGCGTATAAGCGCAAAAGACATGGGCATGCCCACAATATGCGGTGAAACTCGCTGGCCAAAATTTTGGCTGATAGAATTATGCATGTCAATGTGGGGTAGGTGCCGAGAGTGGAAATGGAGAATGGACAGTCTATGGAGAGTTCAACCAGGGCAGGAAGATCCTCGAAGATGGCAACATCTTGTGGGAGTCCTTCTACACAATTTATCTCAAGTTCAAGGAGCGTGGGAAGCTTAGGGCGCACTGACTGGTCCTCACATTGTCAAACCTGTCACCCTCATGCTCACAAGTCTGCTCTACAAAATATTCAGGATCTGCTTTGGGCCAAAACTGCCGATCTATTCAATCAGTGGCTTGATCATTGGAGCCGGCCCAACCTTTCTTCGACAGGGAGAGGTTGTCAAAGGAACTGTCTACAGCAGGGTCACGAGCTCTCTTGGTCCTGGGCATTGTTGGAGTCTGGACCTTCTCCAGGAGTACAGGGACCAATGAGTCTGATATCCCAGGTGGAAATTCTCCCAGAGTGCCTCATTCAAGCTGTGTAAGTAAATATTTGATTATGAATTTGAGATTCTGGATGATAGGCCTCAGGGAAAAATCCCAACTGCTGAAATGAATACCTTGGGTGATACTTACATGAAACATTCTGCGTGGCGACCAACACACTGCAGACAATGCCAGGTATACTGACTCAGACATACCCTGAGTATACCCTGAGTATATTCTAAATAAACTCAAAATACACTCAAAGTATAGAGGTTCAGTATACTCTGAGTATATTCTCAATATGCCTGAGGTATGCTTAAGATATACTGACTCAGCATATTCTGAATAACTCAAAGTATACTGAAGAGTATTATTAAAGTATACTGAGTCACCTGATTCACAGTATACTGACTCAGTATACTTTGATCATATCAATGTTTTGTCATGTTCTGTCTGTCCTGTCTGTCTTGTCTGTCTGTCTTGTCTGTCTGTCTGTCTGTCTGTCTTGTCTTGTCTTGTCAGTCTGTCAAGTCTGTTTGTTATGTCATTTCATGTCTGATATTTCCTCATTCAGAATTCCCATTTTTGGCATGTCTTTACTTTCTCCTAACCTTCCTTATATAGTGTTATGATAAAACAGACAGACAAGACAAGACAAGACAGATGTGTAGCAAAGATACTTCTATAGCACATTTGACATGTTGAGTTTGCAGTGGAAGGTCACATGTTTGTATGAATTGACTACCAAGCTGAGAGAAATACTATAGTCTTGATTGAGTTGTCCATGTGGGTTGCAGGGTGAGAACATTGTGTATCCAGCCACAGAGTGGAGGAGACACATGGGATGCCACAAAATGAATTTGGTGTCCACCAGAGGGTGGGAAAGGTTTGTAATTTGCTTGTCTGGCTGAAGTGGGTGAAATTGAGTCTTGCAACCCAATTAAGAAATATCCACCAAGCTTGTACAGCTTGTCCTACATCCTGCGGCAGTGTGGAGGAGATGTGTAGGATACCACAAAATTAATTTGATGGCCACCAGAAGGTGGGAAAGGTTTGTAATTTCCTTGTCTGGCCAAGGGGGCAAAATACCCACATGGCCCAGAAAAATCAACCAAGACCTCAGTGTGGTAATCAATTCATACAAACATGTGACCTTATACTGCAACCTCAACATGTCCAATGTGCTACAGAAGTATCTTGTTACATGTCTGTCTTGTCTGTCTTGTCTGTCTGTTTTGTCTTGTTTTGTCTCACCTTGTCTTGTCTGTCTGTCTTGTCTTGTTTTGTCTTTGTTGTGTCTTATTTTGTTTTTCATGTCTTGTCTTATCCTGTCCTGTCTTGTCTGTGTACTATTGTTGTTGTCTATTGTCTATTGTCCAAAACTTGCCTTTTCTGGACTCTGATTATTAATAATATGATCAAAGTATACTGAGTCAGTATACTTTGAGTGTATTTTGAGTTTATTTAGAATATACTCAGAGTATACTCATGGTAAGCCTGGGTCAGTATACCTGACATTGTCTGCAGTGTGGGTCCTGATTCTGTCATATTGTGCAACAGAAACATCACATGTCTCATTGCATCTCTCAGCTGGCCATAACAACACCTAACAAAGTCACTAGCTTTGTACTTGTTGGCTACTGCAGTGGTTTCCTCTCAGATCTTGTTATGTATCATAGTGTAAAGTCGCCTAGGCTAGGCTTCTCCCATAGACTTAGCTTTAACCAGTCAAAACTGAGCTAGCAACCTCATATGAAGTATTGCTGGCAGAGTATTGCCTTGTAGCCCTCATCTAGGCACTAAAACCATCTATACGCTTGATCCTAGTGCTAGCTGTCTAGTCATGGATGATGTGCTAGATGTAGGATTTCACAACATGCGTGTTTACAGGCATGGCCTGAAATCCAGTTTATCAGTGTCCCGTGTTACAAGCTTGTTGTCTGGCTCCTCCAAGCCGACCTTCCACCTTGTGGTCGGCAAGCCAAATGGGCCTGTCTTCACAAGGGTACAGGGTGATCTGCTCTGGCTCCTTATTCACCTGCACCAAGAGAAAATTAGGTAGATTAATTTGCAGAGGAGAAACACCATATCATCACCAATATGGGCCTCTTGAAGTCCAGGAGCTCATCCATGGGGTATCCAAGTTGGCACCTTTGCTCAGCCAGAACAGTGCATGCTATTTGTCTGCAGGACATGGGAGTGAATGGATGGTTGAGGATCAAATCTGGTGGTGTGGTGATGTGAGTGGAAGTAAGTGTTTATTTAAATAAAATGCATGTTTGGTTGTGCTTTGACCTCCTGTTGCTTGAGCCAGTGTTTTGGCCAGCAAAGGATCCAAGTGTATCCAGTACAAGCACTTAATTTGAGGAAGAGCAATCATATAATCTCCATTACAACAAGGCTAACACATATGGGCTTTGTGCAGGTCAAAATCCTTCAAGCTCTCAACATCCTCACACTTAGGAGCAGTGCATCACCTACAGCAAAAACTCTCAATGGTGTATCCCAGCCACATTCTGTCCACACACCACACCCATTCACCTTCTGTATGAAGCAGTGCACACATTTCCCTCAATCTCCTCAAAACCTGCAGCTGCGAGAACCACACGATGATGAGAGAGTTGGACACCCATATCCTCACACAGATATAAACTGATTTGAATGGGTACTTTGTCGTCCTGCAGGTAATGTTGGCTGATCCCACTATACTACAAGCCTCAACAAGACGTGCCTCAATCCATATCATTCCCATGACAGGTATTTCAAAATCCAGCTCATCGTCTTGGGAGTGGTTCATATGGCGCTACAATGTGAACCTTGCGGTGAAGTGGGAACCTGGTAGTTTAGGCATAGTATGAAGCTGACAGCTGATGGGAAGGATAGAAAGGGCTGGACTTTATAACATTAGAAAATACTGCATAGTGAGAACAAGGTGTACTTACCCAGCATAATTGTCTTATTGTGTTGCATGGTGCTGGGGCCTGCTCCATCTTGTTGGTGGATCAAGAGAAGAGGAGGGACCAACAAATATCAGGTTGTACAACACCGGAGACTAGAGGTCAACCACAGGCTGCCTGGACTGAGGTCACAGTACAACTTGAGCAAGTTCTTGCAATCCCATCCATCACATCAATACCGAAGGTGCCACCAAACACATACACACAGAAATCTCTCCTCATCAACTACATCACCAGCACATACACCTGCTACAAAGCTCAATACCAACTAGCACTATGTCTTGACTTTGGTTGGACATCTGGACCTAACCTGACATTTGTCAGTCTGACTTGACTTTTGTCGGTTTCCTTTGCCCCAAAACTCAAATGGATACCACACTCACCCCAGAGGCTAGGGAGGCCAGGGACACAAGGGACACAATGCAAAACATCATTGCTGCCAAAGAATTCCAATCCAATATCCTGAAGAGCCGCGACACAACAGGTATGGTTTTTTCTCTCAATCTACATGAAATATTGTCTTACCTTTGCTCTTGTACAAGAGCCCAACTCAAAGCAGTGGTTCTTCATCACCACCTTTGTTCCCCATATCCCCCACTTACTGCAGATGCAATGTACGGAGAGCCCAAAAGTTCTCGGGATGGCAGCACTTAATAAACCACTTCAAGAAGTGGATGTCAGAAGGGTCGTAGCAGAGAGTGATAGTACATAGGGTGTAGTGCATGTGAGGCTAAACTCTGGTCCAGAGTGGCCAGATGACGGTCTTCATCTGTTAAATCCAGGTCAAGCTGAAACAAAGGGTGTGGATGCCTGACACAATATAGGACGGAGCTTTGTCAAGGACCTGAAACAGCTTTATTGCCAGAGCGGGGCTGGTCACACTGATATGTTAGAATAAGAGTGGTTGGAAAGTCCGACTGAAAGTGGGGTTAATCTGAGAAAGCAATGATAGACAGTCGAATGTGATCCAGGGGATGATGAAGATGAAGTAGCTCAGTATTTCAGCTTGAAGTTCTGGAACTGCACAAAACAGTCAGAGAAGACAAGGAAGAAAATGTAGCAGCACTCACCAAGGGTCAGCAAAATCTTTCCATCCTCCTCCTCATCCACCTCATCCATCTTGTCCACCTCTCCTGACTCCTTGTATCTGCCTTGGCATGGGTATTTGGGAAAAGGCTCCATGCAGAGCAACAATGGCGACCCTACAAAGACAGCAAATAACAAAGGAGGTGCTGATCTTGTTTGGCACCATCAGTTGCAATGCCCAAGGTTTGTATCTCAGCTGATGTTCGTCAAATCCTTTGAACTAATATTGATATCTTACCCCCAAGACCTCTTCTAAAAGCCTCCTTGTACATCTGGTGCCTTGCTCTTAGAATGCACAAATGTCACCCTGTGTCATGCAGCCCTAATTCACCCTAATGGGCTATTTAGGAACTGGTGAGTTTCTCTGCCAGTTCTTGGTCAAACCAGTACCCTCTCTCTATTCCCCCACCCTTACACTGCAAGGTGTTGTTGCGGTTGATCGCCAGCGCTGCCAACTCTGGCAATGTTCCTACAAAAGTGTCTTGTCAGTGAAATGTACATATCTCCTCCATCCCCTGGTCAACCCACTCCAACTAAGTGATGCACCGCATGCCTAGTGCCCTCCCTCCATTCCCCCACCCCTTGTGCTTTGCGGTGTTGCCACAGGTGGTTGCTGGTGCCACTGACAACAGCAATGTTCCAGGAAAAGCAGCCCATCTGGAGACTGTTAATAATGGTTCCTTTGTTTCCATCAATAACTCATTTGTGTTAATATTGAGTCTATTTCTGGCATGCAATTTTGAATTTGTAAGTCAATTAGAATAGTACAACATGATTCCCTGTATCAGTCTTGGTAAATAGTGTATGCTCAAGCAGAACAGAGCCTGAGAAACAGGTGAAAACCAGATGATTCCCACCAGTAACCTTGGTTCCATGGTGAGCAAGGATGCAGGTGCAAACTGCAAGCATCTGGCCCAGTCGAAATGGCACCCAACAATTTATCTGGGGAACATAGAACTCCCCCTCAATCCAGGTCTCTCTTACTGGAGCCACAGCAAAGATAATGGTCAATAATGCCTGGCTGTCATTGAAGCCCAGATGGATGGATATATTCACTGGATCCCTGCTTGATGGCCATGGTGAAAAACAAGCTGCCAAAGTTGAGTGCAGGCTGCTCAATGAATTCATGGCCCAACTTGGCCATGACGTGGGCATAAAGACTGAACAACTAAGATCAGAAAAACAAAAAGGGAAAGCCATGGCAGGACTTATGGAGCGAGGAGGCAAAGCTGTTTGGGAGCATACTGCTCCAGGAGGCGGCAGAGTTTTGGGAGTACTTCATTCTTAATGACTTGCAGTAGCTAGTCTATCAAGTGGGTTACACAAGACCATTGAGGCTCTCATAGCTCCTCCTGCTGTGAGTCTGTGGTGATAATAGGAAGCAGAGCCTGGTAAGCTCCCAGACACCGAAGTGAAGCAGGGGAGCAGACAAGCATCCCTTCTCAGGCTTTGGAAATTTAGCACCCACTGCAATGAGTAGGCACCAGATGTCCCAGAGTCGATCCTGGGTCTGGGCAGAGATGATGTGGATGAACTGCATAAACAGATAGGGGGTCCTCCAAGGTCCTCAAGGGCTTTGCCAGTTGCTGTGCTCATCTTCTGTGTGACATACTTGGGCATACCACCAGGGCCCATGAGGTTGGCCTGAGCATGGGGGTGGGGACAAGTGTGATTGTCATGAACATCATTTTTACTTAGATAGGACTTATGTAACATTGATTCAAAACACTTCAAAGCCATCAGAACTGGTTAGAACTGCTTTGAATTGGTCAGAAAGTCATTAGAAAGTGAAGTGATATACACCTTTGAGGTGCTATCAATTGATGGCACCTCCTATATTTTAATTGGCAATTTTCTTGTTGCTTTTAAGAGAATTTCCTTTTTTGGGACAGAGGGTGACATGCCCAAAGGGCAGCAGGAGCATGTGAGCAAGCAGTGATGCAGAGGAACAGCAATATTATAGGAGACATAATTATTGGAAGTTATTGGGAGAATTTCCTTTTTGGGAAGACAGGAGTCAGGCCCAATATGCGGCAGCATCGGGAGCATGTGAGCCCAGCAGCCAATGGGTGGCAAGTGCCCAGCAATAATATATAAGTTGGAGCCATTGATATTTATTGCAGAGTTATTGAGGTAATTATTGCAGTAAGTGGGGCAAGTGTGTAAAAAGCTGATAACTATTGGTAGGATATACCCCATATACCCCAATAACTATGGGAGTTATTCAGGATTTATAGGTGTTAAGGAGTGGAGCAGGAACACCGTACCCACATTGACTCACTGAAACTTGAGGACCTTGGCAAAAATGTCCACTATCACCTCAAACTCCAAGGTTTTCTTCACAGTGTTGACAGTACTGACAGGTATTCACTGGTGGAAGTTCACATTGACCCCCTTGTGTATTTGGCTGGGATGAGCGGTTTTTGTGCATTGTGGCCCTACTAGGATCAGAGACTCATCTA
Organism: Mycena rebaudengoi; assembly: GCA_029282285.1. Taxonomy (NCBI): domain Eukaryota; kingdom Fungi; phylum Basidiomycota; class Agaricomycetes; order Agaricales; family Mycenaceae; genus Mycena; species Mycena rebaudengoi. Next base: position 263,073 of record JARJCX010000158.1, on the reverse strand, counting down.
ATGAAGATTTCTGGCCCTCACCTGCTCACCACTCCTATTGTACCAAGTGTAGGTTACAGATAGGTATGAGTACCCCTCCCTTCTTGAATCTTCCCAGCTGAACTTGCAGGGAGGAAAGGTGTCCAAACGTTCAAGTGCTATACAAAGTCTCTGGGCCATGTCTTCAGGCATTGCCATAAGGGTGACAACCCATAGGCCAGAGGCAAGGGTTTTCCTACAGTGCAAGTAAGTAAATATCAATTTTCAAATAGTAATGGCTTACTCATTCATCATATCTGTATTGAGTTCTATAGATTCTCTGGCCCAATTCACTCCTGATTCATGCAAGTCATTCAGCTATATCATAAGGTTGATTCTTTAAAGCTGATAACACTGCGGGCAACCACCAATATAATCCACTACAGGAATCAGAAGATATGTTGAGCTTATGCTGAATCAGATTTGAATACAATTCTGGATTATATAGTTATTTTTGAAGGATCATACAGGTATCTTATTGTCAATAGTTCTTTGATAGAAGATTGGAATTTATTGTCATTATATGTAAAATAAACTCCAATATAGAATTAATATATGCCCCCAGCTATTATTGTAAATATTTTCACTGATCATATTGTGATTTTATTTTACAATATGATCAAACTTTAATTAGGGCTCCCGAAATGATCTTATCATGAGTGACCATCTGTGACATCAATAGTGACATGACTAATACAGATGTGACACCAACATTACAGAAAATATCCTCATGTGATCAAAGGGATTGATTGGATGGAATAGAATGGGACAGGATGGGAGGGGATGGGATGGGATAGGATGGGAGGGGATGGGATGGGACAGGATGGGATGGGGTTGGGACAGGACAGGACTGGGATCCGAAGGGACAAGACAGGACTAGGATGGGGCAGGACAGGACAGGATGGGACAGAACAGGATGGGAGGGGAAGGAGCAGCTTTTGCATTTGCTTCAATTGCTTTGCATGCATGTGCTGCAGTTTTTTATGGTATCTTCTTCAATCTATTTAGTATTGGTGGGTAAATTGAGGCTTGCAGTAGATCCCAATGCCCTATGTCTCCGAACCAGCCCCCTGTTCCAAAGCAAGCAGCTTAGGCTCACAGCGGATCCAGATGACAGAACATGGCCGTAACACCTAGTTCCAGAGCAAAGAACTTAGGGTCGCAGCAGATCCCAATGCCCTACGTCTCTGGACCAGCCCGTTCCAGAGCAAGTAGCTTAGGGTTGCAGCAGATCCAGATGTCAGAACATGGGTGTGCATGTCTGTCCCAGTTCCAGGGCAAGCAGCTTAGGCTCACACCAGATCCAGATGCATATATGCCAGAACATGGGAGTCTGAAAGGAAGAAAATGCTCATTGATGGCTTCATCATCAGCACATGGTGGCAAAGCCTGTCTCACACCCCACATGACTGATTAGCCTAGGTATGCGAAGTATGTGTTAACGTTACAACTTACTCCCATAAAGCAATCATCCTGCGATAGTCAACGGTCTTGAGTCCTCGCACTGTCAAATGTCGGGGAATTGGACATGCAGTCAAGCGGTACATTTTGTGCCTCTTTCCTATCCGGTCCCATCCTGTCCCAACCCTATCCCATCCCGTCCCATCCTGTCACCATCCCGTCCCATCCTGTCTTGTACTGGTCCAGACCCAACTGTCCTTATCTTATCCATCCCATTCAGTCCAGTCCTGTTGGCAGTGGTATGGTCACAAAAAAGTCACTATCAGTCACTGGAGGAGTCACATCAGTCACTGGAAGAATCACATCAGTCACCTCAAAGCTCAAATCATGTGATCTGATCTTATTTTGATCTTTTTTGGTATATTTCTCAATAAGATCAGCAAATAATCAAGGACTAAATTTCAACTAATAACCATGATTATAAAGAGGTTACATCTCAGAATATATTTCGAAAATAATCTAAATATAATAACAGTTGCTCTGGGGATCCTATTGAATGATATAATCCCCATTTAATCACTGAAGAAATCCCTTTTGTACTTGGATCACATTCTCCATAATATCAATACATAATTCAACTGGTATCATAGATTATATTGGTGGTTGCCCACAGTGTAATAAAACTGGAGGTGAAGGTACTTTTTTTTTTTTTTTAAATCAACTTTATTTCCCCTTTGTGGTGTACCATATGGTAGGGACCTCTCTGCTTGTAAGGTAGCTAAACTAACTAAAAAGTTTGTACTGCGTGTGTGAAGGGGAATATAACAAGGCTTAATGCACCATATAAGTGCAAAACAACAGGAGAACCTGCAGTAAGTCACAGATGTGACAGGAGGTAAGTTATAGATTTTGTCAGAGAATAAGGAAGATAAGGTAGATGTGGAGATAAAATAGAAATACTGGCAAGTGGTGCAGGTAGGAGAAGAGGGAGCGGGGGAGTAAAGGTCATGTGAGTGGAGAGTTACTCAACAGCATGTGCCACATAAGGATCCCCCACTGCAAATGAGCCAATGGGCATCAGTTTCAGAGGACAGTGACACCTTTATGGACAAAGATGCCTTTCTTGTGAAGTCCTCCTTCCAACACAAGATGGAGAAGGCTTTAACCTCCCTGGTGAGAGGGTTCTCTGCCACAGTTTTCTTGACCATGGCACTAGAACCACCACCTTCATTCCTTCAGTCATCCTGAGGGAAATTTCCCACCTACTTCTCAGATACCTCATAATTACCTGCCCAAGAATCATGTCTGGACACACAAAATGTGGTGCAGAGCTTGGATGAAACCCCTGGTGTCATGCTATGACCAAGTCATGCATGTCTACTTTGGCACAAAACACTTGGAGGACCAGGGTGTAGACCTCCATTCAGCTCGGATGGGACACTCATTACACACTTCCTACACTCACTATGGCATGGGCAGGTCGAAAGACATGACCAGCAATCAATTGTCAGAATTCCGAGATGCCTCCTATGATGTGGGCACTGCAGCAGGAAAGATGCCTCTCGTACATTTATCATATTTAGTCTGGCTGCTGCTTTGTACTGTCATGTGATGTGCCTGATAAGTTCCAGTTGCTGCCCAGTCAGCCCCAAGGCCTGCCCAGTCATTGAAACTCATAATCTGTCTAGTTGCCATTTTGTACCATCATGTGATGCACCCGTTAAATTCCAGTTGCTGACCAATTGAAAATCATATTTTGTCTGCCTGTAGATTTGTACTGTCATGTGCTATTACTTCCTGGTTCCTCTGGTGACATATTTCACATAGCTGCACATTTTTGCCCTCAAGTGAGTTTCCAAAATGACCTGTTCATATTCCTGAGTGTCTCTGACAACCTCTATGTTCTTTCCCAAGCTGCATATTGTTTTGACAATGCTTTTGTATAGGCATCTGACTGGGGGGGAGCTGGGTGCGTTCCAACAGAGGTTTCTGGGAGCAGGTACAGAGAACACGGTGTTGAGTCAGAGGTAACTGGGGCAATACTAGCTCTGGACATCATAAATGCGACCACTGCCTCCTCCAGGTGTGATCCATGCTCAAGGTCTGAACATGTGGGTATTGCAGGGAACAGGGCACTCAATGCACTAGCAAAGCAGGCAGCCCAAGGTGCCAACTTGGCACTCACCACATGCATCACCCTCTTTGACCACTCACTTCCATGTTGAATATGGAAGCACAGATGGATGCTAAAAAGGCAGATAGGTCTCAGATGGGTCTCAGATAGGAGGCAAAAAGCCCAGATCCATTGCACTACTAGCTACCTATATAGGTCTGAGAACATTGCTGAATGGTCGAGCTTGCCCTACTACTACCTCCTCTCCCAGTTCAACAACACCACTCCTCAAACCTCATTGTGTGCATGTACAACAGCCTCAGCCGCTTGCAATGCAGTGTCTTGACAATTGGCCATATCAGCTGAATTTGCACCTCTACCTCATGCTCTTGCCTGACTACTCACTTTGCTTCATACCGGAGATGGCCTCACATTTCCTCCTTGGCTGCCCTTCCCACCACTGTATCTGTCGCTCCCTCATCACCTGCCCCGGCACAGTGCGGCTCTTACTGAAGAACAATAAAATCTGTATCATGACAATAAGAACAGTAATATCTGTGTCATGACAATAAGAACAGTAAGATCTGTGTCATGACAATAAGAACAATAAGATTGATATCACAACAATAAGATCGTGATCAGAGAAGCAAGAATAGCACAGGGAATAGCATTACCATAATTGGGATTCAGGACAAGTGTGGGAAATGGGATGTGTGTGTGGGTTCAGGGGTTCAGATGCAGAAGAGGAACAGTACGTACTGTTCCAGAGGGCATAGACGTGCATGGGAAGACTTCAAGTGGAAGATACTTAGTTGTTCAAGAGTACAAATTGGGCTTGGGTACTTGAGATCCAGCTGAGCTGATGGAAGGATGAGTTTTGCACCAGCTTAATACACGAGCCTCCTTTGTAAATATCTGTATCAATATTACTGTACCATTATGTCAACTATTCACATCAGTAAATCTGTGTATAAGTGCAAATGCATTTTTGTGTCTTATGAAGCTGAAGGTCCAGAGAGTTTGTTCATTTGTCTTTGTTCATACTCCCAAGCCTTCACACCTCCTCTGTGTCGACAACCTTGTTGAAACCCATATTCCCCCTGGTGAGCCGGTGGCTCATATTGTGGCATCAAGCCCATACCCAGAGTTGGCAAAAAGGGCATGGGCGCCAGCACCAGTGTGAAGGCATATGGGACCTTGGTGGTGGGGGAGGTGGAGGAAGTGTGTCCACCCCAAAGTGCAATGGCGGTCCCATTTGCGGGAAGTAAAATTGAGCCGACTGGGGGGGAATTGCTGGTGGTGGCGGCCGAGCTTCGTAGTGGGAGTCTGGCGAGCGGTGATGGATATTCTTGGGGTCCTGAAGGAGTTAGAAACAAAAAAAGGTAGAAAACAGAAAACGGACTCACAAGGGGTGGAGTAGCCTCATGTGTCAAGTTGATCACTGATGGCTTGAAGATTTGCTTGACAAATTCGAGGTCAGGCATGTTGTCACTCTCATGGCTGGCTGGGGATTTCGGAGCCTGGGAGTCGTCATCACTCTCAGGGCCGGGAGCCTGAGAGTCATCAGGGATGGAAGGAGGAGCTCCTCAACAGTAATATGTAGCTGGTCGGCTATAAACTGCCAAGTTGGCAGCTCTTCAGGGAGGGGAGTGGGTGCCTTCTTGTTTATATCAGCTGCATCTGGATCCTTGGTCAAGTACATAAATTGGGAAGGCTCTGCCTTGCACATTTTGCCATTGCTCCCACTCATGTACCAGAATTGTGTCTCCGGAACCGCAGCTGCAAACCATTCAGAGGCGATGACCCCAGGCGTGGTCGGTATCCTTATGAAGAACAGGACACACCTGTTTTTGCGGTTGAACCGCTTATGCTGGAAGAGGACATGCATGTCGGGAAACGTTAGACATTTCATGAAGACAAGGGGGTGTTCCTGTTCATAAGTGGGCATGGGGTTCCAAGATTCCACCCAGAAAGTCCAATCATCCTTCAGCTTGTCGGCGGGGTCAACAATCTCAATGGGCGGTGGGACGACCTGGAGAACATGGTCCTTATGGACAGATTTGAAGGGTTCTGGCTTTGGCTGTCTTTGCACTGACATATAGCCTCCAGATTTTGGGACTAGCACAGGTGCTGGCTTTGCAGCATTGCTAGCAGAGTATTGCCTTGTAGCCCTCATCTAGGCACTAACACCGTCTATGTGCTCAATCCTAGCACTAGCCATTGTAATGTCCAAGCTTCTCTACTGTTAGTCTTACTGGATGTCCATTCAACTCGGTGTTGTACTCATTATACTTACCATTGATTATCTACTTTATCTCTATCACACAGCTTGTTACGTAGTTAGAACAGCCGGGCTGTAACAATATATCATCTTAACTACTTTCTTCTTGTCGCGTCTAATGCCACTTGCGCTTCGTCCCTCTTAATGGACTCTCACTTGGAGGCCACTTAGCGACTTAGGGTCCAATGGCTGTGCGACAAGGGATCCTTGCTCAGCTACAATCTAGGACAGATCCCCTGCCAGCTGGCTCTGATCTGGCCTCCGACGTCTTTGTTCTAATGATTCAAACTGATTGGCAGCACGAAATGTTTATGAAGTATGGCAAGACCTTGATCTGTATTGACGCTACCCACAATGTTACAATGTACAAGAACCTCAATCTTACGACACTGGTGGTACACGACAGATGGGCTCATGGTATGCTGATGCGGCCCCCAGCTTCATTCATGTCTAACTGGGGGGATAGGCATTCCTGTGGCATGGATGCTTGCATCAAGTGGGTCCCAGTCGACAATCACATACTTCTTGTGTACCCATCAAGCTCATTCATCTTTCATAATCCCTGCCAAGATTATCTCGGATTTTGATTGGCCGCAGATCAATTCTTGTGTCAACGTCTACATGGCCCTTATTTTACTGTGTTGGTGGCATGTCCTTCATGCCTGACAACAGCACTTCCACATATCGAACAACCCTGCACTCTGGGAACTGCTCAAGAAGTGGATATGTATGACCACCCAGGTGGACTTTGATGCAGCATGGGCCAAAATACAAAATATCACACCAGAAGGGTTTGTCAACTACCTCAAGCAGTACTGAATGACCGAACAGGTGGTCCGCATGTGGTCCGCAGTCTACCGCACCTCGCACTCAATCTTTGAGGCGTGTGATACCAATATGTTGGTGGAGGCGTAAGGAACCTTCACAAATTTGATTATTTATAACTGATTCATGTTGCAGTTGGCATCATGTACTCAATGGCAAATTCCTTCATGACAAATGGAACCACCACCTGGATCATCTTCTCAACACGTTGGTCAATGGTGTCCTCCTATATTACACCCTCAAGCAACAGTGACAAGAGCTGGGCTTCGATGGTCCAGATATCAAGGCTGCAAAGCGAGAGCAGATCATTGGTTTGAGCAAAGTGTACCTGAAGGATGACATAGAGGAGGTTGAGGAGGGAAGGTTTCTGGTTCCATCCAAGTCCAATCCATCCAAGGTCTATGAAGTGGATCTCAAGACCTACACCTGCACGTGCTTAGACTTCCCTCTCATCTCATTCTGCAAGCACATATGTGCTGTCCAAGATCTGTTTCACTATGACACCCACCTTCGTTCAATGTCGCTGCATACTCAGAGTTGAAGGGCCGGAACCGGTCTTTGAAGACGATGCTATTCTACACAGCCCTGTGGAAAGCCCTCACGTACCAAGTTTAGCCTCCCTTGGAACGCCTCATCTGGTGGCGGGACCCGTTTCCAAGCCTCGCACCTTGACTGCTGTTGCCGAAAAGCTGGAACGCCTGGCCACTAGACTGAAACAACCTCGATGCAAGGATTCAGACTCCATGGACACAGGCCCTGTGCAGCTCAAGGCCGCTTGGAAACTGACAACGGCTTGGTACTCCCATCTGCACAATATCTCAAACCAAATCTGTCGTCCGGATAGCAGGTGACGAAGAATGCGAGGCGTTGTTATATCCATGCACTCCAGCTATGGGTGTCCTCCATTTTCTAGGCATTTCAACCCTTTTTCATTTTTTGTACCAATCTTTCATCCACCCATACATTCTTACACTTCACATTTACTTCTAGTCACTTCACCACCTTCTGTTCTTCTGCTCCTCCACTCCTCCGCTCCTCCGCTCTTCCGCTCTTCCGCTCTTCCACTAATACACCTCCGCTCATTGCATCCTCTTACCTATCATCAGGGTTTTCACGCAATGAAGGCTTACTGAGCGTTTCCCGTTTATCCGTCTTCTTCTTATTGTTCTTATTGTCTTGAGATACTTATCACTTCCCCTCCTCCATTTAGAAGTACCACCTTATTGTCCTTATTGTCTTTCATCAGAGCACTCAATACTTAACCGCATTAGTGATTACAATTAACTACTTAGTATATATGCGCTCTAGATACTTCCTGTACTTCATCTGGAAAATTAATGTTATTCCATGTTTCCGCTCATGGACTGAGACCATCTTTTAATCCTTTCACTCCTTGTCTCGACTCCGGGTTTATAACCTAGAAACTCTGGATGTCTTCCTTCAAACAATACTCTTCCTAATAATTCCTGCCGGCCTAGGCAGAGTGCTCACCCATAATCCTCTTGTGGTGTTGTATTCTGTTAACCGACAAACCCTGTCTTCTGCCTTCCACCCTATGTCGGAAGCGGAATGATAGGCTTCGCTGGATCACCCAGATTCACCTTGTCTTTCTACCATTGTTCTCTTCATCCTTATGTTTCGACTTCATACCCAGTGTACCTCTGGATGTCTTATTCTGAATTCCGACTTTACCTACTTCATTCCACATTCCGACTTCATTCCACACTTCATCTTTTTTCCGCCTTAGGGTCTGTTGCCATCCTTGGAACAGGTCTCATCTTGTCCCGGCTCGATAGCCAGACAGTCGCACACCCTGCTGAGTGTGGTGCTTGCGAAAACAGCCGACTTACCTCCTGTCCTTTCTGCAGTCCACATTTATTCCGCCACGTTCTGCACTGATTCTGCCTTCGGAATCCCAAAAGGACTACTCCAGTCTTCCTCTGGCTCAGGATATAACAGGCGTCAAGATGAAGAAGCTGCCTGCAGGCAATCCTGCATATGGTGCTGGGGCCAACAACAGAGCTAAGGCAAAGAAACAGGCCAAGACGGAAAGGTATGTGTGAGTCCTCTTACCGCGAACATTACTGATCATCTTGCAGACAAGAAGCAAAGCCATTGGAGCCTCCCCACCCTTCTCCCTCCGTCCCTCTCGCTGGTCACGCACATCCAGCCCTGCTCACCCCTCCTTACCTCCTCCCACTGACATACTTCCCACCCCAGCCCAACTATGCCACATACCCTATACAGTACTATCAGCTGTACAGTTACTACCCAAGCTCTCAATAGTTTTGTATCATCTCATTTGTGTGTCCTTGCATACTTTACTTGCTTCACTTCGACTTGTACTTAGCTGCAATCCATTATCAAATGAAACTTAGTCAACATCAGCTTCAGCAGCACACTTCACAGCAAGAATTTCGTGCCGTGATCAAATTCCCTGATTTAGATAGTGATCTGCGGTGGAATTTAAACAAGTCCCAGTGGAAGAACAAACATCATGTTGTATACAGCTTCCACAAGTGGCACAATAGTTTCCCCCACAGCGAATGCACCTCATTAGAGGAAGACACAAACGACAAACACCTGAGGCAAAACAGACAGCAACAGCTGAGGAGAGCAAAGCGACAAAGAATATGGGAGCCGCATCAACAAGATCCAATTCCACAACTTAAGGAAAGCATCCAAACAGCATGCATGTGCTGCGAAGATCTACAGAACCCTCGGACATTCCACCATCTCCTCTAATATGGAGGCAAGTGACATGCTCGTAGAACAAATTTGCATCATGAACATGTCTATTTTCAAGTATTTATCATAGTAAGTACAAGTAGTGTATTTGATCAGATCATCGGCCTGTGAGGGCGCATCAGGGTCCGCATCAGATGTGCTATCATGTGCATCACTGATGTGCTCTGTTGACAGCTGTTCCCATGCTTGACAGCGCTCTCAGTCAGCAGGTCAATGTGTCTCAAAAAAAAGGAGACAGAGAAGAGGGAATGGTCGTCCCCTCATGGCAAGGAGGATATCTAGGGCACATTCCGTTTTGGCAACATCCATAACAAAGGCTCGCCACTACAACTTGGACAACAGCAGCGTCACTACAGCCGCCAAATGAGGCTCCTCATGTCCAGGTGTGTCAAAGTACCTGTAATGAGTGTCCATCTTACCAATGCTGATGTGGATGTCAAGAGCAGACCTTGCAGCCATAATCCAAGTTGCCACAGACATGAATATTGATTTGCCTGAAGCCGAATCCAAAAAGTTGGATCTCTATAGACATGGTCTCTCCATCAAGAACACTATTTTCGAGTATTTTTCACAGTAGGTACAAGTAGTGTAGTTGATCGGATCACCGGCCTGTGAGGGCGCATCAGGGTCCGCATCAGATGCGCTATCATGCGCATCACTGATGCGCTCCGTTGACAGCTGTTCCCATCCTTGACAGCGCTCTCAGTCAGCACCTCATGGATGCCTCATTGCGGCCTCATGTTTTCCACATGTTCTTACTCATCTTTCTCATGCTTTTACTCAGCTTTCCCATGAAGCTGACTGATCATACTATATATGTACTTGTAGTTCGCCCGATGCCGAGTCTAGTAGTAGTATTTATACCGCATTGTAGTAGGTAGTTCCCCAGTCTTGAGCTGGTCATATCTCCACTAGCAAGATAGTGCTCATTATCCTCTCTCCATCCCTTTCTGTTGGAACCAGTGATTGGGCTGTGCTATTCTTGCTTCTCTGATCACTATCTTATTGTTGTGATATCGATCTTATTGTTCTTATTGTCATGATACAGATCTTATTGTTCTATTGTGTTGATTGTGTTGGTACACATCTTATTGTTTAGATAGAGATCTTATTGTCTGGCCTCCTTATTGTTCTAGTAGCTATATAAGTAGGCTAGTGTAGTCCTGAGTCCTCAATTTCTTACTGTTGACTTCAGGCAAGTAGTTCACTCATTCACCAATACAGAGTTTCTTACTGTTGACTTCAGACCTCTGTGCTTGCCTGGTTTTATCACTTTCCTTGTTCTAGAGCTTGAGTGCGACCTTGGCTATTGCTGTTTGTAGCAGTGTATTGGCTATTGTGTCTGACAAGGAGCTGTGTGCTTGGATAAGGAATGCCATTCCATGAGATGGGACATGGGGTGCTGAGGGCGGCATGTAAGGGCGGCATGTAAGGGTATAGAAGGGTGGCAAGAGGAAAGTGAGACTGGGCTGGCAAGCAATGTGGCTGTACTCATTGGCCTCTTTTCAGCTACACTGGGATGTCCTGAGCCAGTGTGATCCAGCAGCGGCTTTACAGTCATGTGATCATGTGATGGTTGTTGTTCCCTCCCTACACCATGCCACAGCTTACATCCGATGACAGAACACAGGTGCGGGTGCTCGCCACCATGTTCTATCTCGACAGCGTCTACCTGGCCAAGCACCAGCCCCGTGGGTCAATCAAGAAATTGCTTGACATCGTAAGTCATCCCTCAGCCAGCAACTTCTCTGCAATCTTATCCCTCCCTTGTAGGTCGAGGCAGAGGAAATGGACCGTGCTTTAGTCAAAAAATACCTCACCATGTATCTCACAAACTGGTGTAACAACCAGAAGAGAGCGGTATGTCTTCTGAGCACCCCTCTTTTGGTGTCTGAGATCCTGCTTAGTTCACTCAAGAAGTCATACCTGACTTGGGGCATTCTCCTTCCTCCTCCTCCCCGTCGCCCCAAGCCCCTGCGACTCCCTTGTTGACCCCGTCTCCACCGTCCGCCCCATCTCCACTGTTGACATCCCCACCATTGACAGCCCTGTCTCTAATGTCTGCACCAGTGAGCCTGCCCATCCAGCCAATTGAGGTCCCCTCAAAGTCAAAGAGGTATGTATTCCCTGCCCAAAAAAATTGGTTGTCGTCTCTCCCCATCCAGCCCCCTCACAGCCAAAGGCAACCTTCTGGTAATGAATTCCCCCCCCCCCCTATTTGGATCAGGACTTGCGTCCCCTTGTCACAATGATGAACTGATGCTGCTCTGTTCATCAAGTGGCAGCAGCGCCACCAGCCAAAAGATGCACCACCCTCCTGGCCCTCGCCTGAGTGCCGCAAACCAACTCTACTTAGCACTAGGTGCTACTTTGCCGTAGTAGAAAGTGTCCAGGGAAGGAAGTTCATCAGACTTTTGTTCAAATATGGGGTGGCAGATGACGAAGATCTTTGTCTGCTACTCAACATCCATACTAGCCAGAATATCTGCCTGATGGGTATGTTCAAAGACAATGGAATAGTGAAGAAGCTGAAATAAGCTTCTGGGATTAGCTCAAAGATATCAAAAATTATTATTGTCCTCCTGCCATTGGTTTTTGTCATGAACATGTCTATTTTCGAGTATTTATCATAGTAGGTACAAGTAGTGTATTTGATCGGATCATCGGCCTGTGAGGACGCATCAGGGTCCGCATCAGATCCGCTATCATGCGCATCACTGATATGCTCCGTTGACAGCTGTTCCCATGCTTGACAGCGCTCTCAGTCAGCACCTCATGGATACCTCATGTTTTCCACATGTTCTTACTTATCTTTCTCATGCTTTTACTCAGCTTTCCCAAGAAGCTGACTGATCGTACTATATATGTACATGTAAGTCGCCTGATGCCAAGTCTAGTAGTAGTATTTATACCGCATTGTAGTAGGTAGTTCTCCAGTCTTGAGCTCGTCATATCTCCACTAGCAATACAGTGCTCATTATCCTCTCTTCATCCTCTCCTCTTTCCTGAGCTTGAGTGCGACCTTGGCTAGTCCTGCTTGTGGCGGTGTATTGGCTATTGTGTCTGACAGTTTTCCCTTCAATCCAGTTATCTTCGGCTGATGTCTTTCTACAGTTGACTTATTCCAATGTCGTCAAGTGCATCGAAAAAAGTCAACAATTCAATAAATAATATGAAGACTGCCGACCCACATTTTTATTTTCTAATGAAGAAGCTGGGTTTGGGGTAAGGAAAGGTGCTACAAAGTGTTCTTCTAGACAGGCACCCTGACATTGTGATGCCCTTTGAACTCATAGTAATCCAGTACCTCTTGTGTAGCCCAGCAGTATGACTAGTGAAGGGTGTTTTTAATATCTTGTAACTCATAGCACTACATAGAGGAACACCAGAGCTGGAGCAATTTTGAAGATACATGTGGCTCAATATGTAGAAGACGTGCAAATAAATGAATTGTTTTCTTTTCTCATCTGTTGTGCATTGGCATAGATCATGCCATCATCAACATAGCTGGGGAGGAGAATGCGAGTGGTTCCATTGGAGTAGATGTCGCAAGAGCGATCAGATTGGAGACACTGGAAGCCCATTGACTGCAGCTTTGCATGCAACTTCTTGTTCCACTGCCTGCCAGACTGCTTGAGCCCATGGAGGGATTTTCGCAGTTTAAGAACCTGGCCATAATCTCCCTGAGGGAATCCTTCGGGCTGAGTCATGTAGACATCCTCTGTTGAAGTGTGGGACTTCCAGCACCCTCATTTGTCTCACATGATTTCGCTTTGTGGTCACATGATTACTTACTCATCTGCTTACTGATCACCTTACTCACCCGCTTACTGAGCACATCACATGACCCCTTACTCAGCTGCTTATTGAGCAGCTTATTCATATTACTCTATATATACCAGGCATGTAAACCTGGAGTCCTCAGTTTCTCACTGTTGACTCCAGGTAAGTAGTCTTCTATCTCTTCAATAAGAGTTTCTCACTGTTGACTCCAGACCACTGTGCTTGCCTGATTCTAACAAGACAACGGGCATGGCCATGCCCTCCAGTATGGAGACCTCCTCCCGACGTTTTTTGCCTGGGGCGGGGTTGGCGTCGGCGTCAGCGGCGCGTTTGTTGGAGGCGAAGGACGGGACAGCGCGCATCAGATTCTTAGCAGAAGTCGGGGACAGCTTTGAGATGGCGTTGTAGATGGCCGAAGTGGGAGAGGGGGGGGTGTCGTCATGGTGTTCTCTTCAGAGTCAGAAATGGTGATGACGGACTCGTCGTCCGAGTCGACAAACGTGGTGGAAGGAGTGGTGACGTTCTGGGCGCGTTTCACCGCTCTGTATGCATTGTGTGCTTTGATGTCCTCATTCTTATTGAGTTTCTCGCGACGAGACAGTTTCTTAAGAGCAAATATAACCACCTCGGTGGCATGCGTTTTCCTGGTCCTTGGAGGACCGGAAGAGGAAGCGGGAGGCGGGGCGGCGTTGCTCGAGGGGTTGTTGGTTTGAGTCATGTCTTAGAAAGAGGGAGCGCGAACTGAGGAATGAGGAAAAGCGGGATTCGTACATAGGTGGTGAGTGCGAGCGCGAAGCGGGAAGTGACTTTCGTCACGCTCGCATCACACTAGTACAGAATCTCGTGCTACATTTGCTTATCCTATGATAATCCTGAGCCACTCGTGCCTCACGTCAGGATTATCTCGGAGCAACTTGACGTGTTCTTAGATGAGAATTTGAAGACAGGACGGATCAGACCCTCGAAATCACCGATGGCATCACCATTCTTCTTTGTCAAGAAGAAGGATGGCAGTTTGCGCCCAATCCAGGACTACAGGAAGCTGAATGATATGACAATCAAAAATCGGTATCCTCTTCCTCTAATCCAGGAGCTGGTGGACAAACTCACTACTGCCCGCTATTTTACCAAGCTGGATGTCCGTTGGGGGTTTAACAATGATAGATGGTGGAAAAGTCATTGTCTACCTTGATGACATCTTGATCTTCACTGAAACACTTGAAGAACATGAGCACATGGTCCGGCGGGTTTTACAGAAGTTGAGGGAGCACAAACTATTCTTAAAGCATGAAAAGTGCTCTTTTGAATAAAGTGAAGTTGAATACCTCGGAGTCATTGTTTCCCACAACGAAGTTAGAATGGATCCTCACAAGGTGCAAGCCATTGTTGAGTGGCCCGTTCCGCTTCAGAAACGTGATGTGCAGCAGTTCCTTGGTTTCATAAACTTCTACCCGCCGATTCATTGAAGGATTCTCTGGTGTGGCCAAGCCTTTGACAGAGTTGACTGGAAAAGGGGTGTGGAGGTGGGGGAAGGCGCAGCAGGAGGCCTTTGATGAGCTGAAGCGGCGGATCACTAGTGCGCCTGTGTTGGCTATGCCAAACAGTGTGGGGAAGTGGAGGTTGGAGGCAGACTCTTCTGGTTATACAACTGGTGGGATTTTGACTCAGCAGCAAGAGGATGGCAAATGGAAGCCTGTTGCTTTCATTTCCCATGCTCTCAATGAAACTGAGCGCAACTACGAAATCTATGACAAGGAAATGTTGGCAATCATGTTTGCCTTGTCAGAGTGGCGCCAGTATCTGCTTGGAGCAAGGGAGGACTTTGAGATCTTCACAGACCACAAAAATCTCGAATACTTCCGAAAACCCCAGAAGCTGAACAGGAGACAGGCAAGGTGGATTTTGGAGTTGCAGGAATTTCACTTTACACTGCATCACAAACCAGGGAAGCAAATGGCAAAGGAAGACTACCTCTCGAGACGAGCAGGTCATGAGAAGGGGGTGGGTGACAATGTGGATGTGGTGTTGCTCAAACCAGAGTTTTTCCGAGTTCAGCATCATGATACATCGTCCATCAGCGATGAGATCATGGCCAGAATAAAGAGATCAGCCAAAAACAGAGACAAACTGGTTGAGCGTGCTCTGGTGAACAAGGAGAAGGACTGGTGTTGAAGTGTGGGACTTCCAGCACCCTCATTTGTCTCACATGATTTCGCTTTGTGGTCACATGATTACTTACTCATCTGCTTACTGATCACCTTACTCACCCGCTTACTGAGCACATCACATGACCCCTTACTCAGCTGCTTATTGAGCAGCTTATTCATATTATTCATTTCCATTACTCAGCTATTTGTAGTTAGTCTATATACCAGGCATGTAAACCTGGAGTCCTCAGTTTCTCACTGTTGACTCCAGGTAAGTAGTCTTCTATCTCTTCAATAAGAGTTTCTCACTGTTGACTCCAGACCACTGTGCTTGCCTGATTCTAACAACTGGCAAGAGCTAGAGGGTGGGGTTGTGACTTGGAAAGACCGCTTCTATATTCCAAGAGATAAGAAGCTCAGGGAAGACATTATCCATTTGCATCACAGTACAACTCTTACTGGTCACCCTGGGCGCTATAAAACCCAAGAATTGATCACTAGGAACTACTGGTGGCCGCGTTTGCAGACAGACATTCATGCATATGTAGATGGGTGCCAAACTTGCCAAAGAGTCAAACCAAGAAGAATGGCACCTCCTGCACCTCTGTCTCCAAACACTGTCCCAATTCGGCCCTGGCAGATTGTCTCTATGGATTTCATCGGTCCTCTTCCAGTGTCACATGGCTATGACATGATTCTGGTGTTTGTGGATCGGTTTAGCAAAGCAGCAAAGTTCATCCCCTGCAACCAAGAAATAAACTCAATGGGTGTTGCTAAGCTTTTCCGAGATCACATCTTCAAGAATCATGGCATGCCAGAGCGGTTGATTCATGATAGGGGCACACAGTTTGCATCAGACTTCACAAGGGATCTGTGCAAGCTTTTGGGCATCAAACAGAACATCTCCACAGCATATCATCCTCAGACCGATGGGCAGACAGAGAGAGTCAACCAGGACCTGGAGCAGTACCTAAGGATCTTTATCAATCACTGTCAGGATGACTGGTCCGAATGGCTAGCCATTGCGGAGTTTTCATACAATGACAAGGTCCACACTGCTACAGGCTTCTCTCCGTTCTATCTCAACTATGGACAACATCCATGGAAGGGAATTGAGCCCAAAGGGACTGTTCGCACACCAGCTGATAGAATCAGGCAAGCACAGAGGTCTGAAGTCAACAGTAAGAAACTCTGTATTGGTGAATGAGTGAACTACTTGCCTGAAGTCAACAGTAAGAAACTGAGGACTCAGGACTACACTAGCCTACTTATATAGCTACTAGAACAATAAGGAGGCTAGACAATAAGATCTCTATCTAAACAATAGATGTGTACCAACACAATAGAACAATAGGATCTGTATCAACACAATAGAACAATAAGATCTGTATCATGACAATAAGAACAATAAGATCGATATCACAACAATAAGATAGCGATCAGAGAAGCAAGAATAGCACAGCCCAATCACTGGTTCCAACACTCCCCCAGGACCGTGATAGTCTTGCTACCTAAGTCCCATTTTTGCAAGCAGCCTCAGCACAGTAGGGCGAGGCAGAGCTTTTGTCAGAATGTCTGCAATCTGCTCCTGAGTCGGCACATTTTCAATTTGAATGTAGCCTTTGCCCACTTCATCTCTGAGCCAGTAGAAACACAAGTCAAGATGTTTCATCCGACCATGGTGTTCTGGATTTTTGGCAACTTGGAGTGCAGACTGATTGTCAATGAGAAGTAGGGATGGTCCAGAAATTGGGAAGCCCATTTCCATGAGCAGATTGCGCATCCATTTGATCTCCTTGCCAGCCTCCACACTAGCAACAAATTCCGCTTCAGTGGTGGACAGAGAGACTGTAGTTTGTCTCTTGCTCCTCCAACTGACTGGAGCACCATTCATCACCACCAAATAGCCTCCAGTGCTCTTCCCAGTGTCTTTGCAGCCACCATGATCCGCATCGGTGTAGGTCATGAACTGATGGGTTGAAATAACTGATTTCGAGTAGATGAGTCGGTAATCAAGAGTGCCTTTGATGTAGCGGAAGAGGTGCTTCACAGCCTTCCAGTGCATTTCCCCTGGGTTGCTGTTGAAGCGAGCAAGCATACCAACAGTATAGGAGATGTCTGGGTGGGTTTGGGTTGCAAGATACATCAGAGACCCAACAGCAGAGAGATATATGCCGCCATATGTCTTTGCCTCCTCTGAAGTTTTTGCACCCATATCCTTGGTCAAAACAAGACCAGGAAGCATTGGAGTGGAGACAAGTTGGCAGTCCGACATCCCAAACTGCTCAAGCATGTTTATGGCATATTGGCGTTGTGAGAGGGAGATATCTCCACTGACAGGATCACGCTCAATCTTGATGCCCAACAACCATTCTGTAGGACCAAGATCCTTGACTTTGAAGGAAGTGGCAAGCTGGGCAATGACCTGATCGATCTCTGCATCCTCCTTGGCACAGATCATGCCATCATCAACATAAATGGGGAGGAGAATTCGGGTGATGCCATTGGAGTAGATGTAGCAAGAGCGATCAGATTGGAGACATTGGAAGCCCATGGACTGCAGTTTTGCATGCAACTTCTTGTTCCACTGTCTGCCAGACTGCTTGAGCCCATAGAGGGATTTTCGCAGTTTAAGGACCTGGCCATAATCTCCCTGAGGGAATCCTTCGGGCTGAGTCATGTAGACATCCTCCTCCAGATCACCATTCAGGTAGGCAGATGAAAAATTGATGGAACGAAGTTTGAGGTCATGCTGAGCAGCAAGTGCAAGAACAACACGGAGTGTGGCGGCTTTGAAGGTGGGGGAGAAGATCTCGTTGTAATCAACTCCATGGCGCTGTCCTCGGCCATCTGCAACGAGTCTGGCCTTGTAGCGCTCTACAGTCCCATCAGACTTGTGCTTTATCACAAACACCCATTGGGAGCGAATTGGCTTCACACCTGGGGGTGCATCAACAACATCCCAGGTGCAGTTCTCCAGCAATGCATTTATCTCTGTAACAGCAGCATCTTCCCAAAGATGGGCATCTGCACGCTTCAGAGCGTCATGGTAGGAGCGGGGATTGCCAGACTGGACAGCAGAGTTAGCTGACTGCACAGAGGCAATATTGGCTGCTTGGAGCGCTGGACTGGTTGGATCTCCTTCATGTGCAACAACAAGCACACTTCCAGCCTGCAGAAGTAATTCTTCATCACTGTCCTCTGAATCAGAAGGAACAGCAGGTGCAGGTTCCCTTGGTGCTTTCCACCACTCCCCCGGAGGTCTACACTCCCTTGATTCTCCATGGAAGCGACGACGTGCAACAATACCGATAGGAGAATCAGGAGGTGGTGTGGGTGAAGGAGGGGGTGATTGCTAAGGTGAGGGAGGGTCCTGTGGAGCAGGATCCGGAGAATTGGCTCGGGTGGAAGGAGCCAGGGGTGGGTTGGCAGGAGGTGCTGGATCATCATCATCATCAAAATCAAGCACAACTCGGGGTTTAACAGCTGGAGGACGATCGACAAGCTGTAGTGTGGATGGAGGAGTATCTGGGTAGGATTTCATCCGAACTGGGCTGTTGCCAGGGAAGTATCTCTCATCAAATACTGCTTGCTCCGAAATCACCATCTTCCTAGTCATAGGATTGTAGAACAGCCATCCTTTGTACTCTGTAGGATAACCCACAAAGATACATTTCTGGAAATGCTTGAACCAAAGCTCATGGGGAGTGGTACTCTCTGGAATATGAGCAGTTGGATGCATGTTTCCCACATGAATGTATGCTGCAACAGCAATGTTAGAATCAGGCAAGCACAGTGGTCTGGAGTCAACAGTGAGAAACTCTTATTGAAGAGATAGAAGACTACTTACCTGGAGTCAACAGTGAGAAACTGAGGACTCCAGGTTTACATGCCTGGTATATAGCAAGGCCGGAGAGAGGGTGAATCTGACTGGTATCTCCTTTGATGAGAGCAGTCCTAAATGCCTGATGGTTGGCATAGGCCTGCTCAATGGTGGCCACCTTGAGATCATCTGGAGACTGCTCAAATGGTGCTTTGAGGACAGCAAACTGTCCTTCATCAGGAAGGGCCATGAGAAGAACAACAGCTTGGAGTTCCTCATCAGCATTCTCAAGGGTGAACTTTGCAGTTCTGGAGTCCTTGAGAAGCCTTATAGCAGCGGAGACACGACCAGTGAGAGACAAGAGCGACTCATCCTCCCTGAGGTGAATGGAAGTGAGTGTCTTGTAGGCATTGAAGCGAGCTCCAGCCTTCCTTGGTGCAAAGAGTGCTTCCAAGGCCTCCCAAAGTGCTTTGGGATCGTCCTCATGCTGCTTGACAAGGGGCTTGACCTCCTGGGACAACATGCCCCACAAGATACCAGCACACTTCTCATTGGCAACAGCATCCTTAGATGCAGTGATACAGCAGCCAAACACCTCCTTGCGACGCAAGTAGGCTTTAGCATCACTCTTCCATTCAGAGTAAGTACTGTGTCTCCTTGGAGAACACAGGAATGGAGGAGGAGTCTGAGGCAGACATGATGCAGTGATGTGAAAGAGGGTAGCAAAGATGGAGGGGTACTGAAGACCCTGAGCTAAAGCCCTAGTGTGTGGGTGGAAGAAGAGTAGGTAATGAAAGTGCCTTTGGATGTAGCAAAGTAACTAGGAAAAGTTAATGCTACTGAACACCCAGTTGTAAGGCACTTAGGCCCTAACCCCAGAATCACAGGGATGACTACCTGGATATATATTCTGGTGGATCAAAGACTACCTCTCAAGGAGGATTTGTCCCAACAGTTGGTGCTCCTATATACAAAGGGGCACACTCACACAACAAGGACAAAAGCAGTGCAAAAATGCGGTGGATGAGGATCTCAGACAACAGACACTTAGAAGCCGGGGCCCATAACCTAATAGAATCAGGCAAGCACAGAGGTCTGAAGTCAACAGTAAGAAACTCTGTATTGGTGAATGAGTGAACTACTTGCCTGAAGTCAACAGTAAGAAACTGAGGACTCAGGACTACACTAGCCTACTTATATAGCTACTAGAACAATAAGGAGGCTAGACAATAAGATCTCTATCTAAACAATAACATATGTAGCAACACAATAGAACAATAGGATCTGTATCAACACAATAGAACAATAAGATCTGTATCATGACAATAAGAACAATAAGATCGATATCACAACAATAAGATAGCGATCAGAGAAGCAAGAATAGCACAGCCCAATCACTGGTTCCAACACAAGACTCAATCTTGCCATTCTCCCAGTTGTACAAATGACCAGGCAGACGAGGGGTGGTGGTAAAGTTCTCCAAACGCTTGTAGATGAACCAATATGTGGAAGAGGGCGAGGTGCAGAGGGATGTTTTTTGTGGAAATCCGCAATCAGATGGTCAGCTGCAGTAAAATCCGATGCAGGAACCCAACTATCATGCTCTTTGCCATAATTCTTCCAGTGGACAAAGTACTGCAACTTTCCTATGTAAAGTCTGGAATCAAGAATTTCTTCCGCTTCATACTCTTCATGATCATCAACGAGGTCTGGGGGAGGAGGGGGCGGTGTTTTCTGAGAGGGGAATACAGGTGCAACATAGGGGGAGAGGAGGGCTTCATTGAAGACTGGGTATTTAGCCTTCCAGGAAGCAGGGAGTGCGAGACAATAGGAGGAAGTGCCGATCGTTTTGAGCACTTTGAAGGGGCCATAGCGCTTGTCATCGAGTTTTTTAGCAGGCCGGACCGTGTGTTAGAATCAGGCAAGCACAGTGGTCTGGAGTCAACAGTGAGAAACTCATATTGAAGAGATAGAAGACTACTTACCTGGAGTCAACAGTGAGAAACTGAGGACTCCAGGTTTACATGCCTGGTATATATACTAACTACAAATAGCTGAGTAATGGAAATGAATAATATGAATAAGCTGCTCAATAAGCAGCTGAGTAAGGGGTCATGTGATGTGCTCAGTAAGCGGGTGAGTAAGGTGATCAGTAAGCAGATGAGTAAGTAATCATGTGACCACAAAGCGAAATCATGTGAGACAAATGAGGGTGCTGGAAGTCCCACACTTCAACAACCCTCTGTTGCACTGCCAGCTGCATCTCCAGTCACTTGTCCTGGCTGCCTTCAATCTGGCCACACCCTCTTCAACTGCTTTAAGTTCCTTGACTTAATCAAGGGGAATGGAAACAAAAGCAAAGGGAAAGCCAAAGGCAAAGATGCAGATGAAAAGTCCAAAGAAGTGGCTTACAATGCAAGTCTTCTCACCCAGTCTGCTTTTTCTGTGGCTAACTTCTTTCAATGGAATGGGGATTCAGGGGCCACTTCGCACATGACCAACTGTAAAAACCGCCTCAAAAACCCTAGACCTTACAGGGTAGCCATTGAAGTTGCCATCGGAGTTATAGTTTATTCTGAGCTGATTGGGGAGATAGAACTTGATATTAAAGCTAAAAGAATGGCTGAACCGGGGATTGAACCCGGGACCTTCTCTAATCATGTGAGATGCTCTGAGCCGAAGCTATCCAACTGAGCTATTCTGCCGATAGTGTGAAGGGGACTCCCAGAAGGACCTTCAACACTCCCCCGGGCTCCGAGCACTATTGGCTCTTGGAACCTCACAAAGGGGGGCACCATCTTTAGCTTTCACGAAGCAATAATGCGACGGGGCCCATAACCTATTAAAGCTAAAAGAATGGCTGAACCGGGGATTGAACCTGGGACCTTCTCTAATCATGTGAGATGCTCTGAGCCGAAGCTATCCAACTGAGCTATTCTGCCGATAGTGTGAAGGGGACTCCCAGAAGGACCTTCAACACTTGAGCCACTTCTAAATGGACGCAGTGGCCGACATATTATTCTTACCAATGCCTTGTTTGTTCCTCTACTATCTCATAATCTGATAGAACTTGAGCCACTTCTAAATGGACGCAGTGGCCGACATATTATTCTTACCAGTGCCTTGTTTGTTCCTCTACTATCTCATAATCTGATATCTATTACCTATCTCTCAAAGCACCATAACTACGTGGTTTCCTTCAAAGGGAACATTGTCTCTTTCACCAGGAACAATGAGCTATTATTTGAGGCAGATATCAATGAGAGGAACCAGGCATATGTAAGAGAAGTCGGTTTCCCCTCTTCTGGTTCAGCCTTGTTCACTTCTGGGACTTTGCCTATGGATTTGCACTTGTTGCATCGTCGACTTGGCCATCATTCTTATGCTGATACCAAGAACATCCTAAGCAAGGATCTGGTCACTGGTGCAAAGATCACTTCAAACCACAAACCAGATCCCCTTTGTGAACCCTGCTTAGCAGGAAAGCTGAATGCTGGTCCTTTTCCATCTACTGGTCATCGTTCTGAACATCCTCTTGATCTCATTCACTCTGATTTGAAGGAATACAAAGTGCACACCCGTGAGGGATGGAAGCATAGAGTGACCTTCATTGATGATCATACAAGCTTCAAAGTGAGCTATCACATGAGACGCAAGAGCGATGCATTTGCTGCATTCAAGTTGTTCAAAGCTTATGCTGAGAACCACTTTGAGCGCAAAATCAAAGCATTTCAGGATGATAAGGGTGGAGAGTACATGTCTAATGCATTCAGAAGCTTCTTAGCTGATTGTCATATCGTTCAGCTTCCTGTAGTCCTGAATTGGGCGCAAACTGCCATCCTTCTTCTTGACAAAGAAGAATGGTGATGCCATCGGTGATTTCGAGGGTCTGATCCGTCCTGTCTTCAAATTCTCGTCTAAGAACGCGTCAAGTTGCCTCTGTTCCTCCGGACTGAGTGGATAAATTTTGCAGTCCAGATTTTTAGCATTGGGAAGCAGTTCAATTGCATGATCCCAAAGCCTAACAGGTAGCATCTCGTTGAAGCTCTCCTTGTCAAACAAGTCTTTGAAGTCATGGTACTTCTTAGGAACTGCCTCTTCGAAGGTTTTTGGCTTTGCCTTCTTAGAGTGCTCTTCAGCAACCTTGCCAGAAGTTGTCTGAAAAGCACGGATTTGCAGCTCTTCATTGAAGTCTACCATGAGAAGATGATCACCCTCCTCTAACACTGCATCCTCCACCTCCACATCATCCGACTCCGGCTCCTTCCACGCTCCCATCGGCTCACACCGGACCGGACAACAATCAAACTTGAGAGTGCTCTTCTGCCAATCAATGGAAGGATTGTGCAGTTTAAGCCATTCATGCCCAATGAACATCTCTGTCTTTCCCAAGTTTGAAACAGCAAATTGAAGGATTTCGACGTGTTGTCCGATCTGGATCATCATCTCCACATACTCCGTAATCGGCCCCCCCCGCATTCAGCGTTCCATCAGCGTTGTAGACCGGAATTGGACGGGGATACTTCTTTGTGTTGATTTTATGTTTCTTCACAAAGTTGAAATCTATGCAGCTCCCAGTGCAACCAGAGTCCAACAGGGCTGACAGCTTGAACCGGATCTGGGTATCGAGTGTTTTGGCGATCACATCGATGTTCATTTGATTCCAAGAACCTCGGGTATAATGCTTTCTTGCCCTCAACTCGTTCAATGCCTCCACAACATCCTCATCATTCAACGCATTCAGCTCCTCCACTGTCTCCATTGACACCTCCTCTCTGCGCCGACTATTTGCCCATATGTCGAGGATACCTATAGCAACCTCTGATTTCACAATTCGGAGTTGCCTGGCAGTCCATTCAACACTTCCAACTTCGACCTTCTTTTCAGGAAATCTAGGACTTTGCACTTTTGTAGCTTCTGAGGGGGGATTGAGCATAGATTCAAGTCCGGGAATCTGTACATGGGTAGAAGGTACATAGGTGCTATTGTCCACCAGCGAGTTTGTGCTATTTACTGCTGGTGTGCGCGAAAATCCTGAAGTTGTTTGATAAGGTCCTCGTAGTCTTCCTGGTTCATTTCTCTAACATTGAACCTGGGCTTGTTATTGGGGCAAAAGCGCGCAATGTGGCCACGCTGATTACAACTGTAGCACACAGTCTGCTGTCTCCTCTGCTGATTCACATCCATGGCATCAGCAGGTCTCTCCATTGGCTTGGGCGGATTAAACTGAGCAGGGGTGGTTTTGCCTTGTTCTGCTCAGTCCTGCCAGTGCGTTTGGACTCATAGTCTTTTCCCATGCTAAAAACGCGATCCTGTGCAGAAGCCTCTTTCAGCCATTCTTCATATGTCTTCGGCATGGGGCGGAGTGCCCACACTGCCCTAGCAAGGGGGACATTGAGACCGATCTTGAAATGGTGTAGAAGAGCCTCGTTGTCAAATTGGGTGGCCTCAGCAAGACCTTTGAAAAGCGTGATGTACTCATCAGCTGTTCTGTTTCCCTGCTTCAATTGCGAGAGTTTCCACTGTGCCTCATCCTTTGATGATGTGGTTTGGAAGTAGGCAGTGAATTCTGTCACAAAATCGGCCCAAGTTGTGATGCTGGTGATGTTTTGGTTGGTTTGTGCATCCACAATTCGCTTTCTCTGCAAATCAGCCCAATTGGTTGCAATATCACTTGTGCCACCCTTGTGAGTGAAAGGGCAAAGATAATGAGTGTGCCATCATCAGAGATGCCGGATCCAGCAAAGTAGAGATTGAGCGCATTGAGGAACACTTCAACCTTGTCAGATATCCCAGTGAAGACTTCTGGGGATTCCAACTTGATGGACTTTGAAGGAGTCGGTCTATTGGCATAATTGTGAACTGCATGGGCGATGTGCTCCGTGGCAGCGGCTGTGCGATCGGAGCGTGAGATCAGGGAGGTGATTCCAAGCAAGAGAGTGCGAATTGCAGCCCAGAGAAGTGCCCAGAACCTGGCATCAGCCAAGGTTGGGTACAAGTAGTGTAGTTGATCGAATCATCGGCCTATGAGGGCGCATCAGGGTCCGCATCAGATGCGCTATCATGCGCATCACTGATGCGCTCCGTTGACAGCTGTTCCCATGCTTGACAGCGCTCCCAGTCAGCAACTCATGGATGCCTGTCATGAACATGTCTATTTTCGAGTATTTATGACAGTAGGTACAAGTAGTGTATTTGATCGGATCATCGGGCTGTGAGGGCGCATCAAGGTCCGCATCAGATGCGCTATCATGCGCATCACTGATGCGCTCCGTTGACAGTCGTTCCCATGCTTGACAGCGCTCTCAGTCAGCAACTCATGGATGCCTCATTGCAGCCTCATTGCAGCCTCATGTTTTCCACATGTTCTTACATATCTTTCTCATGCTTTTACTCAGCTTTCCCATGAAGCTGA
Source organism: Mycena rebaudengoi (assembly GCA_029282285.1). NCBI lineage: Eukaryota > Fungi > Basidiomycota > Agaricomycetes > Agaricales > Mycenaceae > Mycena > Mycena rebaudengoi. The sequence continues at coordinate 237,519 of JARJCX010000158.1, read as the reverse complement.
CTGATCATACTATATATGTACTTGTAGTTCGCCCGATGCCGAGTCTAGTAGTAGTATTTATACCGCATTGTAGTAGGTAGTTCTCCAGTCTTGAGCTGGTCATATCTCCACTAGCAATATAGTGCTTATTATCCTCTTTCCATCCTTTCCCCTCTCCAGAGCTTGAGTGCGACCTTGGTCATCGCTGTTTGTGGCAGTGTATTGGCTATTGTGTCTGACAATGCCTCATTGCAGCCTCATTGCAGCCTCATGTTTTCCACATGTTCTTATATATCTTTCTCATGCTTTTACTCAGCTTTCCCATGAAGCTGACTGATCATACTATATATGTACATACGGTTCGCCCGATGCCGAGTCTAGTAGTATTTATACTGCATTGTAGTAGGTAGTTCCCCAGTCTTGAGCTGGTCATATCTCCACTAGCAATATAGTGCTCATTATGCTCTCTCCATCCTACCCTCTCTCTAGAGCTTGAGTGCGACCTTGGCTATCACTGTTTGTGGCAGTGTATTGGCTATTGTGTCTGACATAAGCTCAAGGACTCCCCATCACCATCCTCGCACTCATATTCCCACGCTACCGCATTCTTCATCACCTCTCCTAAATCACTCCAAAACACTTTTAACTACATTCCTCTTTTACCTTCGCATTCTTCATCACCTCTCCTAAATCACTCCAAAACACTTTTAACTACATTCCTCCTTTACCTTCGCACTTTTCCACTCCTACCTTCAATATATCACTGAGCCCATTAGTCAGTAGACAGGTAGTCAATAGGGACAAAGGGATCCTTCCTAGGGGATTGTCTAAAGTCGAACTTTTGGGACTGTGTTCTTCATTGGGCCAGTCTTTATCTCTCCAGGAAATAAACCGGTAATCAACCTGGTGATTCTGGGAGTGTCACAACTGCGACTTTAGTTCCAAGTGGTGTTGACTTGCACCCACTAGTGGCTGAAGAAGACACCGGACTTTTCTGTGCTTGGGACCCAATATTAGCTGCGGTTTTAGCCTAGAGTTATCTGGCACAGGCAGCGCGCTTAGCACCTGATATCCCAGTCTACATCGACCATCACATCACCCCACACCACCCACATCATTTACCATCACCATGTCGACTTAGCAGGTCCCCAACTGATAGAATCAGGCAAGCACAGAGGTCTGAAGTCAACAGTAAGAAACTCTGTATTGGTGAATGAGTGAACTACTTGCCTGAAGTCAACAGTAAGAAACTGAGGACTCAGGACTACACTAGCCTACTTATATAGCTACTAGAACAATAAGGAGGCTAGACAATAAGATCACTATCTAAACAATAAGATGTACCAACACAATAGAACAATAGGATCTGTATCAACACAATAGAACAATAAGATCTGTATCATGACAATAAGAACAATAAGATCGATATCACAACAATAAGATAGCGATCAGAGAAGCAAGAATAGCACAGCCCAATCACTGGTTCCAACACCAACGACCCGATCTATAACACACTCTCCCCTGATGCTGCCCAGTTGCAGGCCTCAACCTTGGCTGATGCCGGGTTCTGGGCACTTCTCTGGGCTGCAATTCGCAGTCTCCTGCTTGGAATCACATCCCTGATCTCACGCTCCGATCGCACAGCCACTGCCACCACTGTTGACTCCAGGTAAGTAGTCTTCTATCTCTTCAATAAGAGTTTCTCACTGTTGACTCCAGACCACTGTGCTTGCCTGATTCTAACATGAGCATGCTCTGGTGAACAAGGAGAAGGACTGGCAAGAGCTAGAGGGTGGGGTTGTGACTTGGAAAGACCGCTTCTATATTCCAAGAGATAAGAAGCTCAGGGAAGACATTATCCGATTGCATCACAGTACAAGTCTTACTGGTCACCCTGGACGCTATAAAACCCAGGAATTGATCACTAGGAACTACTGGTGGCCGTGTTTGCAGACAGACATTCGCTCTTACGTAGATGGGTGCCAAACTTGCCAAAGAGTCAAACGAAGAAGAATGGCACCTCCTGCACCTCTGTCTCCAAACACTGTCCCAACTCGGCCTTGACAGATCATTTCCCCTGACTTCATCGGTCCTCTTCCAATGTCACATGGCTATGACATGATTCTGGTCTTTGTGGATCGGTTTAGCAAAGCAGCAAAGTTCATCCCCTGCAACCAAGAAATAAACTCAATCGGTGTTGCTAAGCTTTTCCGAGATCACATCTTCAAGAACCATGGCATGCCAGAGTGGTTGATTCATGATAGGGGCACACAGTTTGCATCAGACTTCACAAGGGATCTGTGCAAGCTTTTGGGCATCAAACAGAACATCTCCACAGCATATCATCCTCAGACCGATGGGCAGACAGAGAGAGTCAATCAGGACCTGGAGCAGTACCTAAGGATCTTTATCAATCACTGTCAGGATGACTGGTCCGAATGGCTTGCCATTGCGGAATTTTCATACAATGACAAGGTTGTGTTAGAATCAGGCAAGCACAGTGGTCTGGAGTCAACAGTGAGAAACTCTTATTGAAGAGATAGAAGACTACTTACCTGGAGTCAACAGTGAGAAACTGAGGACTCCAGGTTTACATGCCTGGTATATATACTAACTACAAATAGCTGAGTAATGGAAATGAATAATATGAATAAGCTGCTCAATAAGCAGCTGAGTAAGGGGTCATGTGATGTGCTCAGTAAGCGGGTGAGTAAGGTGATCAGTAAGCAGATGAGTAAGTAATCATGTGACCACAAAGCGAAATGATGTGAGACAAATGAGGGTGCTGGAAGTCCCACACTTCAACAGATTGTCAGACACAATAGCCAATACACTGCCACAAACAGCGATAGCCAAGGTCACACTCAAGCGCTAGAACAAGGAAAGGGATGGAGAGAGGATAATGAGCACTATATTGCTAGTGGAGATATGACCAGCTCAAGACTGGGGAACTACCTACTACAATGTGGTATAAATACTACTACTAGACTCGGCATTGGGCAAACTACATGTACATATATGGTATGATCAGTCAGCTTCATGGGAAAGCTGGGTAAAAGCATGGGAAAGATAAGTAAGAACATGTGGAAAACATGAGGCTGCAATGAGGCATCCATGAGTTGCTGACTGAGAGCGCTGTCAAGCATGGGAACAGCTGTCAACGGCGTGCATCAGTGATGCGCATGATAGCGCATCTGATGCGGACCCTGATGCGCCCTCATAGGCCGATGATCCGATCAACTACACTACTTGTACCTACTGTCATAAATACTCGAAAATAGACATGTTCATGACAACTGCTCAAGCATGTTTAGGGCATATTGGTATTGTGAGAGGGAGATATCTCCACTGACAGGATCATGCTCAATTTTGATGCCCAGCAACATTCAGTAGGACCAAGATCCTTGAATTTGAAGGAAGTGGCAAGCTGAGCAATGATCTGATTGATCTCTGCATCCTTGGTTTGGAGCGGTTGCTGGTGGCTTTCTTGGTGGGCTGCATGTCGGTGATGCCCTTGTATGGGGCAAGTCTGCATTTGTGTTTTAGGGTCAGCGCTAAGTGAGGAGCTGTGTGCTTGGGTGAGGAATTTCATTCCATGAGACGGGACATGGGTGCTGAGGGTGGAATGTAAGGGCGTGTAAGGGTACAGAAGGGTGGTGAGAGGAAAGCGAGACTGGGCTGGTGAGCAATGTGGCTGTACTCATTGGCCTCCTTTCAGCTACATGTTATATCCATGCTGAAGTCATTCGGATTTCCTTTGGAGATCCTTCAGAACCTCCAAAGTCTGGAAAACCTCCGACAAGGGTTTTTACGCAATGAAGGTCTACTAAGCGTTTCCCTTTCATGTCTACTAATTTTAGAATCAACCTTGGAAGTTCTGTCTGAGGCCATTATTGTCTTTGCCCTCACTTACCAAGATTCTCCATATGTCTTATTGTTCTTATTGTCTTGGAGATTGATCGGACACTGACATGCATCTTATTGTTCTTCTTATATTTTTATAACAATAAGGACTCTACGTATAAAAGCTAGTACCTATGCCATGTATTCTTCAGTTTGATAATTTTATTAGTTATTGCATTCTCCTCTACGCAACTGAGTCAGACCTCCGAAGTCTACTCTAATCTTAATCCGGCCCTCCTGCTTCCTAACTCATCCTCCCATTCTTATACTCTGGAACTCCATCTTGGTTTGGTCTGCAAGCCGGGTAGTTGCACACTCTCAGTAGTGCTTGTGAGAACAACCTTCTAGCTTATCGGAGCTCCAAAGCATCTCTGACGCACCTCCAATAGTTTCGCCTTTGGAGCCTCCGGTCTCTTCGGCTCAGCACTTAACACTACACTGGGCCGGCAGTGGCTTTACAGTCGTTGTCATGTCTCAAAAGTGTTTGGAGACAAAATGATTTATTCCCTGACCAAGGCCAAGGCAAAATCATCAACAGAATATTCAGAACCCCCAGTTCTCATGCCTGTGGGAAATAAGATCAGGCCATTTTTCGAAATTACTAATCCTTAGTAATCAGCATGACTCATCATGACTCAACATGACTCACCTGTCAACCACTGACAGTTGGCATCAGGCTTCATAGCGACATTGACAGTTGGCATCAGGTTTCTAAGGAAATGGTGACTCCGAATGACTGGATATGACTCATAGTGATCCAGCAACTGACTCACTATGACTCATAATTGATGGGGATTTTAGTATATAAGCAACCTGTACTGTAGCTGTTAGAAGAAGAAATCTGTCACTAGCACTTTAAGTTTACATCTGTTTGTTTGTTTGTTTACTTGTCTTTGGTCACTTGAGCTGGTTTAGAGACCGGCTTATTTGTCTTTAAGCTACACTAAGCGCCTTCACCAAGAGCGTCTTTCACGAATGTTAGGTTCCTTCACCTTCAACATTGTAATCACCTTGCCATCCCGTTGGCTCTTTCTTTTTCTATCTGGAACAATCACCTTGGCATAAGATACCCGATCGCCCCCTTATAGTCTTTTGAAACAATCTTCCTTAATCGAGCAGGTCTACTCAACCTTGGTCTATGATACCCGAGCAGCCCTACTGGACATCCAAGATAAATTGGTAAAAGCTTACGCAGTATAATCCTTTTTGCGAGTAAGTAGGTTTGTTCATCTTGGCATACAATACCCGAGCAACCCTCCTCATTGTCAGTAATACTTCTGCTGCATGTACCTAATCACTTAGTTACACCCATACAAGCACCCACACCTACTAGCTACCTCTACTCTTGTGCACATCCCTCACTACGTACACACATTTACCTTCTTTCAAAACTACCTACAAATCCTATCAATCCCTGATTTGCACACTCCCAACCCCCTTTCCTACTAGAAGCAAGATCACCTCTTTCTAGTAACATCTCCTTGATACAGTACATTTCGAACCAATAGAGAATCGCTTGAATAACATCACTTCCAGCGCACCTCTAGTATAACAACTTATACGCACAACATTGTGCGATCATGTGATGGTTGTTGTTCCCTCCCCACACCATGCCACAGCTTACATCCGACAACAGAACATGGGTGCAAGTGCTTGCCAGCATGTTCTATCTTGACAGCATCCGTCTGGCCAAGCACCAGCCCCGTAGGTCCATCCCTCAACCAGCAACTTCTCTGCAATCTCATCCCTCCCTTGTAGGCTGAGGCAGAGGAAATGGACCGTACTTTAGTCAAAAAATACCTCACCATGTATCTCACGAACTGGTGTAACAATCAGAAGAGAGCGGTATGTCTTCTGAGCACCCCTCTTTTGGTGTCTCAGATCCTGCCTAGTTCGCTCAAGAAGTCCGAGCCCACCCATCCAGCCGATCAAGGTCCCCTCAAAGTCAAAGAGAGCCTTCACCTCACGTATTCAAAAAAATTGGTTGTCATCCCTCCCCATCCGGCTGATCAGCACCCCCTCACAGCCAAAGGCAACCTTCTGGTGTCGAATCCCCCCCCCCCCCCCTATTTGGATCAGGACTTGTGTCCCCTTGTCACAATGATGAATGATGCTGCTCTGTTCATCAAGCGGCAGCAGTGCCACCAGCCAAAAGATGCGCCACCCTCCCAGCCCTGTCCTGAGTACTGCAAACCAACTCTACTTAGCACCAGGGGCTACTTTGCCGTAGTAGAAAGTGTCCAGGGAAGGAAGTTCATCAGACTTGTGTTCAAATATGAGGTGGCAGATGACGAAGATCTTTGTCTGCTACTTGACATCCATATCAGCCGGAATATCTGCCTGATGGGTATGTTCAAAGACAATGGAATAGTGAAAGAAGTTGAAATAAGCTTCTGAGATCAGCTCAAAGATATCAAAAATTATTATTGTCCTCCTGCTGTTGGTTTTCCCTTCGATCCAGTTATCTTCGGCTGACATCTTTCTACAGTCGACCTGTTCCAATGTCAAGTGCATCGAAAAAAGTCGACAATTCAATAATATGAAGACTGCCAACCCGGTTTGGGGCAAGGAAAGGTGCTACAAAGTGTTCTTCTAGACGGGCACCCTGACATTGCGATGCCCTTCAAACTCGTAGTAATCCAGCACCTCCACCATAGCCCAGCAGTATAACTAGTGAAGGGTGTTTTTAATGTCTTGTACTCATAGCACTACATACAGGAACACCAGAGCCAGAGCAATTTTGAAGATACATGTGGCTCAATATGTAGAAGACATGCGAATAAATTAATTGTTTTCTTTTTCTCATCTGTTGTGCAGGCACAGATCATGCCATCATCAACATAGATGGGGAGGAGAATGTGAGTGGTGCCATTGGAGTAGATGTAGCAAGAGCGACCAGATTGGAGACTGTCAGACACAATAGCCAATACACTGCCACAAACAGCGATAGCCAAGGTTGCACTCAAGCTCTGGAGAGAGGAGAGGATGGAGAGAGGATAATGAGCACCATATTGCTAGTGGGGATATGACCAACTCAAGACTGGGGAACTACCGACTACAACATATAAATAGTACTACTAGACTCAGCATTGGGTGAACTATGTATATATATAGTATGATCAGTCAGCTTCATGGGAAAGCTGAGTAAGAGCTTGGGAAATAAGAGTCTGGAAATGCGGAATTGGAATAAGAGATTGGACAGTCCCTGACATCTCTGGGAATGGCTCCAGAAGTCCGCTCTCAGCCAGTCTTGAGCTGGTCATATATTTGCTAGCAATAACTGTCTCATTATCCTCTCTCCATCTTTTCCTTATTCTAGAGCTTGAGGGTGACCTTGGCTATCGCTGTGATAAAACCACACAAGCACAGAGGTCTGAAGTCAACAGTAAGTAACTGAGGACTCAGGACTACACTAACCTACTTATATAGCTACTATAACAATAAGGAGGCCGGACAATAAGATCTCTATCTAAACAATAAGATGTGTACCAACACAATCAGAGGCAAAAGAACTTACCACACCGTGAACAAAGTATGCAATGGGTGGGTAACACAACGGGCTGATGTGGTGCTGCTCCAGACCTCTGATGAGCTTCGGATGGGTGAGGGAGAGTGGGTAACCATTGTTGGTGGTCGGCAACTTCTTCCTGAGAACACGGTGGATGGGGACATACAGTCCCATGATTTGCAAAACACGCTTCTTGAGCGTGTGCTCAAGATGCCGACCCTCCAGAGAATCCGCCGCCATGGTGACAACAGTCCTGTCCAACTTCGTCCACAACAGGATCCTACTCAGCTTCACCAAGGCACCATGCTTCAGCCTTGAACCAATCACCACATGTCCAAAGACCTCCTCGCAAAATTTGCCAAAGTCGGGTTCCTCAGTTAGAGGGTCGCTGCGACCACTGTGACACTTGACAGGAGGTTTTGCCGGCGCTGGAAGATCCGGCTCTACACCCCAACCATCTCCACCATATCCACCATCCTCAGCATCCTCTCCCTTGGACACGAAGTATTCACCATCGCGTGAGTCGGAATCCACAATGTTGGCAGCACCAGGAATAGCAGGACCAGGCTTGGACGGGGCACCTTTCCAGTGACAATGCAGCCAGTTGGCTTCTTCTTCTCAGGCAGCGGGGGTGGCGGTCAGCAAGGACACCTCTGAAACGGCGCGTTCGGGGCAGGCCTTGAGCATTGCAATGGCAGTGTCACGTGCATGATTGTGTTGGTCAAGGTGCTACACCACAAAGGCAAGATACAAATTACCAACACACAAGAAATGGTTGGGCACTGGCAATAGTTGTTGTATTCAACCCAAGCAGTGTGCTCCTAGGTGCACACACATTCAGCCTTCCTATGGAGAGACACGATGTGGGTGGAGTAGGTGGACATCGCAGTGATAAAACTAGGCAAGCACAGAGGTCTGAAGTCAACAGTAAGAAACTCTGTATTGGTGAAGGAGTGAACTACTTGCCTGAAGTCAACAGTAAGAAACTGAGGACTCAGGACTACACTAGCCTACTTATATAGCTACTAGAACAATAAGGAGGCTAGACAATAAGATCTCTATCTAAACAATAAGATGTGTACCAACACAATAGAACAATAGGATCTGTATCAACACAATAGAACAATAAGACCTGTATCATGACAATAAGAACAATAAGATCGATATCACAACAATAAGATAGTGATCAGAGAAGCAAGAATAGCACAGCCCAATCACTGGTTCCAACACGCAGCCTCGAAGGCCGCTTCGGCCTCCGCCTTACGGTGTGCATAGGCGCCTGTGCAGCGAGCGTGGAAATCTCCTTGTTGCGAAGGTGTTCCCGTGCCCTCAAAACCATGCTCCTGCGCACATCCACCTTGGACATATCTTTCCAAAGAGTCTTTATGAGTATCTCGTCCTTCAAGACATCCCGATAGACCGCCAATTGATCTTTAAGGCGTGCTGAGGTCATCGCCTGGATCTTGATGGTATCGAACTCCAGCACAGTAGCCACCAGTCGAGAGGCCTTGGATTTCTTCCTTGCCGCTAAACTCTCCTGATGCTTGAGGGCCTTTTGGGCTTTCTCCCTTTGAAGTGTAACCAATGCTCTTTGGAACTTCGCCCTCTTCCCACTAGCCCCATCCTTTCGGACCTCCCGTATCACATACTTCTCCACCGCATCATCGCAACACTTTTTGATGAATGCCTCTGTATTGTTGCGCTCGGTGCGGGTTTGGTTTGAGAAGGAGTGTGCAGTGCTATTGGGATGATAGTGTAGATGTGTTGTGAAGGACCCCAGCATCCCCTCGTTGCGGTTGTTTGTTGTGGGAATGTGGAGAATTGCCCGTTGTTCTGGAGTGAGGCGATCAAAAGTCTCGCCAACATGAAACTCGGGAGTGAAGTGGATCCAGCCCTCTTCGCAACCGGAGAACATGCATGAGATTGTTAGCAATAGATTTGGTAATCCAGGCCGAAGTTGATCAATTGCATCCAGAAGGAAGCTATCCAGCAAGGGTTTGCCATTGATAGTCTGTTCATTCAGCGGTGCAGTTCTATCAAGAAGGATGTAGGGATGGGAGGCAATGTGGGTGCAGAAAACTGGAAGCTTCCGATGCAGGTCCGTAAGGCTGAGCAGGTTGGTCGGATTCTCTTTACTTCCACCCCGAACCTGCGCCATGTACGGCCACGAGACCGAGACTCCGTAGAGAGCTAGTGCAACCATCTCTGTCATCGTCACTGTGCAGTTGAGGCATTGAAGAATGTTGTATTCGACATGATTCGGCTGTCCCAATTTTGCCTTTCCATCCATAATCTCCTCAATAAGTTCCTGGATTATGGTAGCAGATGACATAGGCGGCACCATAGGTGTTGCTGCTGTATTGAGTGTTCGAGACGTCGGGGAAGGCCTTTGGCATGTCCAAGTTGTACAGCTCTGACTGGCACTCCTGCATGAAAAGGCGGCATTTGTCCTGGTATCCGCGCTGACCCTTTGTGCTGTAAAAGTGCGCCAAGGAGTTGTAGTAATTTTATCGCACTGGAACTGCTCGAATCGATCGCTTTTTGAACTGCAGCATCATTAGTCAGATCCTTGCCAAGATGGATGGTGGCGCTGTTTGCTTTGTTGGCAAGGAGAACGGGTGGAGGGAGATTGTGGGTGTAGTACATCCTCTGGATCGCCTTGTACCCGTATTCCGTGACGTTCAGATCCTTGTGGCAGTGCCGCAGCAGCAGCTGCCGAAAGTGTGGGAGCAGGCGTTACTTTGTTGTGCTGGAGTGAGCAAATCAAATCTGTCTTGACCAAGCTTGTGCTCGAGTGCTTCTTCATTGAGTTCAGAGCACTTCTCAGTCGATCTAAAAACGAAAATTAGACAAGCTAAGTAGGTGGAAGATCGTAAAATGTACAAAGCCTGCAACTCGGACACCGAGATCTTCCCAGCAGCTTGCAGCTCCTCATCCGTTATGCTCAGCATTGTCATCAATATCTGGCTCGTCGCAATGTCGGATTCGTCCATCGCCGCACGACCCGAGTCCTGAATGATGATCTTCTTTTTGTGCGCTTCTGAGAGTTTGAATCCCTTCTTTCCGTCCGCCGCATGGTCTTTACATTCACCAACTTTCTTTCGCCAATAGACATTCTTGTGCATCACCCTCTTCTCCTGAGCAGCCAGCGGACTGCGAGTGTATGTGTCTGCAATGTGATTTGCCGCTTCCAATGTTCCATTGAATTGGTGTTGTGCTGTATGGTCAAGCACATAGTCAACTTCCAGGAAGCAGGTGCGATGAGACCATGTTGATTGATCGGAGTTGTCAACATCAGGAGCGTAGGAGGGTGCAAGAAGAGTGATATGGCAAGATTCAATGGTGATTCCGCGAACTGTGGTTCCGTCGGAGCTTTCGATGAATCCTACACACAGTCAGAACAAAGTGAAAGTATTGAAATGAAGATAAAAACCTGGCGCATCCATAATCTCCTGTGCCAGCTGCAGCTCTCCGTATTTCCCTCCCTCGTTGAGAGCACGGCCCACAGTGTGTGCACTCATGAAGCCCCGTCGAATGTTGATACCAAACACCTTTGCGCAGCTCTTCACACCAAATTCTACCTTCCCAGCTGCACATCCTGCATGTATAAGGTTGCGTGCAAGCTCCCGCACCGCAGAAGTGTATTGCCCGCTCCTTGTGGGCTTCCAAGTCCGAAGGGTATCGTATGCCGCCTTTGTCGCCTTTAGAGATGTCTTGGCATGGTCGCACTGCTTCTGGGTAGTGTAGAGAGAGGTACAGGTTGCAGCTAACACAGTCTGCTTTTCTCGGAGGGTGGCTTTCAGTTCCTGAATAGTAATGTCGCGAGAAGAGAGATCTGTGGAAGCCAAGACGAGTTCTGAGTCCATTTCTGCCAGGAGTGTTAGGCTATCATCAAGAGAGTGCTCCATAGTCTCAAAAATTCAGCAGTAGCATCCTTCTTCACTGTGCGCTCTCGTTCCAGGTGCCTTATCCGTTTGTTTCTGCCTCTTAGTTCCTCGGTATATGCGAAGTCGGCCTTTTGTTTCAACAAGTTAAGGGAGTTGTTATCAAGCAAGAGGTCGGTGTTCTTTTGGATAGGAATAGAATGATTGCGAGTCAGAAGAAGATTGTGGTCCTGAAGCCGTGACACATCTATTTTCAGTGCGGTGACAATGGCCTCCAACTCCGATATTCGCGAATCTTTCTCGAGAATCTGAGCCTTTAGAGACTTCGGTTTTTTAGCAGAAAGGTTTGTAGAGAGCTCCGGAATGTCCAAGGGGGTATTTTCATCTTCAGGTTCGTGATGAGATTCAGAGTGCCGGGCTTGATTTGCCTGAAGGGCCAATGCCTGATGTTTGCTCCTGGGTGCCATGGGAAAGCCAACGTGACCAGAGAGAAGTATTTAGCAAGTGGAAGAATGAAACAAGCACCAGAGCGCGTGGTAGACAGTCAGAGAGGCTCGCAAAAAAACAATGCGTTCCGGATATTGGTGATGACGCAGGGTGTCACAAGTGTGACAGTACGCATATGGCTGCCTGGCGCAAAATTGTATCAACGACTTCAATTGCGGGATAATCCTTATTACTCTGCAGAAGATGTTTTATATAAATAGTTTCCCTACACTGTGACATAGCCAAAATACCCTCACCCATGTTTATGTTCCAAGAAAATCTCACAAATAACCCAGAATCACATACCAACTTGCATATTTCAAGTGAATACAGAATCAGGCTACATCACTCTATTCTTTAGACAATTTCCTTGCAAACCCCCAGTTCACAATTTTTTTACAGTACTTTCATAGAAAGTTATGGGCCATGCAAAGTGGGAACCGGCAGCTCCTGCCAACCAAACAGGGACAAAGCTGCTGGTCTGAACTCAATCAATGCCGGTCATCAACATGAGCCCTCTTTTCAATAAATTTTTTTTTTGGCAGAATGGAAAGGGATCATGGGGAGTTGAACCCATGTTGCTCACAGAAAAGTGCGGCAATGTTGACAAGTGTATATACTGCTAGATGATGGAGCCTGTGGCAAAAGACAGGTGCAAAGTGTGGATAGCCTGACTGCAAAACCACATACCTCTGTTTATTTGGAACAAAGAAGCTGTGGTAATGCATGGAAGATCTGTGATCTCAGCCCCATTCCTTGACATCTGAACTCTAGGTATGATGGTGAACTGGTGTACTATGTATTGATGGCAAACTCCGCCATCAAAACCATGTGCCAATTTTCTTAGCAACGAGTGGTTAAAAGGATTATGTGTGACCTCAACTTCAATGCCAGCTGCTGCTATTGAACACATATCCATTCCATTCAAGCATTTCACTTGACCCTTTTGTCCTCAATTGTGTCAACATATGAGTTCTTTGCTCCTGGATTCCTTGGCCCAATTGCTCCATGATTTCACTTCAAGCTTTCCTGGTCATTTGCGTCAACACATATTTCTTCCTCAGCACATTAATATTCTATACACAGATCTGAGGGGCCTTCTAACCCACCTCCGTTAACATATATTTTATTTGTTGCTGGAAATCCTTTGTACATATCTCTCAACTAATTTATCCTAAGCCCTCATGATAGTTCAATGGATCTGTCACACGAGATGCTACTAATATTCCAAAATTAATATAATACTCTGTGGTGGTGGGTGGACCAACATGTGTTGACGTGAAAATATTAACATCACTGCTGGTTTCAATATGAAATTGTCGGGCCAAGAACATTGGCACGGCAGTCAAATCGGTTCGGCCCAGCCTAGGTTTATCACGATTCAAGGCCATCCAGAATATTATGGTGCAGGAAAAATATTAACATGGCAGCCAGTCTCAGAATGGCTGGACCTGAAATTCTTGGGTTAAGAATATTGACAATGCTGTCAGCCAATGCTAATTGAATCATAAGCGGCCCAACCTGTATCCAGAATATTATTCATGAAGCAAGTGTCAGTCTGGCCCATTGTAAAAGATAATAAAGTGGGTTTTGGTAAGGCCCAGTGGACAAAATATTCAAGGCCTGAATATAAATCATGTGCCCGAGCTCAGTGTAGTCCAATCTCGCTATACAGCCTGACTTGAATGCAGAATATTAATATTCCAGCAGGGCTCACCTTGAACCTGCCCAATGTAAGTTGGATTCAAGTTCATTATTCCTGGCCAAGTTGGTGCACATAATAAGTGGCCCAGTCAGCAGGGGATACACACTTGAAGCAGCCCAACTGCACTTCTGAGGTACCCAACTATTATTAACTCTAGAGAAGCTGATGGTGATAATCAAGAGAACCATGATTCTCACAGTAGATCTGGCAGTGGATCAGATATCCCAATTGAGGTAAGTTGCGCAAGATCTGTTCAACGAGCTCTAATTTCCTCTAAAACAATATGTGTAGTGAAAATTCGCTTTTCTGTAAAGAGATTACACACTCGCACATTTTATGTGCCCATCAAAATAACACTAAGGTGCTGTGCAAAATAATATAGCCATATGCCAGCTGTTTTATTTGGGCTTTTACAATCTCAGGGGCTGAAAATATGCCTTGGCCAATGAGAAAAAAGATCTGAATCCTGGGTGGCACATATTACCTACCAAGAAGGTTATTGCTATTTTGTCTCAACGATTGTCAGAATGCGCTGGTGTGTTGGAGAATCCAATGTATTTCACCTGGACTCGTAGGTGCATTTGCACTCCATCCTAATTTCCGCTGACGGTCTTCATGGCCAGGGTTTTTATTTCAATATAGTGGGTTGCAAATGGGGCCAAGGAAGAAAAAGATTTCGAAATAGGAAGGAGGAAAGGAGATTCCATAGAGCTGTTTTAAGAAGAGACGAGATCCAGTTGCATCAGATGTAAGATTACAATGTCCATCACAACACCTTCTACAAGATATGTACAATGTCGTTCGGTGTCGAGTGTGTAACCATTGCTTATGTGCAGAGCACACACCAGACAAAGCAGTATGGCAGTAAAACTAAAGGCTGAAAAGATCATTGCGAGCAATGTTGAGATGAATGGACTGAAAAATGGTACAGGAATTGTGCACCATTATTTTTCTCGATTACACCTCAAGGTTGGTGTCCAAGATCCTATGTTCTCAATATTCAGAGTTAGAACCTGGGCACACATCTCAGACAATCCATGTGAAATCTGGTGCCACAATATGGCACAATGCACGAAGAGCGCCAATATATGAAACTGTGCTTCTAAAAATGGTCCATTTGCCATACCTCGCCATCCTCGGCCCCGAACAATTCGCCATTGCTATGCTGGAGCTTGAGCCATTGGTCCATGGGCTCGTCACCGAGGTTGTACTTCTGGCCAGCAGAGAAGCCTGCGCTGTGCTGTGTCAGCAGGAAGAAGGGGAAGGGACAGGATACTGACCTTTAATCTTGCATATGTGGTAAACCCTGTGGTCCTGCTCGCCCATGTGTTTGGAGCTGATGTGGTAACACACCCAGGCACCTGCTTGGAATGGGTCAGTTGTCCAATGCTGCTGATACCACTGCCACCAACATACCAGCGGCAAGCTCCTGGAACCAGGGGGACCCTGCAATGTTTCACCAGCTGATCGCATGTCAGGGCAATTTGGGGCACCCGGACAGATACAAGGGTGTCAAGGGGTACAAGGAAATTAAGGGCTGAGTCCCAACAGGGGGCATGCTGACAGGGGGTACTCCAAAGACACATTCATCCTCTGTGATCTCGTCATCCTCCAAGTCCTCGGGTACTCCAACGTGGTCTAGATGGCTGTCTTCCAGGGGTTTAGGGCTGGTGAAGATGTTTCGTGTTTTGGGCTTGGTTTGTGCGCTATCTGGATGGTTGTCCTCCGAGTACATGTACCCAGGTGGCTTGGCTATTCCAAGGGGGGTTTAGGGCTGGTGAAGACATTTTGTGTTTTGGGCTTGGTTTGTTTTCCTGTGGACTGTTGATGGCGCAGCTGATTTTTGCGCAGATGAATGATGAGTCACCAGTTGCGAATGCTCTCTGCTTTGTCCAAACGCACTGCCAGAACCTGTTCCCATTCAAGCTCTGTCATTCTGAGCAGCCTGGGAGATGTCAGCTGAAAAAGGTTGGTGTATTCAATGTATGCACCTATTGTGGTTGGACTTGTTCAGATATTTGCTGTTGAGAGGATAGAGCAGCTGGTTGTCCTCACTCTACTCATCCTTACTCTCTAGTTCATTTTCGGAACTAGTGTGGTGTAAAAAAAACCTGTTGGCAAGGATGAGCAGCGGCATACTCACTGGGCAGTGACCTTGAGCTTCTTGGATGCTACAGATTTGGCGGCTTTGCAAGTGGTGCTGGTGTCCCAATTCGGCTGTGCAGGGATGCACCAGCTGTAAGGTTGAGCAATTCACCGTCGAGATCATTGATCATGGTGGAGGATTAGGGTTAGATACGGGCATATGGCAGGAGCAGTGGCAAGGTACGGGGAGTTACCGGTGTAAATGCATGTAAAGTCAAGATGGTGGTATAGCAAAACATGAGATTTGCTCCCGTGATCAGTGGCAATGCTGATCTCCTCTTTTGTCCTTGCTGTCTAGATGGCTGAGAAAGGCCGATAACTTGCCAGTGTATACACTGGTAACTCAGTTGTCTGCCAGCATCACCCCATCACACATCTTTGCTTGAGGTACTGCCGCTGCCACTCTGTAGCACCTGCATAAGGCCAATAACTTGCCAGTGTATATGCTGGTAACTCAGTCATCTGTCATGCATCTTTGCTTGGAGTGCTTGCCCACCTTGCTTGAGTCTGTTGCTGGAAAATCTACCTCCACTATGATGCCCTTTCAGCTTGCCGATGCCGACACCTTCACTTGACTCCAGCCCACCTTGCTTGAGTCTGTTGCTGGTGAATCTATCTATGGCTATGGGGAAGCTCCTGTCTCCATTTGTGACAGAGTCAAGGAAGCTTGCAGCAGAGACACTCTATCCCATGGGTTACCTACCTGCTGTACGTGGTCGCAATCTCCGGGTTCATTAGAGTGTTGAATTGAGATGTGAGATGTGCCAACACAACCACGAGCAGGGGGTAAGGTCTTCGCGACGTACTACATTTCTACTCTAGATGTACTTTGTCTCAGTGTAGATATGTGTGATTGGAACGAGGCTGCCTTTACTATCTGATGATATGTGTGTAATTAACTCCCCATGAGTTTGCCTTTATTCATTTTGCACCTTGCTTTATATATATATACATCTTGTTTAATAGGGATGCCTGGAGCCAACAAAGGTTTGATTTTTGTTGCACAGACTTTTGCTCTTGTTGACCTCTTCTTTTCATAGCCTTTCTAGGCAGTTTTCTCTCCTGGACTTGACCCACCACCACCACGACCACACCCAACGAAGGTTTGACTTTCGTTGTGTGGGTTTGTACTGCTACTAACATCTCTTTTTTTCAGAGTCTTTCAATGTGGTTTTTGTTATGGCCACCTAGGTCGTCCTGCCCCAGTGCTCATATGCAGATTTGAGTGGAATGAGCGCTGTGTTTAATGGGCTGAGCGCTGCATATGAGCAACACCTTCGCCGCCATCTTGGCCTCTGACCTGGCTCACTGGCAGTGTGGAGGCCTTTATGCTTTTGGAAT
This sequence comes from Mycena rebaudengoi, assembly GCA_029282285.1. Lineage (NCBI taxonomy): Eukaryota > Fungi > Basidiomycota > Agaricomycetes > Agaricales > Mycenaceae > Mycena > Mycena rebaudengoi. The sequence continues at coordinate 220,568 of JARJCX010000158.1, read as the reverse complement.
CCCGGTCAACCAGCCCCCGCCATGGAATCAGTGTATGTGTTGCACAGCTGCCTGACACTCCCAGCACTGGTGACAACACAAAATCAAGATTGGGCACTCCAATCATCCTTGGAGATGCTGACATGAGTGGATGCGGCAGTGTGTGCCTCAACACCAGTGTGGTTGTTCTACTGGGAGCTGGACACACCTAGTTTCAGTGAGTCTTTTTTTCCCTCTGTGCCACATGCTAACTTCTCCCTGGCCAGAAAATTTGATTCATCTGCATTTCAAGCTGTGCAGCGCATGGATTCAGCTGGAAAAGTGCAACTTCTGCAGCACCAAACACCATGAACAATTCAACTACTGGCGCTGCAGCGGGTGGAACAGTGTTATCAGCATGGTGGAGTACTATCTCTCATGCCTAAACTGGTCAAGTCTTATGTGAGTTTTCCCCTCCCCCTCATTGAATATTGACTGATTTTTTCATCAGGTACCCTATGTAATACACTACAATACAACAATGTACACACACAAGGTTTATGCACAGAACTAAGAAAATTGAGTCCTGAGTACATTACTGATCGCTTTTCGAGGCACTGATGCTGCTGTGCAGCACATGTTTCAGGCTCCAAAACAGCCACAAATTAGTTTAGATTTCCACATCAGTAGACTTGAAACTAAAAATCCAACTCACCTTTCAGTGTCTTTTTATCTTAATTTGATACTTTGCCTTTCACATTACACCTCTGCTGTGCCTAAATTTGGAAATCTCTGGTGTGAATTGAAGCCGAGGTCTCACTGTGACCCAATATCACATCAGTGACTAATCCACTACTGCTGATCAGTTGCCATGCATCTGCAACTCATTCTGAACCATCATGGGCAAAAGATCTGTAAGGGAGAAAGCCAGGAAAGCTGAAAACAAAGCAGAACACGAGTATAAGGCATGTGTTAAATACTTTGCTTGCCATTGCTGAATGGTTCAGTAGGCACTCTGTGGGGAAATTCGTGAACTACTGCAGCACTCATTGCAGGAAAAGTGGCAGCTCTCTGCTGATGAGGCTGATCAACTGAAGGAGATGGTTGATCAGTTGGACTCTGATGACGAGTTTGTGATTTGCAGTGAACTTGACACCGCCCATGTTGGTAGGGGTGACTCAGACCACAGCAAGTTGGACTCAGAGGATGAAAAGGTGAAGGTGAAAAAAATCAGCAAAACGAGGATGCACAAGTTGACAGTCAAGGCAAAGAAGTGCAAGGGGGATTTTGGCATGCTCATCATAGGTGATGTTGTCCAGGACATATCTGGTGATGTGGTGATGGAGGTTTCCCTGCAATGCTCCCCAGCATGCAGTATTACTAAGCTGCCCAGTGAGGCAAAGTGGTGTGCTGCAGCTGCAGACATCAAGGCCAATGGACATGGGCTTCCAAGCCTGCTGGCTCAGTTGCAGGAACTTGCCTCTGAGGTTGCACATTTGCCTAACCTGCCACCTACGACCACACATGTATGCTTATTATCTTTTTCCTCTTTTTTTTTTTTTTTGTTCTGAGATCTTTTCTTTTCTTTTCTTTCTAGATCCACGAGACTGGGATCATGTTTATTCATCAGAGGAGAAAGAACCAGCTCGACTATGCATCGCTGTCTCAATTCACGACTGTGGTGATCTTGGCAGGAAAGGCACTGAGACTGTCTGCCTGGGTTTATTTGTCTCTTGGTCCAAAGCCCCCATTGGTTCTACCACAGAAACCTTCTTGCAGTACCCTCTCCACTGCTGCCTTGGGGCGATCATTGCTTTGAAGCCTGGTAGGGGATGCAGTGCAGGCAAGACCCTTGTCATTTGCGAGCCAAATGTGCTCCACCTCAATCGCTGTGAGGCCAATCTGGACAACATATCACTTGCACACTTCTGAGAGCTGTTCCAGGAGGTGAAGAAGAAGAGAAGATTTGGCAGATCTTTATTAATTAGAGCTGTGAGGAGCAGAACAATGATGGGCACTGTTTCACTTTGGCCCTGGAATGGATGGCAGAGATTGTTGTGAAGGGGTTGCAGATTGAGTGGCATGAGAACAGTGGGGTAAAGGAAGTTGAAGGACTTTGTCTCATTGACACAATCGAGATGAATGGGAAAAAGGTCAACAAGTAGATATATTTGATTTGTGTTGTGGCCAGCTCAAAGTCCTTCTTGCTTGCATACTTGAGATTTCTTTTAGCAGCTGAACTGACTTCCAAATTGTTGGTGGGTTTATTAAACTCATGTGTTTTCCGACCAGTTGTAATTTGGTGTGTATGGAACATTTTTTATTCAGAGCCATCTAGCCTGGGAAACAGCCTCGTTCTTTTTGGATATCTGATGTGTTGCATCTGATTCGAATCCTACAAAGTTGCAGCCTATTTGACAAACACTTTTTGCAATGGCTTTGTCCAACATCGTAATTTGATGTATATTTAAGATTATTTGAGAAACTCTAGGGATTTTGGCATGAAAAGCCTCAGAGTTCGCTGAACTCTTCAACAATCTGAAACTCTGATGAGTGGCTGTTATATCCATGCACTCTACCTTGCCCTACCTATTGTTCTGCTTTCCGCCTTCTGCTCGAGCAGAACTTACTGATCACAGGACTTTGTCTTATCATCCGATCATTGGGTTTTTATGCAATGAAGGATTACTGAGTGTTTCCCGTTTATCCATCTTCTCTCTTATTGTCTTAGATACTTATCACTTCTTCATCTCCTTTGGAACTACGTCCTTATTGTTCTTATTGTCTTTCATCCAGAGCATAGGCATATAACTGCATTAGTGTTAACAATTAGACTACTTAGATAAATATGCTCTAGCTACAGCTTGTACTTCAGTTTGTTAATTAATGTTGCTTTGCTTTCCGCTCTGCACTGAGTTGTCTTCTACCTTCTAGCGGAAACTCTGCTCTTACTTCCTTATACTTCCTGCCGGCCTAGGTAGTTCACTCACCCTTATCCTCTGTGGTGTAGTGTCCCGCTTACTGACAACACCCCTGCTTCCGCCTTCCACCCTATGTTGGAAGCAGAACAGGGCTTTGCTGGATCACCCAGGTCTTGTCCTATTCGTCTCTCGGCTTGGTATATAACAGTGGCGGAACACACAATATATCAGGAATGGTCCTGGGAGTGGTTCTGGAAGGAGACAGAGACGAGGTATACAAGGATCTGGGTAGTGTAGCTATAGACAGACAATTATGGATTGGTTTTCCCCCACTAACCTCTAGTGTACCAATCCCCCTCAATTAATTTGTCCACCACACACACACACATTAACTGTTGAAAGACACTCACTGCATCATCCTCTGGGTAATTCATATGAACAATCACCCAACACACACACACACACATCTCTTGATTCTTTGTATTGCTGTGAATATTGAGGGCGCTGTCTGTGAGGGCTGTAACAAATTGTGGTTTGCCTGCTCAGCAATGTGCTCCACCAGTATTGACAAGTTCTACCACCATTGACAAAGTGACCCATGTCAAGCTGCCGTAGCCAACCCACCTTAGGGAAGGCTGTTCATATCAACCTCCATCCTGTGCATAGGGGAAAGACAGTCATAGACAAGATAGCTTGGAGCTTGGTTATTGTCCAGAGACAAGGCACTCAGACAAGTATTTTCATTACACCCCTTTACATACTAACAACAGTCTGTTGCTGCTGCATGAGTTAGATCCTCGCTAGTGTTATTGTCCTTACCTGTTCTGCGGTGTGGACAGGGAGGTGTGACATGTTAAGGTCTGACTAGCAAAATACCCCTTTACTTGAGCAACATGTTGTTTGGTCTACTTCTGGCAACTTTGTCAATTTAGTAATTGATGTTCAACCAACTCTCTCTTTTCATTGTCAGACTTCCACTGAAGTGGTAGTCAGAACATTGATTTTCGAGGCGAATTTGACCCACCGACGAAGTGATGGGATTATTGATGGGATCAATTTCCTTTTTCATTCTGACTCATTTTTAGTCATTTCCACTCATACGCAGCACAGCAGTTTGAGTCAATTGGAATTGACTCATGCTTAGTCATCATGACTCACGTGGAGTCATTCTGACTTTTTTCACTGTAGTATAAATTTAGCCTGATTTGTACTCTTCCAAATTAAGTACTTTTCCCCTAAAGTCTTCCCACACATGCCTACACCCTCTGGGACAGTATCGGTTACTGTTCTGATCCAAGCACTTCTTACCCAAAGTCTTCCCATGCACGTCTCACCCTCTGGAACAGTATCGGTTAATATTCCTCATTCGTATTCTAAGTCCCTGATCATGCATGCACGACCTGTATCACGCACACACGACCCGTATCACGCCTGCATGACCCATTTCCCGCACGCACAACCCGTTTCTAGCATGCACAACCCGTACCCCGCATGCACAACCCATTTTCCCACACGCATGCCTCAAACCTCAATTATGATAAGCACACATTCTGCACCTGTCCACGCCACCGTACCCATACCCCCTCCCAAATCATTTGATTCCTTTCCTTGATCCACCCCCAACTACAACCTAGCTGGTGCTTCCTGTCGAATCCTTAACCCTTTTGATTTGATCTTGGATTTAATTTTTCGAGACAAATCCCAGTCAGAAACTTTGAGCTCTGACATCATCTACTTCTGCTTGTGCAGTAGGACCACATTTCATTCTTGACTCAGTTGAGAGGATATAGAATATCCCACGCACCTTGTGAAGGTTTGGCTCCAGGTCCATGGACAGCTATTAAACCGACGTGCTCTTTACTTGAAAAAGAATGGCTGAACCAGGGATTGAACCAGGGATTGAACCTGGGACCTTCTTGAAACATGTGAGATGCTCTTAGCCAAAGCTTTCCAATTGAGCTATTCTGCCAATAGCATGAAGGGAACTCCCATGGATCCCTCCATGAGAATGGAATAGCAATGAACTCAAGACAAATAGGTGGTAGAGATGAGATTATAGGAAAGCAGTGGACCATACAGGACACTTGTGAGAATCACAGGCCAGCCACAACATCCATTTAACAGTAGTTCTAGCCTGATCTCTGCAATCAGCTCAGAATGAACCACAACTCTGTTTGCAACTTGAACGGGGACTCTGTATGGATGGGAATTCAACAATTTAGCACAACTGTTAGTCATGTGTGAAGGGCCCAAGACTCTGGATTCCATCTGCATTCAGCAATAGATGTTGTGAGATGGGAGAGGATGCTAGCATTGGAAGCCACATAGAACATTGGTGCTGCTGCACCCTGTTTGGCCTTCCCTCTCTTTCTAGCCTTTTTAGATCTGGCTGGTGCAATCAGTTCCAAGAACTGAGGGCACTGAAAGAGTGAATGATTGGGTTGTCCTCAACCTCTGCAAATCACTGCAGAAGCTGAGGGTGTAGCTGCTGCAGCAGCAGAAGATGAGGGAGGAAAAGGATGAGACTGAGAGATGGAGTTGCCCATGATGGGTAGAGAGCACAGCAAGAAATGGATGGGTAATCAAGACCCTGAGTTAAAGCCCCAGTGTGTGTGGAAGAAGAGTAGGTAATGAAAATACCCTTGGATGTAGCAAAGTAACTAAGAAAAGCTAATGCTACTGAACACCCAGTTGTAAGGCACTTAGGCCCTAACCCCAGAATCACAGGGATGACTACCTGGATATTTTCTGGTGGATCAAAGACTACCTCTCAAAGAGGATTTGTCTGAACAGTTGGTGCTCCTATCTACAAAGGGGCACACACACACAACAAGGACAAAAGCAGTGCAAAAATGCGGTGGATGAGAATCTCAGACAACAGACACTTAGAAGCCAGGGCCCATAACCTGATAAAACCCAGCAAGCAGATATCCAAAGTCAACAGTAAGAAACTGAGGACTCAGGAATACACTAGCCTACTTATATAGCTACTAGAACAATAAAGAAGCAGAACAATAAGATGTCTATCTAGAAAATAGAACAATAAGATCCTGTATCATGACAATAAGATTGTGATCAGAGAAGCAAGAATAGCACAGCCTAATCACTGGCTCCGACAATCAGACTGTCGGTGATGGTGCTGATCCCATCACTACATACCTAAATATAGTACCTACTCTAACTATGATAAATCTGCGAAAATAGATACACTGTCCAAGATGGTACACATACTTACTATAGTTTGCTGCCAGCGATGTGAGGGAGACTGTGGCATCACTTTGGAAAACAAAGTTCCAAAAGTGACTTGTTCTTCCTCTGGGGGATTTTTTGTTTAAGAGTGGTTTGTATAGATTTTGTGGGGAAATAGTTTAGCAGTGTTTGCCTGTGGCGATCTGTTGGGGTCAAAAATGGGGGATAATGTGAAAAATACCTTGTTCAGATGTGCACGCTGCATGTACATGACTCATCCAAGTCTCTGCTTTGCCTCTCTTCTACTGCCTTTCCCCTTTGAACTAGGTGATAGTTGATTTGACTGGCTCTCCCGAAGGTGGGATAACCACAACAGCTTGATGAGGGCCCATGGGCTCAACATGAGTACAGCTTGCGAAGAGCATGAATATGCCGGTCGTCATCCAAGGTGTCCGTGATTTAGTGTGGGATGCCTTTATTTGTTCCTCTCTGCATGAGCAGTGGTTTGCAAGGTCAAGGGAACAGGTTAGTGGGTTTAGACGTTCGGTATGAACTGTCTGGAGGATGTATGGTCAAGTGTTTTCTGACAAGTTAGTGGGTTAGTGGTGCATGGGTGTTTGGTACACTAGAAAACTAGTGGGGAAAAACCGCTCTGGAATCGACCGACTATTGCTTAGAACCCAGCTCCTTTTATACCCTGCCAATATCCCCCTTGGACCTTCTCTGCATGTCCACAGTCCACTCCCTTGGTGTTCCATAGCGTCCTAGCCCCATGGCAGTGTGCTTGCGCCGTGTTTCATCCCACTGAGTTATGATACTTGTCAGAGCAAGTTGCCTTTTTAGGCCCAAAAGTTGTTGGGACGCAATGCCCGATGAACTGCTACCTTCCTAATCTGTCCAAAGTCCATGTGGATATGACGTCCTGAAGCCGGAAAGGGGTGAAATGTGTGTGTTATGTTGGCATGAGCGTGTTGGAAGTGCTGTGCGCTCCAGTGGTTGATCCTGTTATGGGCAATTGCATTCCTATCCACCAGGTGTCGTTGGAGGTACACTGTCCATGATGTGAGATGCAAGAATGGTGTCTGGAGTGTGTGGATGTGGGGAATGCGGGGTGTGGTGAGCGCTGGTGGTGAATCTGGGTGTCGTGTCCATGTTGTCGTATACGCTGCAGGGCTCCCACATGCGCTGTGTATGCCCCAGCGTATACGACGACTCACAACCGAGTACAAGCTGCGATGACCTTTCCCTTATCATCCGAGCCGCTACAACTTCCCAACTTGCCACACCTTTTTCATCTCAGCACCCCACGGCGTCGCACCTGCACCAGCACATCGGACCACTTCTACACACTGTCACCAATATCCATGCCAACCACGTCCCCGATACCTCGTACCCGACACATCGCACACGTTTTATCTAAATTCGGACCTCAGTTGTCGCTCCTTGACGGACTTTGGACGAATTAGGAAGGTAGCAGTTCACGAGTCGCCACGCCTCGACACGATTTGGGCCCAAAAAGGCAACTATCTTTGACTAGTCACAATGCCTCGAGATACATGAAACACGAAGGAACGAGATGGAACACCGAGGAAGTGGACTGAGGACATGTAGAGATGCTCCAAAGGGGATAGCTGCGAGGTATAAAAGGACCTGGATCGCTCAGCAGTAGATATAGAACTTTGGAGCGGTTTTTCCCCCACTAGTCTTCTAGTGTAAACCAATCTCCCAATACATCGTTCACACACACACACACACACACACACTAACCATCTAACTTGTCACGAGACACTTGACCATTCATCCTCTAGACGGTTCATACCGAATGTCTGACCCATACTCACTGCTCCCTTGACCATCGAAAACCACTGCTCACACAGAGAGGAACGACCAAGGCATCTCGGACCAAATCGTGGACTGACTAGACTAACAACCGACTCTCCACACCAAACACACGAGTCCAACGCACGTTGAGCCTATAAGCCTTCGTCAAGCCGCCATGGCTAACCCACCTTTGGGAGAACCAGTCACATCAACTATCACCCAGTTCAAAGGGGAAAGGCGATAGAAGAAAGACAGAGTGGAGACTTGAATATTGTCTCGGATTGAAGTACAAGGGCAGTGTGCTTATCTGAACAAGGTATTTTTCGCATTATCCCCCATTTTTGACCTCCCACAGCATCCCAAGGGCAAACTCTGTTTGACCTCTTCTTCTTACAAACACTTATTGACCCACCGGTTAACGAGAAATCCCCCAGAGGAAGAACAAGTCATTTTTGGAACTCCGTTTTCCAAAGAGGCGCCACAGTCTCCCTCACAACACTGGGGCGGACACAGCGATGTGGCAGCCCCACAGCAGATGGCAGTTTGGGCACCTCATGTAGTGCGAATAACTAGTTAAAGGGCAGCATCATACCGTGGGCCTAATGCATTATTCGTGGGGTATCCATATTGGGCATTCCGGCTGTACTGGGTACCAGTTGTACCCTCCCATATCACTACGGGTTGATGCGGCATCTCTTGGCTTGGTTCCCGACCTCACTGTGCTTACCAAGACTGTCCCAATGCAGCTCCGAACCCGTATATTATGATAACCACCGGTATTAATACCCAAAAGAGCAATAAATACATATTTCCCCATGGGAATCAAAGGTACGTATACCGGCAAATCCCGGTACACATCAAAAGTGAACAATTAATACCCCCTGCACCTAAAAACAGCACTATTGGGTCGCCTTCATACCTGGGACCTCTACAATAAGTGGCATCAACCCTTAAAATATTTTCCGAATAAAATATTCGGCATTTGCCGGTTCCCATCAAACAGGGAAAATTTGTTCCTGCCTGCGAAAAAAAAACTCCTGCCTCAGAATAAAATACAATACTGCTAGTGTACAACTATCGAAATATATATATACAACTGACTGCCCCAAAAAAACCCCAAATGAAAAAACTAAAATAAAAATAAAAAACCCCCCCAAAAAAACCCTAATCCTCGTCCACCTCGCCGCCCATGAGCAGCTCCTCATCGCTATTGATGTGCCCCTGCTCCGCCTCATCCTCCTCATCATCCGTGTCTTCCCCCTCCTCCTCCTCGGACTCCGAAACGTCCTGCCCTCGCACTCGCACCCTTGGCGCCTGCCTCTTTCACCCCCTTGCAACCTTTGGCTCCGTCTCAATAAAACGCGCGTGTTCCGCCAGGGCAGCGTACATTTCTGCCTGTTGCCCCGCATACGCAATAAGGCCCTGCGCCACGGGCAGAGACATGGAATCTAAGTCCATGACAGCAGCGTGCGCCTTCCATACCTCTGCCTCGTACTCCAGGGACAGCGGCACACGGCGGAACTCCTCCTTGAGCAGGCGCACCTCCTCCCTCCACCTTCGAACTCTCGTGTATGCCTTTGCCCACTCAATTCGGAGCGCTGGTTAATAGTCAGCGAAATAATCTTACATAAAAAAATGAAATAAAACTCGCCATTCTCCAGCTCCGCATCAGTCCCCGTCGTCCCCGCGGACGTCCAGATCCATGAGAGCTGTTGGCGGTTCTCCCCTCCCCGGGTGCGCACCTCCCCATCCTCGACATCCTCCTCGTCCGCAGAAACCTCCACCTCCTTCTCCAGCGCCATTTCCCCTGATGCCCGCAGCTCCTCCTCCTTCTGCCTGCGCCTCTCTGCCTGCGCGCGCTCCTTCTCTGCCTTCCTCGACAGCTCCTCAGCGTCCTCCATCAGCCGAATATCCTCCTTCCGCAACCTCTGCCACCCAACTTTTGACGAATCACCTTCCACCAGCACGAGTCTCGCCTTCCACATGGCCTGGTACTTTTCAGAGTGCAGCCGTATCTTGCTCTTGTTGCGCGCACGCGTGTTCGGACCTTGATGCCGGGCATGAATCCGCTTGTAATTGAGGAGGTGAGCCTTGATGTGAAGTTGGATGCGCAGCCGGATCAGTGCTCCGCGGCATTGCGCGTCGTGCATGGTGTTCTCGATATCCAGAAGCCCAGAGACGCATCCGGATTCTCGCTCCGTCGCGGTCAGTGCAGATGGGAGTAGCACTGGAACGTCCTCCGCCAGCTCCTCCGTGGCCGCATTGTGTCGTCCCAAGGCTACGATGGCCGCAGGCATGTACATTGCCTGCAGCTTGCGGAAACGCGCCAGTCACCGGTTCAGCTTGGTGCACATCGCCCCCATATTTATCTGCTGGGCCGTTGTCTTGGCTTTCTTCAGCTCAGCCTGTACTCGCACACGACGCCTAGACAAACTAGTCAGGCTCGCAATTCTACAGCAGCACGAATTCTCAAAAACTTACTGCTCATCCTCGATACCCAAGCCCTCCATGATAAATGTGCTGGCACTAACCTCATGCCGCGATGGTAACCCCTTCCTCGCCTCCTTCGCCTCCTCCTCCATGAACTGGAGGTGAACCTGGTGCTCCGTAAGCCCTGAATGCATTTTAGTGACTGCCGCGGATCCAAACATTCTGCTTACCGTTCACCACCAACTCGTAGGGGTTCTTCTTCGTCCTGTCTTGCTCAAACTCGTCCACCATCTGTTTCCAAATGGGTATGTGCTCCGCCTGTTGCAGTGAGAATAGCGCAAAGGCGTCCTCCTGCACCACAGACTCTGCAACTGCACTGTCAAGACGACGGCGTAAGATCTGGGCTGAACATTGTCGTTAGTATCATCGTAAAATAGAGACAGCCAAAAAAAGCCTACCTAGGTGCGTGAGCTTCTGCCAGTTCCAATGGCTCCAATGGCAGTCCATTGTGTCGTTGCGAGAGCCCGGGCCCATCACCCTCGTACTGCTCGCGATCCCCCCTATATGCGCCCACGGCCTCTCGATGCCTTCTCCATCTATTTGCCCGCTGCCGGGGATCAGATTGAGCGAGTACAATATATGGCACGCTAGGGTGTGTGCGTGGATGTGCAGCTTAGGGATAACAAAGCGGATGAGGTGGAGAATTAGGGAGCAGCGTACAAGCGGCGGTAGCTCCTGCATCCGTGCCAGTAGCTGTTTCCACCACTGGCACACAATATCATACGATATGATCTTGTACAGTAGTGGGTGGTGGTGGCGTAGGAGCGATCCAAAGATGTAGTCCATATTTGCATAACTGTGGCCCTTGTAAGTCTCTCGGTAAGATATCTCGCTTCTCTGACATACCGTTCCCCCTTCTGCAAGTCCCCAACTCTGGTAGGCTGGATGAACTCATGCCTCGCACAGACCCCCATGCCAATCCCCGTACTACTGTACCCGCGCGAGAATTTTGTATTAGCGTGGTCGAGGGCGGCCAGCCCACTGCAGGTGCTCATCTGCAGTACAATCGTCAGATAATCTTTCTCTGAGCAACGCAAAAAAAGGTACCTCTATCTGATTTGTCTTCGTCAGAAGATACTTGCAGTACGGTGCACTTTCCAAGACGTAGGCCCAGCCCGTACCCAGTCCAGGGTCCTTGAGCTCACTGGAGACGAGCCCGTGTTTCATGCGGAAGCACGCATCCAAGGCTAAGAATAAAATATATAAGAACCTTAGAAGATTGTTAGTCAAAGCACAAGCGAGCATCAATGGACAAGACCTACTTATCCTCGTTCGAGGCTTTTTCCCAGTCCTGCAGGAGATTAACGCCTGGCTGAGGACACGCAGGACATTGAATGGCGAGTTCTCCTGGGGCCGTCGTCTTCACGCCCCTTGGGTCATGCACGCGCCCTCGCCTCTTCAATAACAAAAGATGGCGGTATTCGCGGCACATTCGGATGAACGGCTGATATCGGTCAGGCAGTTTGACGCCCTCGTTGTTGGTGAGTTTCTCGAGGGTTGTGTAGAAGTCGTACATGGTCGTCTTTGCTTGCAGCGTTTGCATCAAGAATTTGTCGAGCAGCAAGAATGTTGCACAAGTCTTCGGCTTCTCATCGGTCACAGGGTACCAGCCAGCGCGCAGCATCTGGATGCAAGGGTCTACATGGTTATCGCAACCACAGAAATCCACTGCGACCTCATGAATGCCGTTGTCGTGCAGGACTATGAAGTCCTTTGGCGCCGGCTCCGGGTTATCGCAAGGCTTCTGCGGTGCATGGCCCAGCTGGATACGAAGGCCAAGATCACGCAATGCAGATTTCTCGAAAAACATGCCATTCCATTTCTACAGCACTCGAAATAAATCTCAAAAGAAACCAGAGAACTATGTCAAACTTACATATACAACATGTAAAGGGTTATCCAAGTGCATGTCTACGCAGCACAAAGTGCACAACAGGTCCTCGCTGAAGCACTCCTGGCAGCGGTACAACGGCGTCGACATCTTACAGCGGGCGCACAGCGCCTCGCTCGCGTCCGCACATCCATCCCTGCGCACAAGCTCTTTTAAAAACACATCACGCAGATTGTGCATGAATCGGTTAAGGACTTTGTCCTTTGCGCGCAAGTCAATACCGTCGATTTAGCCCGCAAATAAATATCTTACAGAGGGTTTGAATTGATTTGCGTTAACGCGCAAATTTACAGGAGGCAGCGGAGGATCATCCTCTGAGAGACCGACCATTTGATACAGGTCGCTGGGCATATCGTCGAAGACCACAGCGGCGGCGGATGTGTTTGGAAGAGGCGCTGTGTAAGATCCTTCTAACCGCGCTTTCTTGACCGGGGATGGTGCCGGAATAGGAACAACCTCCTTGTAGTTGTGTCGTAGATCAGCCGAAGTGCGCTCCACGAACGAGAGAATTGGTTCATCTTCTGGGGCCGCCATGAAGACATCAACAGAAAGTGTGAAAGACTGTGTGGAGACGTCGGCGCTAGTGGACCTGCCCACAGCTGCGCGTCTCTTCTCCCAGCCTTTACGAGGCGGCATTGCATTCGGGAGTTAGAGGAAATAAAAGCTAAGTATTGGAACGCAAAAAGTCCTGGGTTCGTGGCAGTGAAGGTTGGCCTGTGTTGAGGAGCACCGCCACCTGTCCCGATTCGGGCGACGTGACGTGACATCAACAAACACGCTCTCTCTCTCTCTTCCTCACAACCCTCTTGGACCACAACTCTTACAGACAAATGGCTGGTGAGTTTTGTTTACCAATTCTTTCTTCCTCTTTGCCCTTCATAAGGCTCTTGCAATACCGGGTCCTTGCTAGTAAGCGTGTCTGACTTTGGAACTGCTGAAAGCGTGCCACCTGGTATTTCACCGCCCTTTTTTTCGCCCAAATTATCCTTGGTCGCGTACATCTACGAGTCCAAAACGTCCAACTACACGTATCCGACCCTGGAACTGCTGCGAGGACGTGCTAGACCCATAGTTATTGGTGATCTTGCCTTTCTTTTACAATACTCATTTTATGCCTACCTCCGGTCTCAACCTCGCTTATGAATGTTAAACAGACCGCGCAACTTGCAGCGGGCGCGTCTTCAACCCCTATATGCCTGCGGTACCCATCGTGGTGCCTACTGTCTCGATTCGCACCCTCACTGCGTGACGCGGCCACCCCAAGGAAGGAGCCGCTTCTGACGATGAATCCAGCGACATGGAGGACGACGGCATACAGGACGACGATGGCTACGATTCAGCCATACCAACCGCCACTCCACTGCCCGTTTTCCGCTCCTCCCCCCCTCCACTGCCGCCTACACCCGCAGCGCCACCCATCACTTCCGCGGCCGAGCACAAACGGCTCAAGAAAATCAAGAAGACCGCCACCTCTCACAAGCGCTGCACCGCTAAACGGGAAACTCTGCGTGCGAACACAGTCACCGGCGCCAAGACAGTCACTCTTGCACGCAAGCACCTCGCCACACCGCTTTCCACCACTCTCCGCTTCTCGCACCACACTTTACCCCTCGCATCCACTGCGTGGATGGGCCTCCGCGACTCGGCGATCCTGGATGCTGCGGAGCACGAGCGTGCAGCACAGCAGGAAAACGAGCAAGCAGAGGCCGCGGAGGTCGAAGAGCTTTTTCTGCCAGAACCCCACGCATACGAGCTGGCTGAGACAACGGAAATGGACATGCACCTCGTTCCTTGGGATGGGTAAGCTTATACTTTGGCTACTCTGCTTGATCTCCTCGCTCACATCTCCTCAGCACACCCACGCCCCTCGTCGATGCAGAGCGTCTCAACTTCGGCCTTTTGTGCAGCTTCCCCAACGATGCGGACTGGGGCTTCGAGGTCGCCGCCACTGCGTTCCACCTGACCTGCCCATATATAGCAACCGACCGGATGGCATGATGCGATCATCATCGGCCATCCCGTTGCTATGATAAACAGCTTGGCACCTTACCCGTCAGTCTGACCTGTCTCCCACCGGTACAAATGGCCTTATAATACTGTGGTCCTCCCGGAGACCGCCGAAAAGCCACGTGAGCGGGTGGTCCCGTCCGACAGCTGTTCCCGCCATCATCAGATACTATCCCAATTGGGGTACCGCATCTAATGGCATTATTACCCATCAATGCTGCTTGCCATCACCGACGTGCGCCTTGACACCGTGCTCATCGCACTGACTGGCTACCATCTTCTGGGCTTTCCCGCCCCCTTCAACGGCCCGTTCTCAGCTGCAACAATTTATCTGGCCCCCCACCATCTATAACATGCTGTTCATTCTATACCAATGAATTATTTTTGTCCCGCTACATTCTCTTGGTGCTCGCCTCTGGAACCGTGCTCCTCTTAAGTCCTGCTTTGAAATATCAACTCCCATGGCCATCTGGACCTCTTATGTAATTTTCCACGCCCTTGCCGTCACTGGCACGGAGCACACACATACATGCACACTCTCTGGAGATTCGCATAAAATGTCGGGATGTCGTCCAAGCGGCTTGGCAATCTGGGGGCTGTGTTAGTACCGGGCCCGCGCTTTTTTGCTAACGTCCACACCATGCCCAAGGGCCTCTCGAATGGCGTCCATATCCAATATGGGGGGAGGTATCGCACCAAGAACAAGTCCATTACATCAAAGCCCAACAAAACCTTGAAAAAAATTACTCAAGAGCGGACCAAGTTTTCTACCCAAGTCGCAGGTAAGTCCCAACTACTCTTCTTCTGTGTTTCACCTGCTTAAAACACACAGGGCTCAGTTTTGAACAACGTCAAGAGCTTATGGAAGTAGATATGGGCACAGAGACCCAATATCAATTCATGAATGTAGATTATGATGCCAATGATGACTTCGAAGATCTGGAAACTGCATATGGCACATTCCCGCCAGGTGAGGAGGCTCTGCTGCAGAGCCATGCTGGCGGAGAGGCTATTTTTCAACAGCTTTTCGACAATCTCAAGTACATGTTCCTATTTTACATTGCACATATTCTAATTTTGTCCTTGTAAAAGACGCAGTGATGCCCGCTTTCGCACAGAGCGCGTTCAAATCGCAGTGAACAAGTGGCGGTCACAAATGCCCCTTCTTGTTGATGCCTATCTCCAGTACAAAGCACGCGGCCCCATTGACGTCAACACAAACCATAGTTGGCCCTTGACAGTCTTATCTTTTTCAGGTGAGTCTTGAAAAGATCCGCCATTCACATTAATGTTTCATCATCCACAGAATCAGGTCTCCAGTCCTTCTCGCATCTGGAGGGCTCCACGCGCAGCAATGCTACACTTTTGAAGCATGGATACCTTGGTTCTACCCCTGAGTCCCTGGAAATCGCTTTTCCCTTAGAATTTCTGGACACCTTTCGGCAGATTCACCGTGTCTGTCCTCGTTACAGCTTTGATTCATTGGCCAAGACCTTGACCTATATCCATAAGGTACTTTGGCCCATTTAGATTATCAAATCGCCACAATAACCTTCCATTTCAGGTCCCACGACAGAAATACCTCCGTGATCAGCTAAGTGATGCGTATGATGCGTACCTGGCAATTTTACAGGGTGTTGAGGAGCGTGTTCAAGTGGCCCTTGGCCGTGGGAAGGAATGGTACCCCAACACCGTGTGCCCCCCATGCCTCTACAAAACTGTCGGGGAGCCGCCGTTAAAATACTCCTTCCTTGCCTGCATGGACGGCAATAACTCACTGAAACTGGTTGATGCGACATTCCGGCCCGGAAATACACGTGCTGATGACAGGAAATCAACTGCGTTTCGATGGCTTACACCCGAGCAAGTGGATGCATTCAAAGATGAAGTTGAAAACTCAAAGACCCATGTAAATTCCACTTCCATCACTTGAAAACTGTAGGAGCTAAAGTCTCTGGTATGTAGAAGGCCTCAGCTCCCAACCAACTAGCCTCTACTCTGTCGGCTGGGTCCATGCCAGCAGAGATGATTACCGAGCCGCCAATCGAGACAACTGAGCCCTCTCCTCTGGATATTAATAACCCCGAAGATGAAGATATTGCGTGGCTTAACATCAACGAGCTGGAGGGTGAACAAGCTGACACACTCACCAATAATATCAACACATGCGTTGACCGTTGGCATCAGCAAAACCGGGGAACTTTGATATTGCCTGATTGCCGTCACCTTGCCTGATCGGGATGGCAAGGCTGTATAAAGGCGCATCAGGCTGATGAGGGTGATATAAGGCAATGGCAGCCTGATACCAGCCAGGTATTAGACTGGTAGGGCCTCAGCAACTTTGTACACGGCTTATAAGAACTTGTCAAGAGGTATCTGGCTGTTTCATTTCGTGCACATCAACCAAAATCTCCCTGTTTCATATTTTTACTGCGCAAGCAGCGGATTTAAAGATACTTAGAGTGCCTTAGATATTTTGCTTATGCGACCTGAACAGGAGCTCAATATTGCCCATATTTCTGCACAGAATCTGTGGACATCATACTCAAACTCGAAGGCTTTTGGTCGCAGGGATGGCCAGCAATTTCACGGCATCTGGATTGTGCGGAATTGGTGCTGCAGCTTCGGACGGCATCGCGGAAGGACTACTAGGGGACAGGCTTACAGCGGCGCCACTGTCCACAAGTCATTTCAAACTCCGCCGATGGTCTGTGCGTGCAGTGATGACGTGTGATCGATGTGATCACGGGTGGTTGATATTGATCGCCGCCTCTTTCTTCCTCCCACCACCGTCCCACTTCCCCTTCTCTTCCACTATCATCGTGGCTCTCGTTTGGGCATGAATCACAGCACGGGCTTGGAATCTTCTCTGGATCAGCGAAGCACCGCGGTTTCATAGGCTCAGCGTCGCCACTACCACTGTCCTATCGCTCGACAGACTCGGTGTCGCCTTCTCTGGACCAGTAGAGCATGCCCCGTTCTAACAACTTTTCCTCTCGTCTTTGTGCCGCCTGTTCTCCTTGTTCTAAGACCAGCCCGAACCTTGTTCATCACTTACCAAGATTTGAAGACCAGGGAGGGACGTCAAGCCTCAAACCTCAAGCATTCGGCAATCCGAAACCAAGCTACATCTTCAAGTCTTCCTGTCCAAACCCCGAGTTCTCCATCGCTCTATCTTCTCAATACTAGCTCAAATTGGGACCGTTCTCATCAACATGTCAAGCTTCAAGCGTGGCTGTCCGTGTCAAGCGCTCATTGTCTTCAATACCCTTCAAGTTACCTCAAGCCTTCCTTCAATCCATCGTATTAAGCCGCTATCTTCTCAAATTCAAGCCTCATTGGGCCTGCTGCGCTCCCCTCGGGCCTCAACTTCCAAATCCCCCCTCTGAACGAAGATTCATCGCATTCAGACCTGTCTTCGGTGTACATCGAGCCCCTGGTACCGCTACGTAGTACTTTTCTTTACATCTTGCCAATATATGTTTTGTCTCCATTTTCATGCTTTGTGATTAGTGATTAGCGTGGTCAAATAATAAAAAAACATGCAGTGGATACCTTGGAAACCTTCCCCGATCTCACCAGGCTTATTGCCTTTACAATGAAATTAGTTTGTTTATAAGCGGTGGTGAGTTTCTTGGAAGGCCTCCAAGCCTTGTGACCCTTATGACCCTTACAAGGCCTTATTTGCGCTTGTAGGTTTCTCCCGGTTTTCGTGATGGGTGCAATGCTGGGCCAGAGGCACAAAAAAAAATGTTTGCACTCTTTGCAATTGCCGGCATTTTTTTATCAGTCTGTCGCCATGGCCATGTCCTTGTCATGTGTGACATGAGGCGAAGCGGGGAACTGTGAGTTGCTCATTTTCTACTGAAACTCATTTTCACATTCATTTTTAGAATGAAATATCCACTTGCTATCGTCAACTACCTGCTGGATATGTATGGGGAGGACATGGCCCTAGCATATGATATTATGTGCGCGTTTTTCAAAACTTTGACACGCAGCTCTCTTGGCACGAAGACTGTTGCATTACGTCTTCGCGGGGTTGTTCCGGCCTTTCACGGTCACGCGCATAACCAGGAGTGTCAAATCGGCTGGCACCCACTTTATGTGGATGGTGTTGGGCTTGAGGACTTCGAGGAGTGCGAGCGGACCTTTGCTAGGTCCAACCACCTCGCTTCCGTGACACGAATGGCCACACCATTCCATAGGCAACAGCAAATTGATGAGCACTTCGCGTTTCACGATATCGACAAGCATGCAGCCTCTGGTAAGTTGTTGACATCTCTACTTTGATATCCAACTGATTGGAACAGGCAACTTCATTTATCAAAACTACCGGCAAGCGCTGGAGAAGATCAGCATCAATGCACCGCAGCTGGAGGAGCTTGAGCACAGGATCAAGACATCCCCTGCCGACTACGAGAACTTCCTTGAAGAGGAAAAACAATATTTCTTGGACCGCAAATCTGAACCACCTGAGGTCAAACAAACAGTCGAATATATGGACCTGCTTTTGAAACTTCGCACCGCCCAGTATGTCATTTTGAGTGTCAAAAGATTGCCGATTTAATTAATTACAGCACGGAGTCAGCAGAAGCCAGGGCCGAATACCTTCGCCTTGACTTCAATATCATAAAAAATGGATATCAAAAGCCACAAATTGCGCAAGTAAGACGACGCTACACTAGCACTGCCCAACGGGCGCTTTTGGTGGAAGAAGAGGTTGGGCATCTTGAAGATCAGCACGGAATTGAGGAACGCTGGGTTCCTGGGTCCATGCTCTATGAGGAGGCGCTTATTCTCATGTCAGAGCGTAACTATAGAACCGCGCTGGACAGGCTGGAGAGTCTCGTTGTCAAGCGGTTGTTTGAATTGACGAAGCTTGGCATGAATGGTGTTGGTGAGTTGTTATTATCTTTCCTCAGGTGCAATCTAACATTCAGTGTAGGCTATAAAATGCGGGAAAAGATTGGGAAAGCACTCCGAACACGTGCAGAAGCAATACGCACCGCGTTGAACAAGTATAACACCGCGGCGATCCAATTAAACCCCCCATGCGATCGCCTGTCTTGGGCTGCTGTCATTGAAACTGTCTCGCTAGCTGACTTCGACTTGTTGCGTGACACTCGGTTCGACATTCGACAGCTTCCGTGGGCACAGCCAGCCAATCGTGAGGCCATGGTCTTGCATTTCGGGATCAAAAATGCCAAAACAGAGATTCGCCGCTTGAATGTGGAAATGCAGCGTCTCATTACCTTCATGGTGGACGACCATGTTGACTACGTTTGGGCGATTCGTAACCACCTCCTTCTAGCACCAGACCTCGCTCATGAGCTATCGCACCAATGGATTCAGCGGACCCGTATTAATGACTCAATTGCCTCACGACTCGGGCAGACAAGCCACCTGGCAGGATTCTTGGGGACACTATTTCCAGGCCTGCGAGTGGGCCGCGATGTAGCTATGAATGAAGCAGAATCTCTCCCAGATTGGGCCAGAACACGTTTAGGACTCACACAGGAGACAGTGGAATACATGGAGCCGGATTCGGAGGATGAGATCCCGAAGGAACTTGAGGGAGCGGGGGATCTTATCATGGAGCTGATGGAACGACTTTCAACCATAGATTTCCAAGATGTCGACATGTAGCAATATTTCATTCTGTATAATTGAGTTGTGGTTGGCGTGAGAACTGTTATTAATATACAACTCTCCTGGGATCGTTTAGTACATTTTTGGGGTGGGGAATCCGATTTTTTAGTTGCCCTAGATCCCAGCTTAGTGGTTCAAAAAGTACGTCTCAATTTTTAATTGATCGCAAGTCAGGTTTGCTGATCAATCCGGTGTTCAATTTAGAACACCGACTTTTGAAGTTGAAATGACCTGTACGGATCCTGAAGCCGACCCTGTGGTGAATGCAGTTTACAAAACAAATTCTATACAATTCAGAATCATCTTTCCAAAATATATAAGAAAGGCAAGCAGCAGAGAATATCCTATTCAAAGTTTTCTGCCTGTACCTACCAAAATGCGTGTTCAAAGCACAAATTGAAGAATACCGGTCGGATTTCTGACGGGTAAGATCCTCCAAAATGCTGTAAGATATGATGAAGTGTGTATTTACGAAACTAGAGAAATTCAGGGGGGATCCACAAGCCAAGGGAGCAATATGATGATGGCTGGTTTTGAGATAGCCTTAATACGAAGTATTCTTTAAGAACTTTGCTCCTCTTCAGTCTGTTTTCAGGTCCATTTTGCAAGTTTCAAGAGATAGCACCCCAATACCCCAGTTCTAAGGACAGATTCGGATGTAGAGGTACCGCCCCCCCACTTCTTTCTTATCTGTAATGAGTCCTTGACTTTGCACCTCCTCAAAATCCCTTCTGACCCCGAAAAACCTTGTTTTTTGAAATGCAAGATATCGCCATCATTTTGGAGAAACAATATAAGATGGTAATGGGGATCCAAAATCATTGATCGAGAGTCTATTGATACTGAAATCTGACCGAGAATTCACATGAACATTTTTGCACAACATTGTGTTAATCAAGGTCTTGGTGGTACTGTGAGCTTTAAATCTGCGGTAATCCAGTTCTAAACTTCTTTGGTTCCTTTAAAATGACTAATGTGAACGCTCCATCATCTACGGTATCTTTATCCAGCAGGTCATAGACATCTGATATATTTTTATCCTATGTGCAGATATAAAATCGTGCCGCATCCAAGACTTGTTGCAGACACATCCAGTATATATAAAAACATTATCAAATGCGTTGAAGAACAAAAACACGTTGTGATACCTCCCCCAGCACGAATAAATCGATTCTGTCAGGGGCTTCTTTCCATATTCAGCAGCATCAATGTTGACCAATCTCCGTGTGAATTGGTTAAGCGCCCGCCTCTTACTTCCTCCCATGTCGACTTATCAATGGGATTGGGGTCTTCCCGGCATCTCTATCCCCCCTCCACCTGGCCCCGAACACTCAGCACCCACTTCTTTACCTCCTTCATGGGAGGACCTCAAGTTCAATCCAATCGGTCTTTACAATCTCCGCCGACGTCTCGGAGTCTTCCCCAACCAGCCTGGTGTCTACACGACTCACAAGCCGAGATTCGATGCTGCTGATCTTGCGTGGATCGCTGCTGGAGCCAGTGAAGATGGCCGGCATCATGTGGCTGCTCTGCAGTTTTTCAGCGCATTCTTTGTGCTGCGCAACTCGCTCCCCACTGACGAGGCTGGCTGGGCACAACGGAAAGGGTTTTCAGGGATGATTCAGAAGCTTATATTCGACTTGGTGTGTTACAGTGATAATATATACATAACATTGCTAACATTCTTTCTGCTAGGCTACAATGTGGGACCGCACCTTCGGGGGAACGACAATGGTTCTTCATATCGATGGCACAACACGTCCAAAGGCACTGAAGAACCCGGAATATCTCAAGGCCCATGTCTACATCCCCCCGGTCTTTGTGGAGGAGAACCCTGGCAGTCACCTCGCGATCGCACACATCGTGCAAATGTTCATTGAATATATTGGCCTCCCCACTGTGGATCGTTGGACGCAGGCTGCTAACGCGATCGGATGGAAACTCAACTGGCCGTCGCCTACCCCCGAGCCGTATCTGCCTGGCCCCCTCATCCCCTTTCCCCAGCCGGAAACCGCTTACTATAAATTTTTAGGACGACCATGGGGCAACCTCCCAGTGCTATCTGCCCCAATCCCTGCTCCAACTCAACTAGCCGCCGACTCCTCCGGCCCCCCTCCCTCATTTGACGATATCTTTGATGACGATCCCATCGACGATCACACGCTCTCCGTGCTCGACCTGCATGACCGCTGCTATTCGCTCACTGTCAGTCTCAGCAAAGCAGAGGACTTGGCCGAGAAACGACTTGTGCGCCAGCAGGAGCTCATGGAGCAGATTGACGAGCTTCAGGAGGAAATTAAGGACATTTTGGAACGAAACACTGTCTTGCATGAGAGACTCCTTGGTATGTCGCAGTGTCTTTCATTCTATACATACTCATCCATACTGTCTAGCCCGCACTGCTACGTCTACAAGCAAAGTGTCGCCCTCCACGCCCTCACGTACGTCCACAATTGTCGTTGGCGGCCAGGCATTCAGGACGGATACCTCATGGCTCTTCCAAACTCCACCGGTGACAGCTACGGCGGCTTCTGGATCTGCTCGTGTTCCCACCACACCTACACGTGCACCCCCCACACCTGGTTGATTTCCCCCAACACCAACTGGCCGTTTGGCTGGTACCACATCACATGGACTTGGCACAGCAATGGACGACTTCCTGCATGTGCACGAGCTGGAATATCTGCGCGGAGCCATCGAGATCGTTGTGGAGGGGACACCTGTCATTAGGCTCTTCCAGCAGATCTCCTGTCTGGGGCTGTCTGCAGACTTATCCGATGCGTTGCTCTCGGCGCTCGAAGCTGACACCGCGTAATTAATAGTTTTACTCTTTTCCCATGTACACGCGAATAAATTGTCCGTCGAATGAATCTGTGGCCGTGAGAATCTGACTGACTAATCTGAGGAGCCGTCTTTACTATCTCATCTCCACAATGCCAACTTCTCAGCACACCACCATCGTAGCTGTGAGTAACCCGCGCATCCGACGTACTGAATCCAAACCCCGTGCTCCTCTCACTTCCGAGGAACAGCGTGAGAAGTGCGAGGCGCGTGCAGAACGCCAAGAAGAAATTGACATGGCCGTTGGTGAATGGTTTTCCTACACGTATGCCAAGGCAGAGGAGCTGGCACAGCGGTTCAAAAAAACCCAGCGGTACTTCCTGGACGTGTTTTTTCAAGGTGGCGCCCATATGGTCCATCACCAGGACAAGGTCAATGCGTATAACACCTTCAAGAGCGAAAAGGCCGCCGAATGCCGTGAAAGTGCGTTTTTTTTTATCCTTCTACGTAATGACATCCTGACTGAGCTTGTAGACAGCAGCCCAAAGCGCGTTGACGAGCTCCATAACGACTACTATGATGAATACCTCAAACTCTCTGACGGCGACAAAGCACAGCTCGTCGAGAGGTTCCAGGACGTCAAGAACCGTGATGTGAAGCTGCGTAGAAATACTCCGCGGGGCCGCATTCAGGACCTCGCAAACACCGTTCGCAACATGCAGCTCATGGTGTGTCATACTCATCTTTTCCTATTATCTCTGCTGATTTCTATCTGCATAGATGGTTGGCCTTGGGCATCGCGTTGGGATAGAAGGCTTCTTTTGCATTGTTCGCAACAATGCCGACTTCCACGCGAAACCCCATTGGTACTTCACATCCCCGGAATTGGAGAATTACATGAAGATTGCGTGCCATCAGCGATGGGATACGGTCCAGATTGGCACAAAGATTGAGGCGTTTGCGGTTGCAGGATCTGATGTTCTGAGTGAGTCCTTTTTTACCTGCTATATGTGTGTCCTGACGATATTCTTAGATCTTTTGCGCACATCGAAGCAGAAGGCCGATTTTATGAAGCGGGAGGTACGAGACCTGGTGCACGAGAAGCTAGGTATGTCCCTTGCCGTATTGCTGTGTCTTTTCCCCGTGCACTAACCCCTTACAGTCGACATCACTGGCGATGCGAAGGCTGAAATGGCATATGTTCAATATGAGGAGAAGATTGTCCAAAACTACGGCATCAAGCTCGTGGGCTGGACAGCTCCTCGCCTCGTCAATCCCAGCGAGCTTAGCTCGTCCCTTGCCCCCCTGCAGCAGCTGGTTCATGCCCTCAAATCCGGTGCATGCAAGTTCATCAAACTCTCACCGGCGGAGCACCAGGAACGTCTTGACAAATACAACAAAGAGATCGCTGCCGGGGATCGGGAGCCGCTGCAAAACCACCGCAACAAAGACGCAACAGCAGGCAAGAAGCGTCGACGTGAGCGTGCTGCCAAAGGCGGCGTGCTCGACGATGAGGACGGGGAGGATGATGGAGATGAGGACGAGGACGAGCCAGAGGCTGCCCCGGGTGCGTGCTAGTTCGGCTTGTTGACACCTCTAACCATGTCTTTAGAGGCTGATGCAGCACGCCCCACCAAGAAACGCAAGACTGCCGCTGTCCCATCGACTATGGAGCCACGTCCGCCAGCAGGCAGAGGCGGAAAGGCGCCCACCAAGCCTGCCGCACGAAAGGCGCCCCCCAGAAAAGTGCCCGCTGCGAGAAAAGCGCCGGCCAAGACCGCCAGCAAGGCACAAGGTCCCCGCGACGATGACATAACACGTGGGGTGATCACGGCACACAGGGCCAAGACCAAGAGCCGTGCAGTCATCAGCGACAGCGAGGATGAGAGAGCCGAGGAAGGAGTGTCTGCCAGTGCAGGCGCTGCTGTTCCCGCCACCGTCTCTGTTGCAGTTGCTGCCGCTCCTGAAGCCCCCAACACATCCCTGCCCATGCTGATTGTCATGGCTGTGCCCGCTGTCATCCGCATCGCTGCCACCTCCACCATGTAAATTACAAATCAAATCCTGTTTCATTAGTCTATCTTCTATATATGCAATACATGTCCTTCAATTGTGCTAGTTCCAGTGCCTTGAGAGAAATGTAGATGGTGCAGGGCGCGTCGGTGATGGCAAGCAGCATTGATGGGTAATAATGATGGTAGCCAGTCGGTGCGATGATGGCAGGCGTGTTGAGCACGGTGTCAAGGCACACATCGGTGATGGCAAGCAGCATTGATGGGTAATAATGCCATTTGATGTGGTACCCCAATTGGGATGGTATCCGATGATGGCGGGAACGGCTGTCGGATGGGACCACCTGCTCATGTGGATTTTCGGCGGTCTCCGGGAGGACCGTAGTATTACAAGGCCATTTGTACAGGTGGGAGACGGGTCGGACTGACGGGTAAGGTTCCAAGCTGTTTATCATAGCAACGGGATGGCCGATGATGATCGCATCATGCCATCCGGTCGGTTGCTATATATGGGCAGGTCAGGTGTGCGTTCATCTTGATGGAAGAAGCCGCCGCAAGGCTCTACCCTGAAGCCTCCGCAGCGCCCTTCTACGGCGTTTCATATGTAACCTGCAAGCATGCCAAGAAGAAGAAAAACGGCAACAAGAGTATGCCTGCCAGTGCAAAGCCTCCTCCGCGGCGCGGCGATTTTAGATTCAAGACCGTCGGCAACGCGATGGGGGGCAGTCAAGAGTTCCCCATGGCTTCCTTTCTGCCCGTGCTCCACCTTGCCACCCTCGTCGACATGCTGGCGAAGAAGCCCTTCCAGTGGACCGCAGGCTTCACTAACGGTACGCTTGCGGCCTCTGCTCGTGTGCCAGCGCCGCTGATATAACATATGCAGGGATGTTTAAAATATATGCCCCCAAGCTCCACGGGTACTACGAGTCGACGATGGACTCTCTCCATGGCTGGGACACCTCTGGCGCAATTTCCAGCGTGGAGTGTCCGTATTCTCCTCAGTCACCCTCAACTTCGGCCCTAGGACCGTCACATACCCCCACATCGACTTCGCGAATCTCGGGTGGGGGTGGTGTGCAATCACCGCGCTAGGGAACTACGACCCTGACAAGGGCGGGCACCTAATCCTCTGGGATCTGGGCCTTGTCATTTGTTTCCCCCCTGGCGCTACGATTGTTATACCCTCATCCCTCCTTCGCCACTCCAATGTAGCCATCCAAGCTGGCGAAACTCGGTTCTCTTTCACCCAGTACACCGCTGCAGGGATATTCCGCTTCGTCCGGAACGGGTTTCACACAGAGAAAGCGGTGAACCTCGGGGTGACCACGGAGGAGAAGCGTCAACGGCAAGATGAGCAGGCGCAGCGTTGGGAGGAAGGGCTGAAAATGTACCAGACATGGGACCTTGTGTTTGAGTAGATTTTATTATACCTTCATTTATTTTAGTAGTCCCCGTACCAAGCAGTTCTTCAGACCATTTGTGCCCAGAACACGAACTGTTGTTAAAATAAAAAATGTGATATTGAGACCTTGTGAGCCCGGAGACAAATGATGACGCACTTCGGGCCATATCACGCACTTCTTATGGCCATTCAACAAATTTCGATTTATTTCACGTTTCTCGCTGGATGGATTGCAACTCTGAGTCGGGGCATTCATTCTATTCTATTGGCACTTTCCATTAAATTAATATTTGAATTTTAAACGACCAACTAAGCCAGCCAGATTATTTTGTATCGAGACAGGCAATGCTCAGGGTGTGACCCATTGATTCTTAGCTTCGTCCACCACAGTCTTGCAACTTTTCAAATTTCTTGAAACAATTTGCTCTTAGGCAGCCCTACATCCACTACTGTAGGTCTACGGTGGGTGCGACCCCTTTTGCGCCTGTACATTTCACGATTTCCGCCTCTCATAGATAAAATAGTATGGGTACGGCCGACTCTTCACGATCAGCAGCTCGACGTGCGGCGTCAGCCAGATACCGGGAGAGGTGACTGAGTTCGCTGCGGGGGTATTGCATGCTCACTTGCGCCGCGTAGAAACTACGACGCTGTCCGGGAGAAAGGTCGAATTCGCATGGCCCGGTCAGCCTTACTTTCATTTCCTGAGCCCACGACTCAAACATATCTTACCCGCCTTCATAGGCGTCGTGCCAAACTTAAAGAGGACGCAGCCGCGCTAGCAGAATACCAGGCCCGAGCACGCGAGAACAGCAGGATGTACCGCGAGAAGTACGTGCATATATTAACGCCTTCATACACTATGCTGAAGGTTGTACACAGAAATAGAGATCATTTGGCGCGACACCAGACCCTCCTGCGCCTCAAGAACTACTGCAAAAAGTACGGGACGGGAGCTTGGCTCGACCGGGAGCTGGTCTGGTACTCCAAGGACCGCGACATCGTTGAGGAGCCCAGCACCGAGTATAAGAACACTGCGATTGCCGAAACCGAGGTTCAGTTGTCTGTGTACTTCGGGCAGCATACATTGGACAAATTTTGTTTCAAAAAAATTGATTTTTCATACGACGCGAAATACTACGAGTGAGGTACATGCAGGGGACTCTTGTTTTGGAACAGGGCATTAAAGCTTGCTGCCGCTGCTGGTGCGAAGGCCGTCGTGCATCATCTTGAATGGTATGGGCAACTTGGGCGCGCCTCAAGTTGGTTTAGACACGCTGCGAGTTGGTCTAGTTGTTCAAGTGAGTCGTGGCATGACAATTGAGGAAGAGACAACACGTACCCCCAGATCCTCTCGACTTGTTCGCCATCGGGCAGGAGGGTGCAATCCTTTGAGTACGAGCAGAGGGCACGGAGTTCATGGCACGGCGCGGGAGATTCGGGCATACGAAGGCGGCGAGACTGCAGGAGTCGGCCGACCCGTGCGACATGCAGTAGAGTGCTGAGGTTGTAGCCTGCAGGGAGAGGATGTGCACCTGCGACCAGGTCATCCACAGCTACGGCGAGGCGTGGGCGGGTGAGGAGGTGAGTTTCGAGCGCTTTGATCCGATTGGACCTCCGGGAGGTCGTCGTAGTCGCCATCGTCATCTGTGTCGATGTCAGCGGAGGGGCTTGTTCAGCACAGCGATGAGCTTGTCGCGATCACAGCCATGGCGCATCTCCGCGATGTTTTTTCTGAAAGAAGGAGTAAGTAAATTCAATCAAGAAAGAGGGTATTCAGAATAGTTAAATCCTGACTTACAGGCATTCGCTCCCAATGTCGTAGCTGGCGACCGACATGGATGTGCTCAAGAGATGTGACATATGTGACTGTCGTGACCTCTCGTGCTCATGCATCTACGACCGCCAAATACCTACCCTTGCCCATGCGCACCGCCTTGCTGGCCTGAATCGCAGCGCGCCGAAATGCGGGGACCAATCTGTGTCATCCTACATGGTCGAAAGCTCGGCTTCTTCTTTGATCTGTGGGCCCCTATCATGCTCATGCGCCAAAGGTACCGCTAACACCAGATATTCTTGATAGACAACAAGGCCGCGACCAGACGTACAAGTATTCCCGTGGCAAAATGCAGATAGTGAAGACGGCCGCAGAGGCTCTGGAGCTTTGGAATGGATACTGCTTGCGCCTCCACCTCTTCCTTGGCACCTGCCCGTCGTCGGTTGCCCCTACCGCTTCTATACGGGCGTCTTCTCCCATCTACATATCCGACTTCTCTGACGACGAGCTGGATGTGCCCTCCTCTTCACGTCCCGCCATGGTCTCGCCGCCAGCGCCGTCAGTTTCCACGGCGCAGCATAGTAGGACCCCGCCGCCTCCTTATTCTGCCCTCCCACCATCCGCGGCGCCTCAGCCTCACCATCGTCCATCCCAGCCTCGACCTCCGCGACGTCCTGCTCACCGTAGACATCCGTACACTGCTCAAACTCAGCAGGCGGAATCGTCGGCGTCTTCTGGGACAAATTCGCGGTTCGAGCACCTGCATGCTGCCGACGCCTTTTCTCAGATGGGAGACTCACCAGAGTCGACGGGGCACTGGGGATTAAGGGGGGTCAATGTGATATTCGCCAGCGAGTACGCCTTACTCCTCCCAGGCTCTGTACTCGCACTAACGGCTTCTTATTCCAGGACCGACGCAGTTGAGCAGATGCGGGCGCACGGGCTTCCGCGCGAGGACCTCATGGGCACCACAAACGCCCGCAGACTCGAGGTGTTCGTGCTGGGTAAGCCGTATATACGGAAGGCGGGGGACGCCTGGGGTGATCACGATGAGTGGGAGCGACTCGAGTACGAGCGTCGCAACTAGTTTTTGAGTGGGACCATTGCATTATCACATTCTTTTCTTGACTTGCTTGATGTACCGCGTTTGCTTTGCTTGAATGTATTTCTTTGGCTTCTCAATGAATATGTTTTTTGTGTGTTGTGTGGAATTGAACAAATCAGAATTAATATATAAAAGGCAGGCGCTGGACTTGTAATAATACAGGTGAAATTTGGAGGTCATCGGGGGAAATCAAATAGCCCAGGTCCCTTTCTTCTGCATCTGACTGGCGCCATGGTTGATGCTCGCCCCAGATTCCCGTGCCCCAAGTGGTGTCGTCGACGCACAAGACGGTCGTATTCTAAATACGGAGTTGCGCATAATAAGGCTTGAGAGCCTGGTAGGCTAGGTAGCATTTTATACGCCGCTTCAGATTCTGAATTTTCCGAAGGCGGGCGGGAATGTGGGATTGTAGAACTGAGGATTAGTGTAGCCACGACTATTGAAAGAAATTTAAAATATTGGAACTGAAGTACCTCGCTGAGCATCTTGTTTAACCCAGGCCCAGGGAATTTCGTGATTGCGAACGCGGTTCTTGTGGGCTTCGGCCTGGAGAGCAACAGCGCACGCGGAGGATGGTGGTCATTGTCACGCATGTTGTTACTTGTGTGGCAGCACCGTGACCGTCTTCAAATATTCTGTCTCGAATTCAATTGACATGCCTGGTGAAGCTCCCCAAAGAAAAAAACGCGGCAATCCTGGCAACTTTCAAGGAACGAGACTTGCCTTTCTGGAGAAACACTTGCCCCACTATCTTGACGCGTCTAAGTCCACTACTGGCGCATGTCAGCCTGGCAAAGCAGTCAGTCTTGGGCGGTTCTGGGTGACTCTATTCAAGATGTATGCTTGGAGGTTTCCCTGGCGTCTCAGTCTCTCCGAAGAGCCCGTTTTTGAAGTGGGAAGCGCAGATGGTCTCAGATAGGGGCCGAAAAGGCAAGTCTCAGATGGGTCTCAGATGGGAGGCGAAAAGCCCAGATCCATTCAATCCTAGCTACCTATATATGTCCTAGAACAATAGAGATAGATAAGACAATAAGAACAATAAGGGGAAGATCAGTATCAGTGAAGACAATAAGAACAATAGGATACTGATCCATATCAGGACAATAAGAACAATAAGAGCAAGATCTGTATCAACACAATAAGCAATCCATGTGATCGTCCGAACCAAACACCAGACTCCAACACCCGTCGAGTCTGTTGATGAGGACTATTAAACCGTCTTTGCCAACAAAGATGACGAGGAAGTTGAGCGCGAGGAACTCACGGATGCAGAACGCGAAGAGAAAAAGACAAGAACCACGCAGCTGCATAAGGTAAATTTCATTTCATCTGGGATACGGTTTGACTTGGGGCCGCACACGTTTATCGTGTTGCGAGCTGGTTTCGTGTCCATGCCACATATTTTTGCCTCCAAACGTTAACTAACCTCACGTCATTTGTGTTTACAGAAGATAAAAGCGTGGTATAATCATCGCCACACCGCTGCTGGAGCCCAAGTCAACCCTTTCAGCCCATGGCTCGCCCAGCTCCACCGTCCTCTGGGCCCCACGCCGAAAAAATTGGCGGACTATCAATTCTACATGCAGCACGAGGACTTCAAGCCGAAGGTGCAGGCCCGGTTCGATGCTGAGAACGGCTCGGAGCAACCCCCCACGCTGCAACTGACCTTGCGCTGCGATATCGGTGTGAAATGCTGGAGAAGGAGCCCGAGGAGGTTAAGGCGCGCCTGCGGCAGGAGACCGCGGAGGAGCATGCTGAAGTGTTGGCAGAACACAGGGAGGCAAGCGAGGGAGCGCCAGCCGCAGACCCAGAAGGCCAAGAAGAGTCAGTTTTTTTCTTGATTTCGAGAGAGGTGCAGCTGACGTGCTTGCGCACAGAGCTCACAATCGATTGAACTCCGTTGTAACACCGCTGTTGCTTGTGATTCGCGAGTATACTGGCTACAACGTTAGCCTGATCGCTGGCACCGTGGACGCGACGGGCGAGAAGCTCGCTTTCAAAATCACAACGTACATGTTTCGTTTATACCGTATGGGGTTTTTTTTTCTGACAACCGTTGCAGGATTCATGTGGGCAAAACGGCGGTCATCGCAGCAAAGACAGACAAAGAGGTGGGAGGGCCCGCACCTGGGATCAAGGCACAGGCGTTCGATGAATGGGACCCGAAAGGTTACGCCGTAGCGATGGGCGAGTTCACCAAATTCTTGTGGGCCGTCCGTAAGTCTCGTTTAATATATTTACCCAGCGTGCATGTACTGATGCTTTATTTATAATGGCAGATAAGAGCTGCGAGGGCTTGCCAGTGGCAAGCACATCTACTGCTACATCTACGCCGACCACCACGCCAGCGTCTACGTCCGCAAGGGAGTCCACTATGCCTATGGCGACCACCACGACGGCATCTACGTCCGCAAGGGAGTCCACTACGCCTATGGCAACCACCACGACTACAGCGACCACCACGACTACGCCGGCCTCTACGTCCACATGCGAGTCGGCACCACCGCCTCCGAATATGTCCACTTCAACGCCCACTCGAGCCGCAACACCAGAAGCAACGGGTGTTGAGGCCCTGCGTGCGAGGATGACCGCTGCAACCATCCTGGAGCCTTTGCAGCGTGAGATCGAAGCAATGCTGAGCAGGGAACAGCTGCCCTATATCCGCATGCTGGAGAAGACCGCGCCGGCGAATCTCGAGCACGAGAACAACTTGGCGCGGAATCGTAAGCTTCTCGTTCAACTGGGACTTGGGGGAGGGCCATCCGCTCTAATGGGAATGGATGTGGACGTGGGGGGGAAGAAACGCAAAGCCGGCGGGAAAGGGGAGGGGAGGAAGAAGAAGCGCAAGAGGGCCAGCAGGTTTGAGGATGATGATGGCGTGGGGGATGAGGAGCACGGCGGCGATGACGAGGAGGAGGAGCAGGACAGCAACAACAGCGAGGAGGTTGTGCGCACGCAGCGCGTTCAACGCAAGAAACCCACACCCAAGGTGCCCGCGGCAAGAGAGTGGGCGGTGGTAGCAAAATCGGAGCTCAGCGAGTCTAAGTTGGGTCTGGAGTGGGACCAGTTGGTGCAGCTGTGGTGGGATAGGGAGCAGGCGACGGGCTTCGGAGTTTCGGTAAGTGAAAACGCACAGTTTATTTATTTTGCTGATACCTGTCTTGATTTTTTTTCTAGTCGAAGTCTCATTCTGCAAGGAAGCGGCCGAATCAAGTCAAGAATTGGGTCCAGCGTGCAAGGAGCAAGGCGTACGAGCCCGAAATCCCCGACCATGACACTTTCAGGGAGGAATGGTGGACGTGGTGGCTCAACATCAACCCCGCGTGGCGCAAAACGGCGGTACCGATGCTGCGCACGTCGGGGTCATTGGAGTTCGTGGACTTTACGGGGAGGAACAGATTCCTCAATGTGCTCATGTGCCTCAAATGGTGGGGCGACGCGTCGAAGGGTTCGAGTGAGAGGTGGAAGGAGGGCGTCAAGGATGTTGTGTGGGTGCTGCGGGGTCTGAATAGGTAAGTCTTTGATGTTTTTTGTTTTTTGCCCAGGGCTAACTATTTTATTCTACGCAGTGGTTCTACGGGAGTCGCGGCAGACATCGCAACCTCAAACGCCGCGGACGGTGCAGAAAACGAAGGGACGACTACACCCGAGGCTGCTGCCAACACCAACACCGCGCAAAAGACGGCCACGCCCGAGCTTCACGCGGACGGTGTGGATCCTGCGCTGAGCCACCGACCGCCTACACCTACGCCTGCCCCTGCCATGCCTGCCCCTACCGTTATTCTTGCTCCGAATCCGGTGGTTGCTGTGATTCCTGCAGCTGACGCCACATCGAATGCTGCGCAGACGACCCCGGATCCTGGACCCGCGATCCCGGCGCACGCGGTAGGCGCAAACACTGTGAATCTGGCGCACAGCACCACAGCTATCGCCACCCCAGGTGCTGTCATTTTTCGGTCCGATCCCGCACCCACGCGCAAAATGGTGCGCTGGTTTCCCCGCAGCCCGCGCAAAATCCCGCCGTGTCCCCGGTTCGTCCACAGCCACACCCGCGATGGAAGCTAGGTGCAGTGAGCTCAGAGAAGCCCAACGTCGCCCTGCTTGTGACGCACCCAGCATTTGCGGGAATGAGCATGGAGGAAATCGAAGGGATGGAGCAGGCAGAAATTGATGAGCTATTGGCGGACCCGGAGGCAGCTGAGGAAGAGGATGGGATGGATGTGGATGAGTAGGAGGTATCTGTGCCGCTCCCCTGCCCCCCAACCGCCCCCAAAATCGTTTTTTTCAGCCCCATTTTTAATTTTTTGCCCCGTGTATATTAATAAAGGGATCACGTGTTTTTGAGACCGTATTGGGAATTGGTTGGGAATATTAGGAACTGATTGGGAACCCGCATTGGGAATGGGAATATATTTAATATTTTATTCCGTATTGGGGATCTGGAAAGGCATCAATAGTATTATTTAAAGTGACAGGCAGGTTGCCGAAGCCGCCATCAACGAGCCATCAGCGGCCTGAAAGCCCCCCGCGTGCCCTGTGTGGCTATGTGGGTGGTGCCCGCAAATAACGCATTAGGCCCTTGGCATCAGCCCCACGTTTAATGCATTAACCTGAGTATATGAGCTGGTTTGGGTGCATACTCACAACAGATCATGTCTGGGATGTGTTTATACTCCTGACACTTCTCGAGTACAATGAGTGCAAAGGCACTTACCTTTATGTCCCTCATACATGTGATCAAAGTAATATGTTTTTTATCATCTTTATTTTTGGCGAAAGAGAGAGGTGGACCATAATTTAAAACTCCGCTCAAATATCATCAGTATCCCTAATAGCGATCAGTATCTCTTGGACACAATCCCAATGCATCCAAATCCAGCTGCTGGCTAGTTCACCCAACTACAGGCAGCTTGCCCTGAAGCACAGTTAGCAAATGGAAACTTGGAATGGTCTCAGAGGCACTGGAGGTCCGCCTACAGGTGTGTAACAGGGGTGTTTGTGGTTTGCCTGCTCAGGCAGTGTGAGGCTGGAATGGGTAACAATGTGCCTTCAGGTTTGCCTCAGACACTGGGTGCACCACATTTTGTGTCATGGCTGGAAGTGGGCAGGGGCCTGGCTTTGAAATAGATGGGGAACAATCCCAGGAAAGAGCAATGGCTTTTGAGTTCTTGTGGGCAGGGCTGACATTGGAGGGGAGTGAAAAAAAAGTGTTGAGAAGTTTAATGTATATAATGTTCTGCAGGGCATTAGTCAGGAGGGGATGGGCAAAAAGGATGAGCTTGGGGGCAGGGTGAATGGGGTTATAAGGAGAAATTTTAAAAGAAAGAATGCACCGGGGCCCTGGGTTAGTGGTGAGGACAGTCCTGGACTGGGTGTTGAAGTGAAGGTCTTGGGCCGAGGTGAGGGGCTGAAGCAAGTAGGGTGGGAAACATTTACAAGGGTTGCAGTGATGAACAAGTGGTGAAGAAATTTGTGGGCATGTGTTTGGCAGCAGCATCGGGGCCAAGCAGCCAAAACATTACAGCCACTGTGTTGACTTCAGAAATGTTGGGAGGGGGGACTGGGGAGAAGGAGATGAGAGAGAATCATGAGCGACAAGACACAGTTGACCAAAAATATGATTGCTGAGCCCAAAAAAATATGTCTCTAGGAGTTGAATTTGATGGAGAGGTTGGACACAGGAGGGGGAGAAAGAAGTGACCTTAAGAAGACTCCTTGAGAACGGTGGAAAAGTTCAAAGGAAAACAAGTGGTTCACCTTCAAGAACACCAAGGTATAACAAAAGATATGAAATATAATAGATGAACAGGACACCCAAAGCTGCTGCTGAACACCCTGGTCCAAGGACCTGGCTGATAACTGTCAAGGCCTGAGCTGTAGGTGGAAATAACTGGAGTCTGCAGGGACACAATGGTGGTTCAAACACATTGAGGGTGTGACAGTCAACAAACACAACCTTTTGTAGCTGTTTGGTTGCAAATTGATCACAAATGTGTATTTGATCCACATGGAGATGCCAAAGCCACCAGAGTTCATTACTGCAACAAGTCTATAGAGAATGGATTGATCTTAGTCAATTCTTATTGACATGGACCCAACCTTTAGTGATGAGGAGCACCAATAGTTCAGAGTATGGTGTGTTTAGGCATCTCATACACTATATTTGACCTTCACTTTCGCACCTACATTCAGGTGCAATGTATCATCATATGAACTGGCTGCCAACTTCAACCCAAAGCTGCTGTCGTGCATATAATTTGCTTTACATGAGGTTCGCTGGATTTGACTTTGGTCAAGTGTTTTCCACAAAATTTGAAATCAATCTGTAAGGGTAGTTTATTAGGATAGGTGAGTGGCTTGGGAAGATTGGATTTGTGGCTAGCTGGCTACGAAATGGAGAAGTGAGGAGTTGGAGAGGAATTTGAGAGTGAGTTGGGAGTTAGTTGGGGGTAAGGAAATTTGTACAAGCTTGAATAAGTATACCAAGACTTAAGGAAGTGTAAGTACACCGAGACTTATGCGAGTAGGTAAGCAGACAAACTTCACTGAGTGCGCCAGGTGCTGTCAGACACAATAGCCAATACACTGCCACAAACAGTGATAGCCAACATTGCACTCAAGCTCTAGAACAAGGAAGGGATGGAGAGAGGATAATGAGCACTGTATTCCTAGTGGAGATATGACCAGCTTAAGACTGGAGAACTACCAACTACAACAGTGTATAAATAGTACTACAAGACTCGGTATCAGGCAAACCACATGTACATATATAGTATGCTCAGTCAGCTTCAAGGGAAAGCTAAGTAAGAGCTTGGGAAACAAGTGTCTGGAAATGCAGAATTGGAATAAAGAGATTGGATAGTCTCTGACAACTCTGGGATGGCTCCAGAAGTCCGCTCTCAGATAGGATCAGAGGGTGCCTGATAGCGGATCTAATGCACCTATGTGATGCAACATCAGATGGCACTGATCCTATCATTACACACCTTACTCTAACTATCATAAATACTCGAAAATAGATAAAGGGCTGTCAGTTTACTTGGAGGATGACCCAGAGGTGTCGGACCTCGTCCAGTGGAAGTGCCATCTGCACAGAGGAGACCTCATCAAGGAACACAGAATACAGGAGTACACAAGCCATTATTGGCTACTGCAAAGCAATCTTTGAATTTTGCTGACACTGTAAGATTTCTCCATCAAACATAGATGCATCAGTGTTGTTAGTTGTCCGAAACCTAATTGCAAGAGCTGCAGCCTGCAATACTGAAGCCAAATCATTCAAACCAATACTGTTCGCACTGTAGGTCATATTATGGTCATACAAATGGGCTAACCATTCATTTTCAACAATTTTCAATAGACTCAGCAGGTATGCCGGCGGACATACAACATCCGGTGGTCCATAGCTCCCATGACACTGTTGGTTGAGTGCCTGCATTTCATTGGTGCATTCATCTGTGCATTCGCTGATGTTTTCATTTGAGAGGGTGAGGAGCAGGTTCTGAGGATCTTGGGTAGGGGGCGGCATTGGTCATAGATTGTGTGAGGAGGGGGGTAGTCAAAGTGTGGGGAGCGGAGTTTTGTGGGGAGTGGGTGGGAGAACAAAAGAGCGAACATGGTGTGAGTTCCTGCTTCCTTTTCTTGATGTGTGGCCTTTTCTATCATTCTGGGATGACAGCTTCCATACACATGAGAATTCTACCGATTATCAAGGAGAGTAGGGCTATTATGACACATGCCATCTGTATTACTTCAAATCCCAATTCAACTGAGGCCACTTTAGCCTTTTCTCTGTGCAATTTGCTGCTTGATGAGTCTAAACATAAGCTATTCAGAGTGGAATTCATGTGCAGTGTTTCGGAGTTCTGGTGTGGCGCACTGGGGTTCTCATGTGGCGTTCCCTTGATTGTAATGGGGTACTCTTGGTTTCCTAAGGCCTTGGTGATGTACACCAGGGAGTCAGGAGGTTGTAATAAGTGTAAGTCTCAGTGCCAGTGTCATGCAGGATCACCAGGAGTTTGTAACATGGGGCACACATTTCTGGGTCCTTTAAAACAAGGTAAGTACCCTCTGCTCTCTCACCAGATTGCTCCTCTGTCAAGGGCATCTTAGGAGAAGCTTAAATGGGGCTTGTTGTGACACCCATAAATCTGTTTTGGTTGCAACGCCGCTGCAGCTAAACTCTACTTTGTCGATTCGCCCATGCAATTGGCCTTGGCCACCATTTGCATCATTCATATTAGTTACACAAGTCATGTCAATGGGGCAGTGGATGACTAGTGTGGCGACATCTGCCTGTATGACATTGAGCTGGGATCCTGTGTCAATAATTGCGAGTACTTTGTGCCCTGCAGTTTCCATTTCTACTTTAATTAATATCCCTTCACTTCTCTGCCAGGTCCCATTAGCTAGGATTGGGTTATTAGATGAGCATCCCATTAATACGGCTTTTACATTCTTCAATTGAAATTTATCCTGCACTCTGTTACCTATTTCTTTTGAGAGAGTGAACACTTCTCCTATGCTGAGTGGAGATAAATTCAATAGCCTGTCTAGCACATTATTTATGTCCATGTTTGCCTGTAACTCAGATTGGCGCCCTGTTGTTTTAGCATTTCCATTTATGGGTTCCTCAATGCCTGGGCCGAGTGTTGGGATCCATGCTTTGACTGGTGACTCATGATCACAATGTTTAATGGTCTTGTCGATCTTTGGTGGATTGACAGGCACCATGTCAATGTCAGTGCATGGTACATCAAACTGAATCTGTTGTGTGTCCACCAGTCTAATTTCCGGCAGGACTTCTAGTGTTTTTCCTGGACTGTTGGGAATGGAACAGGGTTTCTGCATGGTAGGTGTTTCAGGGTTGCACCCTATTTGCTTATTCGGCCTATTGTAGATTTCCTCTTTACTTGGTACATGTACTGCGTCAAATGTCAATTTGCGCATGTTTCAGGTACTCGGAATAACCCAATCCGCACTATTTACGTTTGGTACTTCTGACTTTTGACATCATTTAGGCAGGGTCAGATATACCCTCCTCTCTTTTTTCTTGTTCAGAGCCAGAGTCATCACCAGTCTCAACTACTGCGGATAATAGTTCCGTCTGATAGCTGGACTCTGTATCATTGTGCATGCTCTCTGCCTCAGATGCCGTGTAGGAATCAACAAACTGAGCCATATCAGGATGCATATAGAAAGTTTGGCTGGTGCCATAATTTTTCTCTGTCCTGGTCACATGATCTATACATTACTTTCAGCCCAAGGAGTCAAGTGACTGCCTCTACAATACTTTCCCCTTGATTCCGGTGTATAAATGTACCATCCTTTTGTTATAAATGGCTTGACTCACCTTTGTAGCCAATTGTACCTGCCTGTAACATGGCTTGCAAAGCAGGACACTCATTCATTTGGTGGCCCTCTTTATTACAACCATAACATCTTCAGAAGTCTGGAGTAGTGCTTTGTAAAGGAATATTACTTGGGTATGTGGCAGGTCTGGCAGATTGTGATGATGATGATGACGACGTAGGAGTATTAACACTAGGTGTGCAATTGGAATTCCTACTGGGAGCTTGGTTATATTCATTCCAATGCTGAATGCGAGGTGGCTGAACACATTTAGCAGCGATTCCCACTTTGTCCAAAGTTAAAACTTTATAAAATACTGGTGAGTATTCTGGGTCACCAATCGACATCTTATTAATTGTCCAGTGAATTTGTCAGCAATTCACTCAGCTTTAAGGGTACTTTTCAACACAAGTCTTCATCTCGGTATGTTCTTTCCCCTGCTTCTTCTTCTTCTGCTTTTTCCCTTGCACCTCATAAATAATCCGATTCTTCAGGGATGCCATAGACACTTGCATTTACCATCATGGTTTCTGCATGGCGGTAGCTGAAGTACCATGAGGCAGTGTCATTCACAAGAGACATGGGATATTGTTTCTCTCAATTAATTCCAGGGTGCAGGTTTGATACCCAACCAAAAAATAACCATTTCTAATTTCTCATGCAATTTGTCCTTAGTTCAGCAACGTCCCAGAAATAGTCTTATAATTCCTGAGATATCACTTCCATTGAATGAAATTGTGAAATAGTTTCTTTGTAGTTTTAAGAATATATGCAGACATATTGCTAGGTTTATAGCAGGAGATAGCATGTAAATATTCCGAGGTGCATATAAAATCCTTAACATCAGTATCACAATAATCAAGAATGCACTCACATTGATAATAAGGATAAGTAACTTGTTATTTAGTCAGCAGTCTATCGTAGGTGCAAATAAAATCCTGAACCTCAGTGTAAGAGCCTTTAAATGTCTTGGGGGGTGTCCTTCGAACCGCAGTTAGACATGTTGTGTACTGAACATGTAGTAGTTCCAAATGGTACTGGTACTGCCATTTGCACTGGAGGTGGTTCAGGGGATAAAGGTGGTGATGGCAGAGTCTAGTTCATCTGCAGAATAGTTGGACATATCAAACAGTCCAGCAGGCTGATTGTAGTTAGGTGCTGGGAAAGCATGCAGTGCAGGGGTAGCTATAGTGGGCTGCAGTACATGAGGAGGCCATTCATGCATACAAGGAGGAGCCTGGCTGGATATGTTGGGAAACAGCAAAATTTGACTGAGGAGCCACAGTCCAAGTAAAAACAAATGGGCCTATACCCTGATCATCCTTTGGGCCAAGTGTTGATTTGTGACCCTGTGTTTGAGAAGTATCAGTGTGATTTCCCCTTTGGGCATCCTGGTATCCCAATGGGGCAACTGCAAAATACGGCTCGGGTGTGTGCTGTCTGGGGTGTTAGTGAATGGCATGGTATATATAAAGGTTTGTGTAATAGTCCGTATAAGACAAGTCTATGTGGTAGTCTGTGTACAAGTCTATAGTAGTAGCCTGTATGAAAGTCTATAGTAGTGGTACATATAAAAGTCTGTGGTGTGATACAATGAATAACCCCCTACATCGGTCACCAAGATGTTGTGCATATAAGTGGTTATACAAGATGTGTGCTGGAAGTGTTATTCAAGCCTTAGTTCAATATTCAAGTGTATCATGGGGTTTATATTAAAATGAGGTGGTCTCAAAGTAGTATGGGAAGGAGAGTGGAGTGTGCAAATCAGGAATATGTAGGAATTGTAGGTAGTTTCAGGAAAATAATATTCAAGTGTATGTAGGGAGAGACATGCACATAAATAGGGGTAGCTAAGTAAATGGAAGTTACATAGAGGTGGAAGGCTCATATGAATGTAGCTAAGGTAACTATGTGTAGCAGTGTCAACCTAATTATATTTAGGCAAAGATATTTGCACTGGAGTAACATTATCCAAGTGGTCTCTTTATTTTATTTTTATTTTTTATTTTTTGGTGGTACATAGGCCAGTAGCAACTAACAATTGGTTAGCCCATCTGGTTTGTAAAGGTTGGAGTGTTTGCTCCATAGGGAGTGGTTTCCCCCACTCAGAGAAATGTGTTCCGCACACCCAAAGGGCAGTGTGGGACTATTGCGCTATCCGATGCCTTGGCTCTTTTTCCGGGCTTGGGGTTGTTTAAAAGTGTGGCTACCCACTAAAACTCTGGGCTCCCACAACTAATTGGCTGGTAAGCTAAGTTTGTTGTCCAGAATGCTGGGCCATGTCTCTAGGACTAGTGGTTTGGCCAGCGCGGGGCACTTCCCGTGTAACAGCTGGTTCGCCAGTATTATATCAGTTTGTAATCTTTGATTCACTGCGATGATAAGCCGGATTTCAGGCCATGCCTGTAAACACGCATTTTGCGAAATCCTACATCTAGCACAATCATCCATAACTAGACGGCTAGCGCTAGGATCAAGCACGTAGACGGTGTTAGTGCCTAGATGAGGGCTACGAGGTGATACTCTGCTAGCAATGCTTCATATAAGGTTGCTAGCTCAGTTTTGACCGGTTAAAGCTAAGTCTATGGGAGAAGCCTAGCCTAGGCGACTTTACACTATGATACATAACAAGATCTAGGAGGAAACCAATGCAGTAGCCAATGAGTACAAAGCTAGCGACTTTGTTGGGCGTTGATATGAACTAGCCGAGCGACGCGACGAGACACATGATGTTTCAGTAGCGCAATATGACAGAATCAGGACCCACCGGAGTAGGCGGGGCCGTCGGGTACTACGGGCCAGGAGTTATGACTCGGCAATTGCAGCCGTGATCGGCAATTGCAGCCGCAGATCTAGCACCGGTGATATCCGGACTTTGACAGTAAGAATACGAATTGGACCTAGTAAACGCTGGTGGATGTGCAACATTGCTAGGGCACTGTATCTCAAAGCTTATAGCTAGGGGACGAATACTCCTTGAGCTAGCTAAGGGATATAGGTCTTGGAAATGGCGGAAGCACTTTCTTATCGCAGAAGAACAGATTTCTCGGTGGCCGCTGATGGAGCAACCATATGGGTTGGGCTGGGGTTTCGTGGATTGGACCAATTATATTCATTTTATTTATATTCTGTTTTGCTTGGCATGTATACCCAAGGCCTAGGCCGCCGTACTTTCATGTGATTATGTATGTAGTTAGTAGTATAAAAGCAAGGGGAGAAGTGGGAGGAGGGCAGCGGATCATACCCCGGTTAGTGGAGGCAGTAGCTATTCATATAGTGACCCCCTACGTTTTAAAGGCACGCATCTAGCCCACCATCCATTTGTCCTTCAATAGAAGTTCATTTGCACAACAACACGCACAGAGTGCACTGAGGGATTGAGGGATTGAGGGTTTCAGGGTTTCATACTCGTTGAGAGTGGCTGATACTTGTTGAGAGTCGGTTTCTACCCGTTGAGGGGCGCGTTGAGCATTTGAATTCATACTCATTGAGAGTCGGTTTCATACTCGTTGAGAGTCTGCGTGCAGCATCACAGAACGCATACGCGACACAGAGCAGAGCGGTTAAAAGGACAAGGAGTTGAGGTTGGACTTGGTTGGAAGGATACAAGTGCGAGCTAGCACAATACAACACGCCGGTTAACAGCCGTAAAACACACACACGTTTTGGGAACATTGGTTAAAGAACCTTGTGAAGGTCCATCTGTTCACGGATAGGAATTCTATAGGAGGTTAAATTGCAGAGAGCTATTAGCACGACTAGCTAAGCTAGTGCGTTTCTAGTGTACCACGATCCAAAGTCAAGAGAGGATTGAAGCAGAGAAGAGATTATATTCACGGAAGGACTATCATAAAAGCGGCCTAATACTTGGTCCCTACCCTGAACTTTCAATCTTACGGCATACAAGCTGTTCTTTAGGGAGATAGCCAGGAAGTTAAGCATTGGATGCTTCTCCTAGCCGAGCTAGCTATATTTGGTTGTTGGTTTTGTGGAGTAGTAGTGGTTTGACGGTCGTACCCAACAAGTTGCCTCATACGCTCCTGTTGCAGACAGTGTTCCGCTAGGGCACCAGTAGAGCACACCTTCCATTTATACATTACACTCGGCCCCCATGGCACGCGTATCAGCGAACTTCCACTTGTTTATGATTT
This sequence comes from Mycena rebaudengoi, assembly GCA_029282285.1. Taxonomy (NCBI): domain Eukaryota; kingdom Fungi; phylum Basidiomycota; class Agaricomycetes; order Agaricales; family Mycenaceae; genus Mycena; species Mycena rebaudengoi. The sequence goes on along the minus strand of JARJCX010000158.1, from coordinate 178,060 downwards.
CCTCCTCGGTTGCCGGTAATCCATCCAGAGAAATAACCTGATTGTTCCAGAGCTTCCAAATGAGGTATGCAGACTTGGACATCAAGATCCGGTAGAGCCGCTGTGCACTATGCTTCTTCTTTCCGCTGCTGTTGCTGAACTCCGCTAGGCTGCATCCCAATATTGTGCCCAACGACACTACTGGCCATTCACATTCTTTCTCCAGCCAGAGGGTTTGTGCCGCTAAGATGGCTGAATAAAAACAAGCTTACAATTATGCTAGTTCAGTCTAAACCGATCATCTCACTGCTCAGTGGTATACAATTAGGGCCAGAGTGAGCTCCGAGCTACTAACTGAGTCCCAGAGATGTGATGGAGTACAAACGATGAGCCATACAGTGACTATATACAATACTTTAAACAATGTGAGGTCAATATAGTGTCCCAAGAGCTTGTCGCAAGAACTCGTCTGAAAGTGGCCATAACTCATATGTGAGGGCGGTATCATGCAGAATTGCTAGAGTCCATACCAAGGAGAGTTTATGAATATCCATATTTATTGAAACACTGCTACATGAAGACAAACCTCAATGGCGGGGATTCGTGCCCAAAAGGTCCTTGTTGCGACAATAGTTACAGTCGCAACAACAATATATAGTCGCGACAAGACAGTCACGACAAGCAGAACTTCTCAGGAATAGGCCGAGACAAGTCGCGATAGTTGATCTCCGAGACTGATCACAGCCATGTGCAAAGACCAGTGACTCGGAAAGTCAATCCCAGAAATGTCTGATGACTCCGATGTCTCCCGAAACTCCGATTGATCGGAATAGTCAGTCACCTGCAATGTCGCGATAAGGCATCATCGTATTGTGATAGATCCAAAACACTCCAGACCTCTCGTGACTAAGGCTAAAACAGTAATAAAGCTCATGCCGAAGAGACACGACTGCTACGGCATGTTGCCAATGGGTTTAAAGTCCTTAAATAGAATGCTGGCCATTTTCATGGCCTTGTACATAATTCCTATTATTCAGTTTCCTTATATAGCATGTACTAAAATGGACTGTAAAGTAGTATAAAAGCAGAGTAGTCTTAACGTGTTCTGGACTGCATTTCCCTCATAGTTATTATTGCCGTGACTATTTTTGGTCACAGTAGTGATTTATCATGAGTTTAGTGCACGTCTGGAGTTCTATTTATACGTGGAGATTTGTTTTATACATTTCAAAGTTTGTACTTAGCCCCAACTCAGTTAGATAGTCAATACACATTGTGATTGATAACCCAAAGTTATAAGCTTAAGTGCTGAACCAGAAAGCCTCTCGCAAGAAGCTCTCATGATATGTTTTGTAATCCAGTTTGAAGTTGTGACAACGTGTCAAAGCTTTAAACCAAAGGTACTACTAAGATTGTAGTCACTGTTGGAATCATTCCAGTGAGTTCAGTCGCAGTCCCACGTCTAAAGGTACTATTGGAATCAGTCCAGTGAGGCTGATCATAGTCACTGTTGGAATCGTTCCCGTGAGTTCGGTCACAGTCCCACGTTACAAGCGAGTCCCATGAGACCTCCAGTTCAAGTCCAGTGTGGCTTCAAGTTGTCGGAATTAGCTTACGTGCGTTCACAACTGAGTTTCATTTCATTTCAAAACCCCCACGATTAGTGTTTCTCTCACAAAAAGCTTTAGTTGTTACTCACGAGTTCTACTTGCTTGATTTATCTTCCTTCATTGCACAATTGTCAACGGTGTATCTGCAGTCAATTTTGATTGACAGGACCCAAGTACATTAAATATAGAAGAGCACTTTGTGTAGTTGTTTGTTGGTTGTGTGTTGGTTGTGGTTCGATTTGTGTGTCTCGTACACATACATTGGATTGTGATTTTCACGACTATACTCAGGTGCACTGTTTCACTGCCCACCATATGATGTCTTGCCCTGGGCTTAAGCACTCAGTCAGGATATGGCCGAGATCTTCCACTACCCTGCAGTCTTTATACACATGACATGGTCTTCACACTCAGGAATGTGAGCCCAATATCTTCCTATTCTGTGTGCATTGTGAATGCCTCTCCACAGGAATTGAGTGGTCCTTGGGAGGATGTCTTTTACTGCTGTTGCTGCCCATATGTCGGCATCTGACACATACCTGCCGAATTCCTCCTGTATCACTTCATGTATCAATTCAAGCTTTTCTACAGTTGATGGCTTTGGGACTAAGCTTTTGAGTTTCACTTCTTGTATGCTACAGTACAGCACCCGCTGGCGGTTGTCCTGGAGGCTCAGACCCGGGAGCGCCGTGTCTTGGGGCAGTGAGAGGTCCCATGCCTCCACCATCGCCGTCCTTGCCGCCCTTTTGGTGAGTATTGCAGCTTGCCTGCACAGCGGCCTCTTGGGTGAGTTGGGTTTCACAGTTTTAAATATTGTTGTCGCTTTACAGGCCTTGAGCTCGGCTGCCAAGCAGTGTAGCACTTTGCAGTGGTGCACTCCGGCCCAAGCCTCATGTTCCCATCTTGATAGCTTCTTGTTCATGGCGTCATGGACAAAGTCTTGTGTGCTGACCACATTGAGCTCCGTCTCACTATTTACACTTCTTATTGCTTCTAATGCGGCGTATATCCCAGTGGCATATTGTGATTGCTCCTCAGAGACTGGTAAGCACTTCCCTCTATTTTGCTCGTTATTTTCGCCGATAAAAAGGCTGGCTGCTGCACACCCTTTTCTGTTCAGCAGCATGTGTACCACACCCACAATGTAAACCACCATGGCGGCTGTGGGCTGTGCTTCCTGCGCTGCATGTTGACGAACTCTCGGGTTAACTCGTTCTCTCGGCTCGTCAGCCTGTTGTGTCATAACTCGGAGGCCCTGGGCAAGGTCAGTGATACCCTTTGGGGGGATGAAGCAGCTGGTTCCTTCTTCCTGGTCAGCGGTGGGCGGTGGGGCAATTTCTGCCCCATCTTCATTGTGTGGGACCCATTTTGGGAGGATCTGCCCAACGTGAGAGGCTGCAGCCGTGGCACAGACATGGGGGGTACCAGGTCTGGGTCCGGAAACACTAACCCTCACCCTCACCCTACATGACCCATACCCTACCGGCTAAGGGTACAACCTGTACCCACCTATCCGTGGGTCCCATCAAACTGACCTGCGGGTCAAGTCCCGTGCGGTGTGGGGGTTGTAGGAGCGTACCCCAGGCAGACAAGATCACAATGACCCTATCCAATCGAAGGCAGCAACAGTATCATCCACTGGGGGGAGTGAGGGATTCATTGAGATGGTAAAGGGAGGGGTGGAGAGCAGAGTGTATAGAGATTGAGAGGTATAGCTAATGTACAGGAGGGCACTGAAGGTGGGGAATGTACTGTACTACTACTGTCTAGAATCATCTCTTTTATACTCTACAGAGAGGCCTTTGTCAGCATGACTCCACACAGTCTCCACATGGTCCTGAAACGACGAGGCACCATGCCTGACCCTGGTTGAGTGCGGAGGCACAGCGACTTTGGTGGGATTTCCCCATTTGGATGGGTGGGCGTCGTGCCCGGATGAAGTCAAGTAACCTAATTGGGATAGCCTGTGCTGGGCACCATGTCTGGACAATGTGGAAGGGTGTGGTGAGTCGTGAGGCATGGAGGGTAGTGTGGTACGATGGTGTGCAAGTAGTATGGTGCGATGGGGCATAACCAAGGCATGGTGATACCCCACAGCGGGTACAGGTCCAGGTATCCACTACATATGGCCATATAATGGCTTTTCAGAGCAGTGTACAACTCACTTTGCATCTTTTTAAGCTGTCCTTCTCATGTATCAACATGTCTAGTGATATAATAAATATGTTATTGATGTTCAGTCAAAATAAATATTGAGACAGGGATCAGCTCCATTACTGTAAGTCATCTACTTGGTTCAAGCCTTCTTCGAGCTCCTTCTTTGTCCTCTCGCAAATGCTTGGCCCACTCCTCTTTACCCTTCCTTCCCATCACCTTCTCAATGGCCTGCACAACATCTTCAGTGTGAACAAGATCACATTGGCTCCATCCGCCAAAGCACAGCATCTTGCAAATTGAATTCCTGGAGAGACAATTACATGTGAACACCAGAGGATGCCGGCCTTGCGAAAAGAACTGTTTGGATGCAGTAGATGTTGCTGGGAAGAAACTGGATTAAGAAACCATGGTGAACAAAAAATGTTTTACGTACCAGGAATAGATAAATAGTCAAGGGCCATTTGGGAGAGCCCCGGCCATATTGTGCGCTTATCCCACCAAAACTGACTTTCACCCTCTCGATGGGCTGTGCCAAGTATTGATCTAGTTCATCAGCGCTGTTCAAGGTGTCAGGGATTGCAAGATCTTCCACCCAGCTAGTAACAGCATCATATGCAACAATGCTCGACGACATACTAGCCTACGAAAATGATCAATATCAATCAAGGTATAGAGAACGAAGCATACCATGTCCAACTTGTCTGAGTTCAAAGCCTGACAAAACTAACTGCTGCCGCTTGTGGGTGTTCCGTGATGAGCGGCTGTCATCCTTGACATTGACAGCTGATCGGTGTTTGTGGTGCAAAAATCAATGCATGTACTGTGACTCCCAAGTGGGCTGAGGACCTGTTTGGACCCGTTAGACTGTCGGGTTGAGTATGGTGAAACGGTGCACCCAAGTATAGTCATGAAAAGCATAATCTCAAGATATATGCAAGACGCACACAAAATGAACTACACCCAACACACACACACACACTACTACTACTTGACTATATTGGTGCTTCTATAACTAGGGTCCTCTCAGTCAGAATTGAGTAAGATGAACCATAGACAGTTGCAATGAATGACTATAAATCTAATTGTGCCCTTGGGAATATTCGCAAGTATCACTTGAGAACCTTGACTAAAGTCTCTCACAAGAGAAACACTATCTTTGGGGTGTTTGGATGGAAACGAAACACAGTCACAAGTGACTTGAACAACTCCGACAACTTAAGCCACACTTGGACTGAACTTTAGGTCACTTGAGACCGTCTTAGACTTTACTTCTTTGGTACTTAGACTGCAACCAAACTCAACGGAACGATATCAACAGCTATCCTCTGTCTTGACACTTAGTCGCGACTCTTAAAGGACCACTTAGGTACAGACTTGACTGTTTCTTATGACTTTCTTATTCAGCTTACTTTGCTGGGACTTTGGTTATCAAACAACTATGTTCTGATTCTATATATTTCTGCTAAAAGTAGTACAACTTCGAAATGTGTTTAAACAAATCTCCGTGTAAAACCCAGACATGCACTAACCCCGTGACCCACAACCAATGACAACAATAGTCACAGCTATAGTAGCTGGGAAGAAAATACAGTCCAGAATCACGTTATTCTACGTTGCTTTTAGACTAGTTTACAATCTATTTTAGTACATGCCAGATAAGGAAAATGAGTAATAGAAATGAGGTATATGGTCCTTTTATCCGTCTATCAACCGCGTTTGGTCGGAGATCTGCGGCCTGTGGCCTATAGGAATCAATCCCGACAGTCTAGAGTAGTTCTGAAAGTTCCGGAGAGCCTTCAGCGTCATCTATCTTTAGTCAAGGCAAGATCCGGAGCGATCTAGACCGCCTTGACGCCATATTGCGTGCTTTCGACCTAATCATGACAACCACATCTTTCACGTGAATGTTTGATCAGATCTTCAGATCCTCTCGGACTTCATCGGGAATCCTCGGATTGACTTGCTTAGTCAACTGGTTCACCATCTGACATGTGATCACACTCTCGGAGCTCACCCGAAGGTCTATTTTGGTAGCCGTGACTCTTCCATTATTCATGACTGTTTATCTGTGCCTGAGAATTACTATTTCTCATACAACTTGGAGTCATGACTATTATCTTTAGTCATGACAAGACTATATTGGCCCAAAATCCGTGCTAGAGGTCTATGATCTTTGTGTAGCAGTGTTTAAATAAATATGGATATTCATACATTCTCCTTGGTATGGTTTCTAGTGATCCTGCGTGATACCGCCCTCACATATGAGTTATGGCCACTATCAGACGACTACTCACGACTAACTCGCTGAACACTGTACTGGCCCCACATTGTTTAGAGTATCGTATACAGTCACAGTATGGTCAATCGTTTGTATTCCATCACATCTTTGAGACTCAATCAGCAGCTCGGAGCTTACTCTGACTCTAATTGTGTACCACCGAGCGGTAAGATGATCGGTTTAGACTGAGTTTCGCCAAATTGTAAGCGTGTTTTCATTTCAGCCATCTCAATGGGTTTCCGTGGGTTGCATGCGAGGGCAACCCGCTGTGGGGCTGCCACATGCGTATACGATGACATGGTCACAACACCCAGATTCACCACCTGCACTCACCACACCACCTGATAATACCACATATGCCAGCTAGTTAGGCCTTACATGTCATCACATGTAAAGCCTAACTAGCCCTAAAACGGCCTTTCTGCCTACTACGGGGATACTATGTACATACAGTACATAAGTAGACATATTCTACTAACTGTACTACAAATTTTAGAGACATGTGAAGGCCCTTTAGAAATTTCCCCAGTGTACCACACATACCTTGGAGGGTATAGGGTACATGTCATGGGGGTTAAAAAGTACCACGCATACCTCATGACATGCCAGTGACTGTGTGACAAGACCAAAGGCAGGGGGCAGGTGTGTGGCTGTGGTACTGCACCTACTATGGGTGCGTAACTCGCCAACATGTGTAGGGTAAACATACCATGTGTACCTTAGGATTTGGGGAACATGACATTTGGCAACACCGTGTGCGGCTGTGCTACCGTGCCTACTACAGGGTGGGAGCACAGGGATACATGGTGCACCATTCTACCATACATACCATCATCCAAAAGGGACCTCTTTTTTTTACACCTGCCATGTGGGGCTGTGCTACCACACCTACTACAGGGTGGGAGTGCAGGGATACATGGTGCACCATTTTACCATGCATACCATCATCCAAAAGGGACCTCTTTTTTTACACCCTGCCCAGGAAAAGCTCAATTTGAGTCATTTACATTGTCTCTTTCTTTTCCCATTGTTTATTTCGCACCAAATGGTCTCCTTGGTGCCCTATTTATGAAATAAGTAAAAAGTGTCATTTGGCATTTTCGAGTTTTATCATCATATATTGGCCTCCATTTTGGCTCAGAACTGTTTATATAGCTCAGGACAATCAGTAAGAGCCTTTAGAACATCACCTATGACCCAGTGGCATGCTGAATATGGTGAACAAGAATGTCAAACAAGATCACCTTAAATCATGGACTATAGAGTTCCCTGGGTGTTAATTGTCCACTTTCCTACTTGAACTACATGGGCCAATGCCAAAAGATGTGTTTTGGGATATCTCACATCATGGAGGAATACATAATAGGGCCAAACTGCAATTTCCTTGTATGGCCAAATTGTGATGTTTTTCATCCTCAGGACATAATATGTTAACTGGAGGGTGTTTCATTGGCCTAAGGGAACAAAATAATACATCCAGGAGCTATTTATATCGGTATATCCCCAAGATATTATGGCCAGAACTCAATTTATCAATTTTCGCTATTTTCACCCTATTATTGCACTGTAATAGGCTCTAATGTATCCCAGTTGACTTCAAAGAAGCTATAACAACATGCCTATAAGGTTAGACCATCAAAAACGGTTTAATTATGAGCCAGGGAAGGGTTGATGTCCAAAATTTCCTTTTTGGGAAGAAAGCATTAGTGCCCCCAAAAGGAAATTCATCCAATGTGGTACAGGATGACATATGTGCAGTATGCATGGTATGTGTCCCACCCAGCTAGTCTTTTTGATGGCGGGATTAAGGCACCACCACATGCATCAACCTAATACAGGTGATGGCAGGGTGTAAAAAAAGAAGTCCCTTTTGGATGATGGTATGCATGGTAAAATGGTGCACCATGTATCCCTGCACTCCCACCCTGTAGTAGGTGCAGTAGCACAGCCCCACATGGCAGGTGTAAAAAAAAGAGGTCCCTTTTGGATGATGGTATGTATGGTAGAATGGTGCACCATGTATCCCTGTGCTCCCACCCTGTAGTAGGCACGGTAGCACAGCCCCACACGGTGTTGCCAAATGTCATGTTCCCCAAATCCTAAGGTACACATGGTATGTTTACCCTACACATGTTGGCGAGTTACACACCCATAGTAGGTGCAGTACCACAGCCACACACCTGCCCCCTGCCTTTGATCTTGTCACACAGTCACTGGCATGTCATGAGGTATGCATGGTATTTTTAACCCCCATGACATGTACCCTATACCCTCCAAGGTATGTGTGGTACACTGGGGAAAATTCTAAAGGGCCTTCACATGTCTCTAAAATTTGTAGTACAGTTAGTAGAATATGTCTACTTATGTACTGCATGTACATAGTATCCCTGTAGTAGGCAGAAAGGCCTAACTAGCTGGCATATGTGGTATTATCAGGTGCACCACACCCCGCATTCCCCACATCTACACAATTCGGACACCGTTCTCGCATCTCACATTGCGGATGGTGCACCTCTAACAACATCTGGCAGATGGGAGTGCCTTCATCCATAACAGGATCGACCGCCGGAGCGCACAGCACTTCCAACACGCTCATGCCGACACAACACACACATTTCACCCCTGTTCAGCCTCAGGATGTCGTATCTGCACGGACTTTGGACGGATTAGGAAGGTAGCAGTTCGTCGGGCATCGTGTCCCAACAACTTTTGGTGCCTGAAAAGGCAACTTCCTCCGACGAGCACCATGACTCGGTGGGATGAAACATGGCCCAAGCACACTGCCATGGGGCTAGAACATTATGGAACACCGAGGGAGCGGACTGTGGACATGTAGAAAAGGTCCAAAGGGGTTATTGGCAGAGTATAAAAGGATCTGGGTCTCAAAGCAGTAGACAGTTCACTTTGGAGCGGTTTTTCTCCCACTAGTTTCTAGTGTAAACCGATTCCCCCAATATACTGTTGACCCACACCACACACACCAGTAACCCACTAACTTGTCGAAAGACACTTGACCACACATCCTCCAGACGGTGAGACGGCTGAAATGAAAACACGCTTACAATTTGGCGAAACTCAGTCTAAACCGATCATCTTACCGCTCGGTGGTACACAATTAGAGTCAGAGTAAGCTCCGAGCTGCTGATTGAGTCTCAAAGATGTGATGGAATACAAGCGATTGACCATACTGTGACTGTATACGATACTCTAAACAATGTGGGGTCAGTACAGTGTTCAGCGAGTTAGTGGTGAGTAGTCGTCTGATAGTGGCCATAACTCATATGTGAGGGCGGTATCACACAGGATCACTAGAAACCATACCAAGGAGATTGTATGAATATCCATATTTATTTAAACACTGCTACACAAAGATCATAGACCTCTAGCGGGGATTTTGGGCCAATATAGTCTTGTCATGACTAAAGATAATAGTCATGACTCCAAGTCGTATGAGAAATAGCAATTCTCAGGCACAGATAAACAGTCGTGAATAATGGAAGAGTCGCGACTACCAAAACAGGCCTTCGGGCGAGCTCCGAGAGTGTGATCACATGTCAGATGGTGAACCAGTTGACTAAGCGAGTCAATCCGAGGATTCCTGATGAAGTCCGAGAAGATCCGACGACTTGATCAAACATTCACATGAAAGATATGGTTGTCATGATTAGGTCAAAAGCACGCAATATGGTGTCAAGGCGGTCTAGATCGCTCCAGATCTTGCCTTGACTAAAGATAGATGACCCTGAAGGCTCTCCGGAACTTTTGGAACTAGTCTAGACTGTCGGAATTTAATCTTATAGGCTACAGGCCGCAGATCTCCGATCAAACGCGGTTGATAGACAGATAAAAGGACCATATACCTCATTTCTATTACTCATTTTCCTTATCTGGCATGTACTAAAATAGATTGTAAATTAGTATAAAGTCTCAGTAGAATAACGCGATTCTGGACTGTATTTTCCTCCCAGCTACTATAGCCGTGACTATTGTCATCATTGGTTGTGGGTCACGGGGTCAGTGCACGTCTGGGTTTTACGTGGAGATTTGTTTAAACACATTTTGAAGTTGTACTACTTTTAGCAAAGATATATATAGAACCAGAACATAGTTGTTTGATAACCAAAGTCCCAGCAAAGTAAGCTGAATAAGAAAGTCATAAGAAACAGTCAAGTCTGTACAGAAGTGGTCCTTTAAGAGTCGCGACTAAGTGTCAAGACGGAGGATAGCTGTTGATATTGTTCCTTTGAGTTCGGTTGCAGTCTAAGTACCAAAGAAGTAAAGTCTAAGATGGTCTCAAGTGACCTAAAGTTCAGTCCAAGTGTGGCTTAAGTTGTCGGAGTTGTTCAAGTACACTCGCGACTGTGTTTCATTTCATCCAAACACCCCAAAGATAGTGTTTCTCTTGTGAGAGACTTTAGTCAAGGTTCTCGAGTGATACTCGCGAATATTCCCAAAGGCACAATTAGACTTATAGTCATTCATTGCAACTGTCTACAGTTCATCTTACTCAATTTTGATTGAGAGGACCCTAGTTATAGAAGCACCAATATAGTCAAGTAGTAGTAGTGTGTGTGTGTGTTGGGTGTAGTTCATTTTGTGTGCGTCTTGCACATATCTTGAGATTATACTTTTCACGACTATACTTGGGTGCACCATTTCAACGGTTCATACTGAACGTCTAAACACACTAACCCGTCCCCTTGACCTTGCAAACCGCTGCTCACGCAGAGAGGAACGAATAAAGGTGTCCCACACCAAATTGTGGATACCTTGGATAACAACCAGCACACTCACGTCCTTTGCAAGCCGTACTCATGTTGAGCCGTTAGGCCCTTGTCAAGCCGTTTGCAGTTATCCCACCTTCGGGAAAGCCAGTTGAATCAACTATCACCTGGTTCAAAGGGAAAGGTGGTAGAAGAGAGACAAAGAAAAGACTTGGATATTGTCTCGGAGTAGTGCACGCAGCGTGCACATCTGAACAAGGTATTTTTCACATTATCCCCCATTTTTGACCCCCAACAGATCCCCATGGGCAAACACTGCTCAACTATCTTCTCTCACAAAATCTATACTAATCCAACTTAAACGAAAAATCCCCCAGAGGAAGAACAAGTCACTTTTGGAACCTCGTTTTCCAAAGCGATGCTACAGTCCCCCTCACACCGTGACCTGTACCTGGCTGACCCGACCCATAAACCTGCCGGGTTTACTCTGACCTGTGCTCATCCCTAAGTGTGTGGTTGTCATCACACTCGTCACATTCGCAGGTGGGCCTTGGGCCATGCAGTGGGTTCGTCAGGCACTGGGCCAAATTCAGGGTGTCCCCAATTTTTAGTGTGCCATGGTTTCATCGCATGCATTCGGCCTTCTGTCCATTATTTGTTGTCTTCTATGTGGGTCTTCTCCTGGGTGGTACCACAATGGCATTTCTTTCAGGATCATTGTGGATAGGTGCACTACTGCAAAGTCCATCCCATATTTATTCAGGCATTGTACTAACGGCTTGTGTAGGGGGGGAGGATCCTGTTAATTTACCTTCAGGTTTTGAATCATCAGGTTCGTTCTAGCATCTTCTGCTTCCGCCATTGATTTAACAGTGTGTTTCGACAGGCCATGGAGTGCCAAGGACACCCAGTGCGCGCGCTTTTGGGGGTTGCTTTTAGCAAGAGAGGCGGCCTTGAGCAAAAGGAAGGCATCGTTTCGGGCCTCAATGTCTAGCATGCCTATCCCTCCTATCTCATGGGGGGCCATTAGTGTTTCCCACGAGATCATGGATGATTTTGAATCATTGATAAATTCCTTTTGTGCCCGGATTAAATGTTTTGTCACCGCAGCCGGTGTACCATTGACTTGAGCAAGGTATTGCGAGCAGGAGCCAGCTATGATCTGGTCAATGTGCTTCTTCATTGACAAGGTAGGGTTTAAATTCAACCATCGTTCATAATCTGAATCAATTTTTTCTAGTACGGGAGTCCAAACCCCAAAGGCCTTGACTCCATTTCCAATGAAGCTTCCTAAAATTCTAACAGCTTCCCCTTCCTTTGCTATGTGGATATCAGCTGGGATCTGGCTGTCGCCAGGGTGTACTGTCTCGTCTCAATGAGACATGTTCTATACTTGGCGGTTCTGAATGGGATGATCTCAGTTATCGTGACGTTAAAATGGGCTCCTGACACTAGGCACCATTCATCCACTATCCTCTTTAGATCCCCGAACTTGTCGTGTTCACTCAAGTAGGCTGTGGTGTCATCCACGAACAGTTGGACTACTGCTCTCTCAGCTACTTCAGGTATGTTGTATCCCTTTAAACTGGACCCTCTTAGCATCAAGGCTAATGGTTCAATGGCAAGATTGAAAAGCAGGCAAGATAATGGATCACCTTGGCGTACCCCCCTCATTACTCAGAAGGACGAGCTCATTTCCCTGTTAACGATGACGTGGGTGTCGGCATATTTGTAGAGAGATTTTACTGTGTTTATAAAAAGCTCCAGGAGTCCTCGTGCCCTAAGAGTGTCCCACAGGTATAAGTGTATTGTTTTATCATACACCTTTGCTTGGTCAACCGCTACAATGACCCCATTTGTAGGTCCTCCTCGGAGTATTCAACCACTTCCATGGCAAGGTAGATAGTGTCGGTTATCTTCCACCCCTTTATAAATCCTGCCTGGTCCTTATGAATGAGGTAAGGTGCGACTTTGCTCAATTTGTTTGCTAATGGGTCGGTAGTTCGCAATATCAGTTTGATCTTTCTTTTTATAGAGGGGGCACATCCATCCCAGGGAGAATTCGGTCCCCTCAACCATCCCATACTCTTCAATATTGTTGTACACCCATGTGAGTACTTTGGTTATATCACAAGTCTTTTTTTGTGGCTTCCCAGCCTTGGCAGCCGCCACAGACTCTTTATTTATTGAATTAAGTTTTTGCCAGAATTCAGTATTGAAGCCATTTACTCCAGCCGCTTTTCCGGTCACTGCATCACCAAGGGCTTCCACCACGTCACTCTCATCAAGCTTCTCTGATAGTGGGGCCAAGTCCACCTTGTGCCCCAATTCGGGCAGGGAGTCCAGGGTGGTTTTTCTTGCTTCCTCGCATTCCTCTTGGGGAACATCTATCTCGTCCGCCTGGAGGTCATTGTGGAAGTTGCATGCAATTTCCACCCTCTCAGACGAGCACCGGCTTCCTCACTCAGGTGTGATGTCCGTTCTATGAAGGTATGTAATTGTGTCCCTCGGTTTCGTTCCTTTACTGAGGTTGACCACATACTTGGTTATATGGTTCAACTCTGTGAGGCCTCTGACTCTATCTCAAGTCGCTTTTTATACCTCTGGCGGTCCACTAAGTCATCGATCTTTTTCTCGATTGCTGCAATTAATTCTGCGATTTCCTCTGGTGACTTCGCGTTTACGGTGTTCCGGGGTCACTCATCATCCATTGGGCTGCGTGTGCTCGCCCCCGTGTCAGTGCTACTTGAACCGCTCACTTCACTCAGCTGCTGTGGGTCTGCTGCTATTTTATTCAGTAGCCCTTCATGTTCATCAACTAGTTTCTTTTTCTTCTCCGCTGATGCACCTATTGCTATCTTCGCCCTCTTCTTTGCGGTGATAAGCCACCTATAATTGCGGCCTTGAAACATGCTATTTTGCGATCCTATAACAGTATTATAAGCGGACTGATCCCTAGCGACTGACACTACTCCGAAGTGTTAGTTATAGAACATCAGCTATATGTGTAAAGCTTGAGACCTTGTCCTATGGATGGTACCTTTATACTGAGGGCCTCTATAATCATTGAACTCTTGTAGCTACAGTTACTTGGGATGGACTACACAAAGCAGAGTAGCATCTATAAAAGTCATTGGCTGTGCCTATAATCAAGGAGCTATGCAAAAGAGTGTTCATGCCTTCCTATAGGCCAGGCTGCTTCCTATAGGCCGCGTTGCTTCCTATAGGCCGTGTTGCTTCCCATATTCGTTCCTATAAAGGTTGTTCCTATAAAGGTTGTTCCTATAGAGGTCGTTCCTATAGAGCGCTGCAAGGTTGCATCCCTATAACAGTTGATTCCGAGATATTCCAGATGACTCCGAGATATTCCGGTTGACTCTACATCATATCTATAAATAACCAGGGTCAAGGGTTGTGGGACTAAATATAGATGATTTGTGTCAAAACGAAGTTCTTAGTAACCAGTGTGTGCAACCACGGAGTTACAGACCTGATGAGAGCATCTATAAATAAAATGGGTCACCTGTGGACCCTCAAAACACTAAAAGCTGACTTTGTTCCTGGATATAGTCAGCTGATGTTCCCTATATAGGTTGCTTAGTGGTATTCCGAGAGTATTCCGAGATTATTAGCAATATTTTATGTACTTGGCATTGCAGTAGGATATTTATAGATTGGCAGAATATGTATTTAAGTAGCAGCTTTCTTGGGATTCGACAGCTCATTGGAGTGCATCAGTACCCCCAGGCTTGCATTTCGTCGTTCTCCTGTATTGGTGACAGCTAGTCAACTTTATAGGGTTTGACTTAGTGTGGAGTTTTGGTTGGGAAACCCATATAGATTAGTTGAGGCAGTCCAGGATAGGACTTGCTTTTGCTTTTGGGTCACTGTTGTTAGTTTGGATACTCAAGGGACACTCAGTAGAGGTTCTAGATTAAATCTATAAGCTTTTGTAGCCCTATAGTGTGCTCTCAGACCAGTATAAGCATATAAGCTATAAGATATAAGCATATGAGCATATAAGGGTTTTGGTATAAGAATATCAGTTGAAAGCAAACACAGACAAGTCACAAAAAGCCTATAAGACAGTCAGACAGTCAGAGTGAAATCCTATAAAGACAGTCAGACAGTAACAGATGTCCTATAAGACAAAACCACAGTCCTCCCGTTAAAAGAGAAAACCCTATAAAGACTCGGAAACCCTCGGGTGACTTGGTTGGACTTTCAGTTCGCTTTCCTATACATACATTTACATCCTGTAAAATATCTTTGTGCCTAATACTTGGCCATCTGACTCCTACAAATAAAAACAGCTATCGGGAAGCATTGTTGGTGTGTTAGTTGGGTTGTGGTATAGATTCTGCTGGTTATAGCGGTTTCTTATACACTTCCTATAGATACATTTATAGTGTGTTAGTCCGGCAGCCCTATCAGCGGCCTCTAGGACAGTGTCTTTGAATGCCTTAAATTTTATTTGGGTGTTGGAGGACTCAGTACATATTTCAGTCATTGACTCCTCAAGCTTAATTGCCTCTTCCATCACTATGTTCATGAATTCTTTATCGTTAAGCAGAAAATCTGGCATTGCCCATTGGCTCCTGCCTATATACGGAGCTCCTGGGGCAGACACCGTTACAGACACCATTCTATGGTCGGTGAGGCCTCTGAGGGTGTCACTGATATTCCAGTGCCTGCAACTCTTCATGAGTGTTGGTGACACTAATATCCTGTCGATGCGGGACAGTGTTCCTCGGGTACTGACGTGAGTGTATCCTTTGGTGTTGGGGTTTTGCTGGCGCCACCCATCCTTTTTCCCTTCAGTGGGCTTCCAATGCTCTGGATATTAATACCTGTTGATAAGTCTGAGGAGGATCTCATCAATATTTTGTTTTCTCAGACTTTCCTACTCCACTGCCTGCACATATGTGCAGTTCTTTTCAGAATGCAATTGCCTGAGGCCATGGATGTGGGACTCAGCTTTTCTGGCAATCTCGGCACCCATGGTTTCTGATGCCAGAGTCTTCCCCCATACTTATTTGAGTGCAGCATCATTTGTTGCCACTGTGAACAATGGCCAATATAATGGGCCAGTATTTTGGTGGTATATGGCCAGTATATTTTAAAAGTACTGCCAAAAGACCCAACATATACCAGTGCAGTATATACAGGGTATATTTTGAATTTACCTACAATGTACCTGAAACATACATGTCCGGTATATCACTGGTATATTAGCTAATGTACCTGACATATACCTGTAATATACTGGTCTGGTATATTTTAAATATACCAGCCTGGTATATGCTTGGTATATTGTGAACAAATTTTGACCAAACAACCAGAAAAGGAAATTGATCAGAAGTTGTTTTCCATCAAAGTTTCATAATCAAAATGACACACTGTCATAAAAAATTGATGAACATGTCCAGCAATTCCTGTTTTCAGCTGTTTGTTTCCAGGCATGGTGCCAAGCACCAGTAAACATGCATTACTACATCAGTAAAACAACATGTTTGTCTTTGACGTCTTTGGGGTCTTTGCCAAGACACCAAAGACACCAAAGACACATTTCTTCCAAAGACATGTGTCTTTTGCTAGACAGGTTCAAAAGTCTTAGATAAGACACACACGTCTTGGGAAAGACTTCAAGGACACAAAAGTCTTGGGCAAGATATGCGCGATCTTTCTGAAAGACACTCTCCAAGACATAGTCAAGGCCATGAAAAGACGTTCAGAAATGATATCCCTCAGCTTAATCGGGCAGGTAGTTATCCAAAAGCGGTAATTGACTATTTCTAATATAAAAAAAAGAATACACGCGGGCTTGGAAGGACTAATCGGACAATATCATGACATCGTCGTCATCTACGAGCAAATCACCGGCCTCGGAACCGCTGCGGCTCAAGTTCCCAGCACGTTTGCAGCTCGGAATCTCCACCCACTCCTCAGCCGCCTCTTTCAGCTCCTTCCAGCGACCCTTGTCCCACCCCTGGACCGTTGGAACGAATTTTGTAGCACGTTGGATGACTTTTCCCTGCTTGTGAATGCCAGATGAGGTAGTTGTATCACCCCAGTTGTCGATGGAGAAGAAGCTTGGGAACTTCTGGGGGTTCACGTATTCACCTGTTTCCCAGAATTGAAGGGCACGATGAACCTATAGAAATATTAGAATAGTTCTAGGTCCAAATAAAGTGACAATAGGCGCACCGCTTGCATTGAAAGAAGGAGCGCTCCAATGGGAGAGGCTTCGAGCTTCGTATACCCACCAGGGATCGTTGCCAAGGTCGATAAATGATAAGTGAAGGTGTAAACGATGAGGTGAGACTGGAGGAAGCCCTACCGTAACAAATAGTAAGTATCGCATGCTGCGACAGTAATGATTAACGACGTACTTTTTTATCCACACCACCACCCCATATTTTCCACTGAAACACCATGGTGTTGGATGGTTTATGGGTCTGCCACAAACGCAGCAATTCCCTCAGGTGTGTTGAAGGCAAATTTGAGCGGCTTCGGGGTGGGAATGGGATCCACATCCGCGGCAGCATCGGCGGGAAGCGCAGCAGCATCGGCATCGGCAGGGGCATCGGCAGGGGCATCGGGGGCGGGGATAGTAGCTGAAACAATAGCATCGGCAGAAGTGGTGGTGGGGCCGGCAGGGGAAGTAGTATCTGTGGGCGGCAATAGAGTGAGTCAGCGGCCCACAAAGCAGACAGCGCTTACCGTCGGTGTCCATCTCATCATCCTCGATATCACTCTCCACCTCGTACGATTCTATGATCCATTTGATGGCCTTGACCGCTTGAGCTGCAATTCCGGAACGCCAGTCACTCAAGCGATAGCCAATCTATGGAAGAATCATCACTAGCTCTTCTGAAGCTACGACAGAGATTTATCACTGAGGCAGCCTTTGGCCTTACTGAATTTGATGATGGAGTAAATACTGTCCTCCCCGATCAATCATCTGTCGAATGGCAGACATGGCATGCCCACGGCGCTGCTCTCATCACCGCCTGGGAGCTCATAGTGAAGGACGGAACAGCCGGCGAATGGCCGGAGGTGTGTTCCTGCCAATGCTCGGCACCTTGACGTGGACTAAATTTGGAGATTTAGCCGCCGCTGTCCTTGGACACGAGAAGCACGCCTGGGAACGCTCTATCCCAGCTCGATGGGGAAAGCAAGCGCGACGCTGAGAGGCTACGACGCGCCTTGGAGGATTCCGGTGTTTTGCCAGTTGATGGGGAGGTCGGGCCTGTCCGTCACGCAAAATCCATCTATGCGAGGCGTATCGAGAAGCTGAAGAATGCAGCCAAAGGCAAGAACGGTCGTAAACGCGACTTCTTGGCAGACGAGTGTGTTATTGCAGGAACAGCTTCGGTTACACGTAGGGATGGCACTACGAAGGAGGATACTTGCACCTGGTGCATTGCTTGCGACAAAAAGACGGCGGGGCATGATCCAGTGCGAATAAAGACTCATGCTCATCAGTGCCAGGTAGGGCCATGTAATTTATTCTGGATAGTGTTCTTATACTGGTGCAGACATTACAGGCCAAATACCACGACTTGTGGGTCTTGGTCGACCACGAAAGAGGTGGAAGCTCTCTTTCGACCGCATTGGAAGAAGGAAACAGCAACGCTTTACCTGCGGTTCGTAAGGCTGTTGACACCCCGGCTTCGCAAGCTGTCCCCAACCCTGCCGCCAGTACGCCCGGTGCCAGCCAGGGGATCCGCGAATATTTCGCTCCCACCAAAATTACACGTGAACGCCAGGCACAGATCGATCTCTTGTTATTCAAGTTCATCATTTGCTGTGCTATTCCGTTTTCCCTCCTCGGCAGCCCGTTCTTCATCGAATTCGTTCTTGCGCTAGCACCCAATTATAAAGTCCCAGAGCGCTCGGCATTTTTTGCTCGGCACATCACCAGTGAAGTCGCCGCAGTCGGACAAAAGCTGAAAGCGTTCTTGAGCACAAAAATGCATATGACGTTCTCAGTGGACGGCTGGAGTACACGCCACAAAGATGAGATCTATACCTGTCATTCAACCATTCCTAGCCGACGATCTTTCTTTGTTGGTGGCCATGTTTTCAAAGGCGTGTCAATTACCGGCGAAGCACTTTGTAATGTTGTGAAAGGGGTGAGTGCAGAAATCACATCGCTTTCAATACTAATTTTCCTCAACAGATTCTGGAGACGTTCGATCCACGGAAATATAGCGCCATTGCGGGAGACGGTGGCCCGAATGTACGCGCCGCAAAACGCCTTATTGTGGTGTATTTTCCTTGGATATTAAATATTTATGATCCCTGTCACAACCTCAATCTTCTGATGAAGGATCTTGGGGCACTGTTTAAGAAGGTAAGTTATCCGTTGTGGGAGGCATTAAACTGCTAACACATCCAAGGACCTTATTGTTGTGAGCGGGCTGTCGAACTATTTCGGCAAGTCCAACTACGGCACATACCATCTGACTGTAGAGCGGAAAAAAATGAACATCAGCGAGGGCATGAAATCAAGCTCGGAGACTCGTTTTTCAACCACATTTATTCAATCATTTGCCGTTCATACCTGCATGCCCGCGATCAATGTACTTTACCGATCCGGAATTCTTCGTTTTGATACGAAAGCGGTGCGCGTTTTGCTCTCGGGTCCTGTACATAATTGATTTTGGATTGGGAAACAGACTAAATTTCTTCAAGGCTTCTTGGGGGAAACATCGGCACATTACGCATTTATGGCAAACCTCTCGACAATGATCCAGTTACTTCGCGCACCCGCAAATGGGATCCTGACCCTAGAAGGCCAGAATACGACCTGCGCTGATGTCTTCTATGTCTGGGTTTGCATTGCATGGCAGCTGGAGAAGGTACTTTCCGATCCGCAAAGCAGCGCCGGACGCCACCGTGCCAAGGTTATTGAAATCTACAATACTCGTTTCGCCCAAATGATGGACGAATCTTCTTGTCACATCTTTCTCCTTGCGTACTTTCTCCATCCAAGTGCGTTGAACGATCCACGCCAGTATTAATTCTCATGGATTTCAGTGTTTCGAAAATTTGGTGGTCTGCAGTTGACCATGCCAACGTGCCGAAACGGAGAACAGCTCATCCCAACCCAGTATCCGTCGCTCTTTGTGATACTCTTCAAAGCTGCGATGCAAGTACTGAAGGGTGAACAGCAGCGTGTTGATAGCGGCGGAAAGGAAGAAGCTGTACAGTTAAAAGAGGAACTCATCCGCTACGCATACAATCAGACACCGTTCGATAGCCAGCACTGGGACTCGTCGACAAAACCACTTGACTACTGGACCAAGCTTTCAAATGATTCAAATGCGAAACAGATCGGCGTAAATCCTTCATTTTTATTCAAAAACACTGTCCCTGTGCTAAAGTTTATTCAGAGAATTGCTGTCAAGATCTTTTCAATTATGCCATCCGAGATCTGCGACGAACGTACTGCATCGCGTCTCGGCTGGTTTAATGCGGCCCGCCGGAGCTCAATCCTTCCAGAGAATCTCGTCAGCTGCGCTCAGCTCTACGATTACTACACAAACGGTATTTCTGAGGGTGATTACACTCATCAGGCCCATGTTGTTCTCGACGAGGTCCTCACCGCCACCGGTACGCAAAGCAGATCGGCACCATCCTTGATGGATCTGATCCACGAGGAGAACATCTCTCCCTCCGCGGTCGACCAGGAAGCCATCGATGAATTGCTATTCAATCATCCTGACCCTTATGATATTGCAGAAACAGATCGTCTCAATTTCGGGCCTGCAGTGGTTCGCTCTCAAACTGTGTTTGCGATCACGCAGTATATCAAGTTGGAGAGCCCGGCGTTGGCGGAACTGATGGAGCCGTCGAAGACGGCGGCGTCGACCGTTGGAAGCACTGCAGCTCCCTCGAACACTACTCCAGCGGGTCACCCGGACGACTGGAACATGGACGATTTCCTGGCGTAGTTTCTAACATAACTAAGCTGTTATAAACGTTTCTAACATGTAAATAACATGTTAAAAACCCAAAATTTTTCCGCGCTGCGCGTGGTGATGTCATGTTAGAAACCTTGTTGTTTACATACCCTTGTTATATAACACGAGGGGGGGAAACCATCTCACATTTCTCACACCGCCGATTTTGATTCCAACACAGCGCTAGCTAGGACACCAGCAGAGCACACCTTCCATCTTATACATTACACTTTGTCTTAACGCGGTCACGTGATCAGTAATTGTTACTGATATTCAGAATAAAAGGAGGCAATGAATTCCATAGGGGGAAGTGCTTTAATGGGTCCATTTCTGGCTACTTATATACTACTTATAGGGTATTCTAGATGGTTGGTTCTAGATGGTTCTCTGGAATGCAGGTAAATTCCAGTGGTTCCATGTCCATTTCTTTGTTTGGTATTGTTTATGTGTTCCGAATTAATCCGAACTTGCCCATATTGTACTGTATATAATTTTAGACCGTAAATAATATTGTGAAAAGTTGAGATAAAATTCCATACAACTACTAGTATTACAAGGGAGAGCTTGAGAGCCAATGTTATGACTCCCATTCTGTAGGGAGTCTGACATCTGTGGGGAACATCCTCAACCATCCCCAGTTGATTTTCTTCTCTGCTGCGTTGCTGCTCGGTCCTAGCTCTGCAAAATGTACCCGCTTAGCAGGTTCCTTGGGTGCCAGCGGATAACTGATAAACTTTGAACAGATGGGGATGGGGTTCGTTGGTCATGCTCCAAGGGCTGGAAAGGCCCAGTAAACTCACCGGTAGTGGGCAATTATTAGCAGGGTGCTGGAGCTAGTAGTGCAGCATTTGACAATGGCTCAGTCAAGGTACCAGTTGCATGTAGTGAACCCATATGGGATGATCAACCCGCTGTAGGCTCTGGTGCAAGATACAGGGGTCCCGCATATGATTTGCCCAAGGTCTCCTTTTATCATCCGTTATGCCCATCCGTTGTGCCCATAAATGGGATCACCAACAGTAAGGGCAGTCAAAGTTCGGACCTTATCGTGGTTGGGTTTCATGAATTGATAAGTGTCACTCATATATTTCACTGGATGAGGGGGTGCAGTGGCAGCTAGTTTATCGAGGATGTGCTGCTCCAGTTTGTGGTACTGCCAAATGACAGCAATGGAGAACATTGTGTTGGAATCAAGAAGATTCAGCTTATCAATTTGAGAAAGGTGGGGGTCCATGATTTGTGAAGCTGAGTCGCTCTATTCCAGAGCATTTCCTTTTTGAATGAAATCTTCATTGCCTTGTGGCACCATGGTGTGATTCTTCTTACTGCTGCCATCGGCCGATCTCCTACAGTTTATCCAGCTGGCTGGACCAGGAAGTTCAAGCTTATTTAAAGCCGTAATTTGGTACCATGTGTGATTGCACCAGGATGTTAGCAGATTTTTGGGCTGAATGCCATTGAAGATATGTAGCTTGTGCATGGAAATGAGAGGATAGCATGAAGGCAATGGGTAAGAGTTTGCTCATAGCAGCAAAAATGGTACTGGTTTATGGAGCAAGGAGTGTGAGAAGGTAGCCTTGTCCTGGGCTTGATTGAGCTTATGTCTCGATGTTATGTTGCCCCTTACCTACATATGAATGCCCTAGTCTCTTCATCATTCGCTGAGCCTGGCTGTTGCCCTCATTCTCCTGCATCTCATGTTTGCTGGTCCAGTGTAAGTTGTTGTCTACCGCCATTGAGAACTGTCCAAACAGCTCAGACTGCGGTGTTGAGACTATAGTGTATCCACTCCCTCCAGTGTAGCAAGGACTGGGTGTGGTGGCAGGAGGGCAGCTGAGGAGGCCCATAGGAGCGAGAAGAATATGTGGCCCATATTTGGTGTTATACAGGTCTTGAATCTCGATGATTTTGTGGTCCGGGAGCCCTTCTACAGTGCCGTGACTCCTCACAATCTTGAGGGTTATAAGCTGACCAGCATTGTAGGGTGTGGAGTGGTATGGCGGTGAGATGAGCACCTTCTCTGGGTGGCAGTGGTATCAGGCAACTTGTTCTCCAGCTCTGTCCTTGATGGTGTCATAGAGTTCTATGAGGTACACCACAAACTGACACTCTGGCAAATGAGGTTGTTGGTTGGGTGGAACTAGGATGGCATAGGCACGGCGAAGCTCTAGCGCAGGCAGATCAGATTTGGTCTTCCACTGTAGGTCAGTGGAACCAGGAAAGAGTCATTAGGTTTGAGAAAGGTAAGAGGGAGGCCATTGTGGTAGAATTGGAGAATGTTCATGGCGAAATAGTGAGGAATGTGGGGTGTTTTATGGGATCATAGAGAGCTGCAGGGTCAGGTTGCACCCTGAATTTCCTGGAAGTCTCCATTCTCGTAATAATTGGGCACTTATGCGGACTTTTGGAGAGAAGAAGCACAGTAGCTCATGGTGGAAGCATGTTAACCCATTTTCGGTTATTTCCTAAAGCAGTCAGTCAACATTTCATCTTGATTGGCCAGAATTTTTATAAACAAGGTATATAAGTTTGGTTTTACGGGTAGAAATTTCCATTCAAGCATCAGATTAATCCTCCTCCTGCTCCAACCGATCTCCCTCATCCTCTCCAGACTCAATGTCAGTAAATTCATCGAGCTGTACAGTTGCATGGTGGCTGGGAAATTCTTTGTTTCCATGATAGTAGGCTTAATGTAGGGCTCCTTTCATTGTTGCCTGGTCATACTCCGGCTCTTCAATGACCTCACAGTTCTGGGTGGCTCCAAGAAATAGAGAGTTTGGAATCCACTCCTTGCAAAAGCTCTTGTGTATGAGTTTTGAGGTGATGAGCAGGACAAAGATAGTGGGGGTGGCAGCGTGTAGGTCAATACACTCGAGGACATATGTGGCTACAAGATTGTCAGGTGATCCATGGTTTCAAATGGGTTTGACCATGGTAGTTTGTGAGTTGGGGTGCAGGACTGCATAATGTGGAATAGTCATGGAAATACCAGGAAAGGTAACTCTGTCACTGAGTGCAATGAGGACCAGAAGACACCCCAGGTAGTCCCGAAGAATCTATATGAAGTTTGCTTAAGCAACTTCTGTCTCTACACATAATCCGACTCAAGCACTGATTTGATTAAACTGCTTGCTACCTGGGGGAACACTTCGATGTTGGTGGCCACTTGATACCTGTTTCAACAAATGAGGGAACATGATCAAGTTAAACTTAGTTCTGATTAATCCACCGGGTTGTGTTTGAGCAGAATCAGTGTCCAAAACAGTGAGCTGGAATACCCAAAAAAGACGCTGCCTCTGAGGATCAAACCCACGACAACCTAGAATGTAGCACCCCAGCATTATTACCAACTGCACCATGCAACCACTGACCAAATAGATATTGTTAGACCCTACTGGGTGCCGCTGTAAAAATACTCATGACACTCTTCAGTCTTGTTTCTCTGCGGGTGCTGATAAATGGTGGTTGTTCATCCAGAACCATGTCTACCTACCTGGGAAAATAATCTCAGGACATCCACAGGAGGCAAAGAAAACACATGCAGGGTCAGTATGATGGCACCTGGAGCACCATTTCCCCCCTTTACATATTTTAGGTGTTCTAGTGCTCTGCACCATTTATCGCATCCTTTCAGGCATCTTAATTCCTCCTAAAGCACTTTCCTCCTGGACAGCTGCTAAGTCCGGGGTTTTGATCTCATGCAGCATGACCAGCAGGGGACCTTCTATGAAGAGTCAGCCGGTTGCAGAATACCCTAGTGTTGGAGGCAGGGCGGTGAGCCTGGTTGTACAAGATGATCGCATTGAGGTGAGGTGGAATGAAGCAAAGAGTTAGATAAGAAGGAGGGGAAGAAAAGAACAACTTCCTAGTCGCACTCACAACATTGCCACTGTGCTTGAGTACCAGCTCTCCTCGTTCTGCACTGGACCACCTAACCCAATTCTACAGAGTTCACTATGATATGCAAGCCAGTGCAGCTTCTATGAATTTCCGTGCCTTCTTCCTCTCGCTTTCAACGAAGGCAACAACATTTGCCATCTCCCCAAGCAACTCCTCGTGCCCAACGTCCTTGATGTTCTTTTCTGCTTCCACCTTTCTACGCGTGTACATTGCAGCCTTTTGGCGTGCATAGGCCACTGCACCGGGCGAATCCAGCGGCTGTAATGATGCAAGTGCTTCCCAAACCGATTGCATCTTGCTGAATCTTCGCCGTGTCCGCAATAATTCCACAAGCTTTTGCTCCCACTGCTCTTGCCAACGTTGCATCTCTGCCTTGGCACGAAACCATTGTACGCATGTGTCATAAGCAAAGGAATAGAGTCAGGCAATGTGCGGCTTGCCTTCATTTGACCAAGCATCCATTTCCGTGGGTGTCATTTTTGTCAACTTACCCAGTTGCCATAACCACCCTTCTGGCCTTTCCACTGGTACCTTTGGAGAGCATGGAGTCGGTCTCTGATCAGGTGTGCCTCATAGTATTTCAATAGGGCCTCGGTGTCAAACTCGAGGGATGCTTCGTTGAAGGACATTTTGTCTTCAAAGTCTTCAAGCAGGACTCCCAGGAAGGCCATTCGGGATGGGAGGGGAGGACAGGAAACTACGGTGTCATGTCTCAAAATTGTTTGGAGACAAGACCAATTTGACCAACACTATGTGACTCAACCAAATTGATGACAAAATCACAATTAGTCATAAATACGCGCTCATGGCACCATTTTTAAATTACTCGTTCACCGGTCTCGTATGGCCTATGACACCACTTTGAAATCATACCACTTAGAAATTACTAATTTCTTCGGCCTCGTATGGCCTATGACACCATTTCTGAATCACACCACACCTTAAATTGCTAATTATAGGCACAAACTGACTCACGAAACATGTTTCACCATTGCTTTAGACCAAACTAGGTAACTAGGGGAATTGTTGACAAGTTAAATTATGTTTCAAGGGATGAAACAGGGATGATGTGACTCATAATTGATGGCAAATTAGTATATAAACCCCATGTAAATTACTTGAATAGGAAGATGAATCTGCCACTAGCACTTTATGTCTGTTTGTCTGTCTTTGTTTGTTTCTGTTTCTTAGTTTTTGGTCATCTCAGCTGGTCAGGAGACCAGCTAATTTGTCTTTAAGCTACACTAAGCGCTTTGTACCGAGAGTGTCTTTCACGAATGCTAGGTTTCTTCACCTTGGTCTACAATACCCGAGGAACCCTCGCGATCAGCTGTGTATATTGGATTGCCATCCCGTTGGCTATTTCTGTCTCTATTAGGTTCAGTCACCTTGGCTTTCGATACCCAATCGACCCCCTTAGTTATTTGAAACAATCTTTCTACTACCTGCAGGTTTGGTCACCTTGGTCTACAATACCCGATCAACCCTTCTAGTCATGAGAATAAATCGGTAAAAGCTTACATAGTATAATCCTTATTGCAATTAAGTAGGTTTATTCACCTTGGTCTACAATACCCAAGTAACCCTCCTTTTTGTCTGTGATACTTCTGCTACATGTAGTTACCTTAGCTACATTCATACAAGCCCCGTGTCTACGTAGATTTCTTATTTACTTAGCTACCTCTGTTCTTTTGCACGTCTCCCCTACATACATTAGAATATTCTTCTACCAAATTTACCTACAAATCCTACATATCCTTGATTCGCACCCTTCATCATCATTCCCATACTACTTTGAGATCACCTCACTTTAGTATAAACCCTGCGATACAATATTTCCGAACCAAAGAGAATTGCTTGAATAACATCACTTCCAGTGCACCTCTTGTATAACAGCTTATATGCACGACAATGGGCTGTCTCGGGTCGTCCAGATTGGAAGTGTCAGAGATGGAAAGTTATGGCAAGAATTTACTGATAAAATAAACCAAGTAAATTTAATATAAGGTTCAACGGGGAAGCACTGTGATTTGTTACTTAAGAGTAGGATCAAATTGATATGATCAGACAAGTAAGAATCCTTATCGGGAAACACAGGTTCAGGAAAGTTCACACAGGTTAAACTCCACAGTAGGAGCTTCAGGTTCTTAAAAAACTTAGGGTGGTGGTGGTTCAAAAGCTTACATAGGATCAGTATCCGTTACTGATCATAGTTCTTACAGGCTATTGTCCCTACAGCAGAACAATAAAAATCAGACTGAGGTAAAACTTGGGGTAAAGTTCTGTTGTATTCACTTGGGGGAGACTCAGCTCCTTATATACACTTTGGAAATTTATTTTTAGAACTATCTATGACTAGGAATGAGTCAAAAGGTGTCAGAATGGCTCAAAAGTAAGTAGCTAAATTTATTCCCACATGACTTGATGTGACTCATCGTGGCTCACTGGCCCCAGAGTCAAATTTCCCATGGTCAGAATTTATTTTGCAGTACTTAGAAATTTTCTGACCTTTGGAATATTACAAGTCCTCACTTGTACTACATGGTAAGTAAAAATTGGCCATTTATTCATGTTCTGACTCCTAATTTGTTAGGAGTCTGACAGAAGTAGATGCCTGTGCAGCGGGGTTAGGCGGGGTCGGAGTATCCACATCCATTTCATAATCCTCTGGCCCAATAATGGGGGTGTACAATGGAATAGGGGAGGGGGGGGGGGGGCCTTGTTCCAAACCACCACAATGGTCAGATTTCCCACGCCACTGGGAAGGGTGTGCGCTCTGCCAGTCGATGACGGCGACGCCTGCTGGTCGCCTGAGTCTGGTGGGGCCATATAGACATTGCTCACCCCACATGGTGTCGACTTCTTATCGTGCGTCGGGTGCAACACCGCCTGCTTTTAAAGCAATCTATAGTAGAAACTCGGCAGGACTCAGGAGCGGCGAGCTCCGTAAACTTGCTGCTATGCACAATCCTCTTGCTCTACAAACACCATAAAGCCACCCTCTTGCTTCAGCTTGAGTTGCCAGCCGTGCAGAGCACGCTTGAATGACTTTGAGCCACTCCCATTGTCGACGACGCGTCTTTGTGCATGTCTCGGCAATTTTCCGGCGACCAATCACCTCGTGGGTGCTGCGGAGAATGACAGTTCACACGAAACACCAAGTTGTCAGGCAACATTGCGTCATTCTGGTGAGCATTGTTCCCAGCCCCACTCAACTTCCCTCATCATCGACGCCGCCGCCTGCGCCTGAGGACCCGCCGATGTCTTGCGCACAAAGACACATGTCCCCGGTGCAGGACACTGGGCACGTAGGCCTTGTCTCTGCAGCATCAAATAGAGCCATTCACAAACCTCAAAGAGCGCCTTGCCGACACATTTTCTTTCCAGTTCTGGCCTCGCGCCCCACTATGGACAGGCCCGCCAAAACACACCTTTGCTTTGGACCTGGCTACCCTATCGCGGCCATATCTTTGTTCTAGCAAGCCTTAAATAAGGTGTGCGAGGTACGCAATCCCCACCCCAGCAGAACTACCAGCTCAGCTATCTTGCCTTCAAATCCCAGCTCTCACTATAATCCCAATCTCAATGGCCTTTACTCGCAGCAACCGCACGTCCTCCCCCACCCCTTCCGACAGTGGCGATGCTCTCTGGGAGAGCTTCGACGACTACACCAGCCCTGCGCCCAGCCAGACCGCGGATCCGCTCGGTTGGGAGAGCGACTCCACCGACGCATCCGTGAACCCCGACAACACCACACCCACCCCTCAGGGACGCCCCGCAGCACCCACCTCAGTGGTGGAAGTATCGGAGGACGACTTCCCCACCCTCGTGCCGTCCGCACCCGCCACTGCGACCAAACCTCGCGCCAAGACCACGAAGGGCAAAGGCAAGAAGAAGGCGGTTGAGGAGCCAGGTATGACATACATTGTATTCAACCACCCCTTCTGACGTGCACCACAGTCCACATCTCGGTCCAAGTCCGCAGGGACGAGGACGACCCCCACCTCGTCCAACTGATCGAGCAGGCCAAGGCCGAGTCACTTGGTCTCACTTCCTCGGTTGACCACTTGACCAGCGGTGCCTCATCATCCCGGCACCCGGTCAGTGAGCCTGGCTCGCCCCCCAAGTGCATGTGTGCCAACACTACTGGTGAATCTGCACCTGCCCCCTTCACCGATACCTCCGCGGCCTCCACTACGACCGCCGACACCACCGTGGCCACTGCAACTGGCAGCGGGCTCACTCCCTTCCTAGTGCCTACCACCACTCCTGCTGCAGCTGCAGCCGACACCACTAACGCCGCCGTACCCACCTATGCTGCCGTGGCCGCTGCACCAGCTCCCGCCCCTGCCCCTGCTGCCCCTGCCCCTGCCCATTCCGGTGCTGGTGCACCGCCTGCCGATGCTGCCGCTCCGCCGCCTTTGTGGCTAACCACAGATGGCCTCCCCCCGTGTGGCTCGTACACCCCCACCCCCACCGGAGGCTTCCCAGGCATTGTCTACTCTCGCAAGCTTTTGCTCCAATGCTACCCTGAGGGCCTCATGAGACTCAACAAGGAGGTTGACCACCTGAAGCTCTTTGTGGTGGTTAGCGGCGGAAACGGCGCATCCATGCACACGCACGTGCAGCTTTGTGAAGTCATCGGCGGCTACCTCAATATCGACCCTGCTGGTTTCACCCTCGGCACCCCGCCCACCGCCCACAACGGGACCAGCCCTGCCCTGTGGCTCGTCGCAGATCTCCCCAACAACCTCGCACAGGCCCTGATCAACAAATCTGTCATCTCATCTACTAACATCACCTTCTACCCTATCCCTTATGCGATGCCCATCATTGGCTTTGTCGGCATCTTTTCCGGCTAGACAATCCCCAACACCAACGAGGGCGCGACCCTAGCACTCCGCTTCCTCCGCACCGTCATCACTGAGAGCAGCGAGATCACCCAGTTTGTCCAAACCCACCGTGACACGTTCGGCCCGCAGGTTTCGGCTGCCCAGGCCTGGGAAACCTTCCTCGCGTCCATCGTAGTGAGCAGTATTGTCCTCCTTGACAACGACATCTGCACTGTTGCGTGGCGCCTCTACGTCAACCCCCCGACCAACAACCACGAAATTTGGGCCCTGCTCCGACGCCTCTTTGCCAAACTCTCCATCATGAACGCGAAATACTGCACCGCCTGCCTCATGAAGCGCATCCGCTGCCGCATCTGCCCTGCTATTGACGACCTGACCGGTCTATGCCCACTCCCCCACGTCCCGGGCTGGCTCGGCCCGACTGCTGCCACCATCACCGCTCTCGAGGAAGCAGGTCGCGCCGCCACTGCCAAAGCCCAGGAGCGCAACTCTTCTGCTGTCGCCAGTGGCTCCTGCTCCAACGCCGGAAATGGACGTGCCCCCAACAACAACAAATCCCACTTCGATGGAAAAGGTAAGAAGGGTGGTGACTTCAAAGGCAAGGGCAAGCATCATGATGACTTCTACTAGACTAGCCTCGTGTACATCATAAATACCTCACTCATAGATCTGATAAATATGCTGTCCTCTTTCATTACGAATAATTCACAATGATTCTGCCTCTTAACAAATCTGAAATCATCTCCGCAATTGAACTCTGGCTTAAGGAATAGGAGCTGAGTTCTGGGGCGCTGCGAGCGCTCTTAGTTGGGCCATTTAGGCACGGCTGTGAACCACAAATTCCACCCCACTTATAAAATAATGATGACACAACTACAAGAAATACAGTATGGCGCCATGGATCGTCCTGGATCATGGGAGGGTTTCGGGGAGCAGGCGCATCCTCCTCGTCAGTGCCCGCAGGCTACGAGACAAAACAATGAATCCAGCGGGAGCCAGGGCGACCGGGGGCCTAGCCCCGGCTACTCTCAACGAGACCCCTCCCACGGCAGCTCCACCGTTGCTTTGGCTGCCGCGGCGACTGGCGAAGAGCGACGAAACCCTAACACACGCGATAACACACGACGTGTCAGTGACAGTGTTGCTACGGAAAATTCGGGCATGCCGCCCAGGGGCACAGACCCGCCATCCCAACCGCAAAGGAATGGCCGAGCTAGGGGGAACTCAGGAATGGCTAATGACCAAATGGGAGGGGCCGCATCTGGCCCCAAGCACCCATACACTGGGGCAAACACACGGATGCAGGGCCATGCATCAGGCCCTCGTCAACGGCACCCACCGAGAGGCTGCCCACAGGAGGAGGATCACGCTCCCGCATTCTTCAACCAGAAGCGGGAGAAACAACAGCTGAATAATCCACGTATTAGTCGCAATACTAGGGCAGAGGTGAACCTTGCAGCAATAAATATTAATGGCATTAAAGCGACCTCAATAATGCAAGAAAGCCACAAATGGCATGGTATACATCGTATGATGCATGAAGAGAAGATTGGAATAATGATTGTATCTGAGACACACATGTCTGCAGCTCAAGCCCTCGAGATAGAAGAGAGCTTCATGAGCAAACACCTGAAGCTTTTTAACTACAAGTACCCAGAAAATCCCATGGCGAAAGGAATAGTGATCGTCCTAAACCGCGAGATCACAAATATAGAAGGCGTAAAAATGCACTATCTCATACCTGGTAAGGCTCTCCTCGCAGTTATCCCTTGGCATGGTGCTAGAACGATAACAGTGCTGGGGATCTACGCTCCAACTGAGTCTGACGAAGAGAAGATCAGCTACTGGAACACATTGTGCGACCTGTGGCTAACAACTGACCTACCGGTCCCCGATGTTATGGGCAGTGACCTTAACTTAGTTCCTGACACAATAGATCGTCTGCCGCACCACACCGACTCATCTGCGGTAGTAGAAGCATACCTAAGATTTGTACGACTAATGGAACTGAAAGATGGGTGGTGTCAGCTCAATCCAGACACCAAAGTGTACACTCACACAAGTACACAGGGGACACTGTCCCGCATCGATAGAATCCTAGTATCCCCAAAGCTCATGAAGAACTGTAGGCACTGGGAAATCAGCGATGCTCTTGGCAG
The DNA here is from genome assembly GCA_029282285.1 of Mycena rebaudengoi. NCBI lineage: Eukaryota > Fungi > Basidiomycota > Agaricomycetes > Agaricales > Mycenaceae > Mycena > Mycena rebaudengoi. Next base: position 146,429 of record JARJCX010000158.1, on the reverse strand, counting down.
CCTCACTGACCATAGATTGGTGTCGGTGACAATTTCTGCCCCAGGAGCCCCATATATAGGAAAAGGCCGGTGGGCCATGCCAAAATTCCTCCTGAATGATAAAGAATTTATGAACATGGCAATAGAGGAAGCTGTCAAGTTGGAGGAATCAATGACTGAAGCACGTACCAAGTCTTGCAATGCCCAAACCAAATTTAAAGAATTTAAAGACACTGTCCTGGAAGCCGCCAAAAAGAGAGCCAAAACTGCAATAGGCGCGCCAGCAGAGAAGAAGAAGAAGCTGATAAATGAACATGAGGGACTGCTAAAAAATTCCGCACCAAATTCTGCGCCAGAACAGCAGCAACAGGCAACAGTGGAGAGCTCAAGTGTGAACGAGCGAGTAGCCAGTACAAGTACCCCGCCTACCACGACAGCTGTGAGACCGCCAGAGGAAATTGCGGAGCTGGTGGCAGCAATCGAAAGAAAGATTGATGACTTGGTGGACTGCCAGAGAGAGAGGCAGCGACTCGAAACTAGAGTCCGGGGTTTGATGGAACTGAACCACATAACTAAGTATGCTGTTAACCTCAGCAAGGGGTCGAAACCGAGAGATACAATTACCTACCTCTGTAGAATGGACATCACACCCAAACGAGGCAGTCGATGCTTCTCCGAGATGGCAGAGATTGCCCGTGATTATCACAATGACCTCCAAATCGATGGGGCGAACGTCACTCAGAGAGACCGTGCTGAAGCTCAAGCGGAAGCCCTGGACTCATTACCTGTTCTAGAAAACGATGTAGACATGACCGAGCTGTCAGAGAAACTCAACGAGAGCGACATTGTAGAATCCCTTTTGGGGGCAGCAACCGGGAAAGCGGCAGGAGTGAACGGCCTTGATACTGAATTTTGGCAACGGCTCTATTCAGTAAATAAGGAATCTGTGGCGGCCAGTAAGGCCGGCAAAACACAGAAAAAGACCTGTGATATAGCGAAAGTACTCACCTGGGTAGATAATGATATCAAAGAGTATGGGATGGTGGAGGGCACAGACTTTTCACTGGGCTGGATGTGCCCCCTTTTCAAGAAAAAGGACCCAACCGACATTGCAAACTATCGACCTATAACCGTACTAAATTCAGATTACAAAATCTTTACTAAGGCGCTCTCAAACAAGTTGAGCAGAGTAGCACCGTACCTCATCCATAAGAACCAGGCAGGCTTCATGAAAGGGCAGAAAATTACGGACGCCATCTATCTCACTATGGAAGTGGTCGAATACTCGGAAGAGGACCTGAAAAACGGGGTCATCATGGCCCTCGACCAGGAAAAAGCATATGATAAGACATTGCATCCGTACCTTTGGGATACCTTGAGAGCACACGGTCTTCCAGAACTGTTTATAAATACCGTTAGGTCTCTCTATAAATTTGCTGACACTCGTATAATTGTGAACGGGGAACTGAGTTCTTCCTTCCAAGTGATAAGGGGAGTGCACCAGGGTGACCCTCTATCTTGCCTGCTTTTCAACCTCGCAATCGAGCCGTTAGCCTCAATGCTGAGGGGATCCAACCTGAAGGGATACTCCATACCTGGTGTAACAGAAAAAGCAGTTGTCCAGCTCTTTGCTGACGACACTACAGCCTATCTGAGCAAAAACGACGACTTTGAGGACCTGAAAAAAGTGTTAGATAGGTGGTGCCTAGCATCAGGAGCTCGTTTCAATGTTGCCAAGACCGAAATCATCCCATTCGGTACCCCAGAATTCAGAGCACGCCTCATTGAGACCAGGCAACTACACCCAGGAGATACGCAGATCCCCGCAAACGTTCATGTTGCAAAAGAAGGGGAGGCTGTCCGGATACTTGGCAGCTTCATCGGTAACGGGGTTGAAGCCTTCGGGGTGTGGACGCCCGTACTGGAAAAAATCGACTCAGATTATGAGCGATGGGCAACCCTGAACCCGACCCTGAAAATGAAAAAGAATATTGATCAAATAGTGGCCGGTTCTTGGTGACAATATCTTGCTCAAGTAAACAGGATGCCACCTGCAGTGACAAAACATATCCTCAGTGCACAGAAAGAATTTATTAATGATTCAAATCATCTATGATATCTCGAGACGCACTCATGGCCCCTCCTGAACTTGGCGGAATTGGAATGTTGGATCTCGAAGCCAGGAACAAAGTGCTCCTGTTGCTCAAAGCTGCTGGTCTTGCCAAAACTAACCCCCACGAACGCGCACTTTGGGCCACCCTAGCGCTCTATGGCCTATCAAAGCACACTGTGAAGGCAGCAGCGGGAGCTGAAAGCACTAAAATGAACCTGATGGTCCAGAATCTAAAAGTAAATCAACGCGACCCCCCCCAATGTCCACAAACCGCTAGTAAAATGCATCAATAAATACGGCATGGAATTCGTGACAATAAATCCAACTGAATCGATACAGAGAGAGATGCCATTATGGTATCATCCCAGGGAACGTCCTGACAAGAGGCAAGAAAATAATGGCCGAAGGGCCGGTTGCCTACAGGACAATCACGGCATCTTCGAAGTTGGTGCTGGCCTAGATCTCGCCCAGCGACTGGAGGACCCGCTGCACGGCCCACGAGTCACCTGTGAGTGCGATGGATGTGACAAGGATCATACAACACGGGGGTGTGATAATCCCCATGCATGTGCAACAGCTGCTGCCTCACATCTCTATCAAATACTCCCGAAATGGGTTCCACAACCAGGAGAGGGGGAAGGGCGAGCCCCTGACTTGGTGACGAGGGGCCTTTTGTGCCCCTGGAGGGAATTACAAGCCTAGCCCAAGGCCTTCGCGTAATGACACATCGAGCCAGCAAACCAAGAGAACACACAAACCCACGTACCTGGAGGCGAGCTGAGCGGGATATACAAGCCCCAGCAGCCATGGTATGCATCGCAGGAGCAACACATGCCCCGCCATGGAAAGCACCATGTGCGGCGGCAGGCATCTTCATTGACACCCAAGACACTCGGAACAAGGGACAGTGCTTACCCACAATTGGAGCACAATCCCAATATGCAGCCGAGCTTTTCGCCATGTTAGAGGCCATACGGAGCGTAAGCAGAGAAACAATGCTCACTATAATTAGTACACAGCCATTCCTTCATGACACAATGAACAAAAAGCTCTCCCGATGGGAACACGAAGGCTGGGTCGGAGTACAACACAAAGATGTGCTGCGTTGCCTAGCAGCCAAGCTGAAAGCCCGTAAGGCGCCAATGATTTTAAAGATCGCAGGACCTGGCTCACTGGACAGGCTCCCGTGCAGGAAAGCTATGCTACTGGCCAAAAGGGCAGCAAGGGCCGCCGTGAACGAAATGTGGGATCTCTCACTGCCCCAAGACACTGCTCTTCCCGGAATAAGCCTACAAGACAATCATCAGAAGGTGCTGTATTGGGGTATACGTGAGCAGAAAGTTAAAAAGCTACCACCACGACCCTCGACAGTAAAGAAGCTCGACCTGGTGCAAGCCACGATAGAAGATGTGTTCGGCAAATTTGTCACTGACGCCGACATCTGGGAAGCAACTGCCGTGAAAGAATTCCTACTGAGAGCGGCCCAATTCCTATGGAAAAGTCTTCACAATGCCCATAGAATAGGGAAATATTGGTCTTACATTCCCGAGTGTGAGGAACGCGCCATATGCAAGGATTGTCAAGAGGTGGAGGATTTGGACCACATCCTGACAGGCTGTACGAGCCCCGGGCAAGAAATTGTATGGCAAGCAGCAAAAGCCCTGTGGCTTGAGAAAGAATCCGTGTGGCCGACGGTGTCGTTGGGTACGATACTGGGTTGTGGCCTCACGGATTTCCACGACGAGAAGGGCAAACCAAAGCCCGGAACACAACAGCTATACCGGATTCTGATCTCCGAGTCGGCATACCTGATTTGGCAGCTCCGAAACGAGCGAGTTATATCCCGGGACGGTGCCCTGGCGACTAAGGAGGAAATCGTAAACAAATGGAAATTTGTGATGAACCAAAGGCTTAAGGTGGACATAACACTAGCGAACAGACCTATACATGGAAAGAGGCCCGCTTTGGCCAAGCCACTGGTTCTTGGGACCTGGTCTGGAATTCTGGACAACAAACATAGCTTACCGGCCGATTGGTTGCGGGAGCTCAGAGTTTTAGTGGGTAGTCACGCATTTGAACAACCCTGCCGGCAAAATAATAGCCGAGGCGATGGGTGACACGATAGTCCCACACTGCCCTTTGGGCGTGTGGAACACATTTATCTGGGTGGTGGAAACCACTCCCTATGGGGCTCATACCTCAAACTTTACAAACCAGATGGGCTAACCGATAGTTAGTTGCTACTGGCCTATGTACCACCAAAAAAAAAAAAAAAAAAAAAAGAATAGGGGGAGGGGCGGCATTCTCCTCCTGTTTGTCTGATGACTTGATGATTCCAGTGCTTGTTGCCTTAGCCTTTCCCTTCCCTTGCCTTTGTTTGGAGATGGACCATTGAAAGGTGGTGCGAGCCGGGATATCATTCTCCGAGTCAGAGATGTTGATTATCTCGACTGGGGGAATATTTGAAGTGCTGGAATTTGATCCACTTGCACGAGGGGCCGCTGTGGTGTGGGAACAACGAGAGGAAGGACCTGTGGGGACCCACCAGGCTAAGGAGATGCGCTAAGCAAGACTCTGAAACCTCGGAGAGGTGTTCTTTGAGATTCTGCCATGGTTCAGCCTTTATATCCTGCAGGAATATACGGGTTTCATCCAGTGTCGGTCAGGGAAGACATGAATTCTTGGGGATCATATTCTCCAGCATCAGGGATTGGGAGTAAGCACGAAGTGCCTGCTGAACGAAAGCGGACCCCAACCAAACAGGCAAGTGACCCAGAATCCAGAGAAAAATGCTGCCAGGAAACCCGTGTATGCAAGATCAAAGACTGTAAAGGTGGAAGGAACCATGTAAGGGGGATAGCCAGGGGGAGGGGTATCAGGAAAGCTTAGCCACTGGGAGGATATGCACTAATTCTGGACCAGAACATGCTAAAGGTATCCAATGAATATTTACAATATTATTCAAGTTTGTGGTCCTGGAATATTCAAGACGACTTTTAAATGTTTCTTGAATAATTGGGGGCAGAATATGCTAGAGATTTTTAAAGTTCCTTTCAGTTTTGTTGAGGATACCTTCAGTGTAATCTTACTCAAACCTTTCAAATATCCTGGCAGGGAATACCTGAGAGATCATTTAAATAAATCACCCATGTTTCGTGGCAGAAAAAATGAAAGGTATTTAAAAGATGTCTCAAGTATGTTTTAGATGGTGTTCAGAGTGTGTTCTAGATATCTTTCAGTTTAACAGCCCCGAAAAAATGGAAGATTTTTAAAATTTCTTTTGCATATGTTTTCGATTTTTTTGCGGCGGTGATGTGGAACAGGAACCACGAGCATGAGGAGGCAACTTGGCATTCATGGTGGTCGACCACAACTTGAATTTAGGATTCATGGACCGTAAATTTGGCGGAGCACATTCAGCCTTGGTTGAAGCTGCGTGTTGTAACCTGCATACATCACAGTGTTGTCTGCCCATCACAGTTCTGTCACAGCAGTGTTGTGACCGCTGGCAGCGCAATTGCTTTTTGGCCATGAAGTGGTATTGGGGTAAGCTGTCCCCAGCACTATTCCATGTCTCGTACAGATCATGCCAGATGGGGTGCAAATCAATGTGGTCCCAAACTGGATTATGGGTGAGTTTGAGGACATGCAATTCAGAGTCATCCCCTGTGTCTGAGAAGGCAGGGTCCATGAGCGTGTTTGTGCAATTTGCCGAAGCTCCGCCGAGATTTTTGAGCCAAGCTCGAGACTCCACAATGTTCGGCAGACCACATTCAGCCTTGGTCGAAGCTTTGTGCCACTCACCAAAGCTCTGCCGAATTTTTGGGCCACACTAGAAGCTCCACGAGATTTGGTGGAGCAGATTCAGTGTTGGGCAAATCTCTGTGCCACTTCCCGAAGCTCTGCCGAGATTTTTGAGCCATGCTAGAGACTCCACAATGTTCAGTGGAGCACATTCAGCCTTGGTCGAAGCTCTGTGCCACCCGCCGAAGCTCCGCCAAGAGTTTTTAGCCAATCTGGAGACTCCACAATGTTAAGCAGGGCACATTCAGCCTTGGTCGAAGCTTTGTGCCACTCACCGAAGCTCCACCACCTCTGCCGGAGATGTCTGGGTCAAGCTCCAGAATTGTACCCACTCCAGCATCTTGGGCTGGGATTTTTGAGTCAAGCTAGAGACTTCACAATGTTCAGCGGAAACCCTTCAGTGTTGGTTGAAGCTCTCTGCCACCCGCCGGAGCTCCGCCGCATTTTTGGGCCACGCTGGAAGCTCCACAATATTTGGCGGAGCATATTCAGCCTTGGTCGAAGCTCTGTGCCACTCGCCGAAGCTCCGCCGAGATTTGTGAGCCAAGCTTCCGCCGCTCCACCGAGAGCTTTGAGCCAAGCTGGAGACTTCACAATGCTCGGCAGAGGACATTCAGCCTTGGTCGAAGCCTGGCCTCTCACCGAAGCTCCACCACCTCCGCTGAAGATGTCTGGCTCAAGTTCCAGAATTGTACCCACCCCAGCAATCTTCGGCTTAAATTTTTGAGTCAAACTGGAGACTCCACAATGTTGGGCGGAACACATTCAGCCTTGGGCGAAGCTCTGTGCTTCTCGCCGAAGCTCCACCACCTCCACCGGAGATCTCTGGCTCAAGTTCCAGAAGTGTACCCCCTCCAACATCTTTGGCTGCGATTTTTGAGTCAAGCTGGAGACTCCACAGTGTTTGGTGGAGAACATTCAGCCTTGGTGGAAGCTCTGCCACCTGCCGAAGCTCCGCCGAGAGTTTTGAGCCAGACTTCACTAATAGGAATAATACTCATATGGGCACAATAAGGTGAATGACTGTATTGCAAACCTAATAGAAATAATACTACGACACTAGTAAGTAAGAGAATAAATAAATAGTAAGGAGGGGACAAACCTCAAACAGGCATAATAAGGAGTCTCCAGCTTGGGTCAAAAATCTCGGCGGTGCTTTGGTGAGTGGCACAGAGCTTCAACCAAGGCTGAATGTGCTCCGCCAAACATTGTGGAGTCTCCAGCTTGGCTCAAAACTCTCGGTGGGGCTTCAGCGAGTGGCACATAGCTTCGACCAAGGCTGAATGTTTCCACCGAACATTGTGAAGTCTCCAGCTTGACTCAAAAATCACAGCTGAAGAAGCTGGAGTGGGTAAAATTCTGGAACTTGAGCCAGACATCTCTGGCCGAGGTGGTGGAGCTTCAGCAAGGGGCACAAAGCTTCGACCAAGGCTGAATGTGCTCTGCCAAACATTGTAGAGTCTTGAGCTTGGCTCAAAAATCTCGGTGGAGCTTCGGCGAGTGGCACAGAGCTTTGACCAAGGCTGAATGTGCTTGGTCAAACATTGTGGAGTCTCCAACGTGGCTCAAAAATCTCTGAGGAGCTTCGGCAAGTGGCACAAATCCTCGACCAAGGCTGAATGTGGTCCACCGAACATTGTGGAGTCTTGAGCTTGGCTCAAAAATCTCGGTGGAGCTTCGGCAAGTGGCACAGAGCTTTGACCAACACTGAATGTTTTCTGCTGAACATTGTGAAGTCTCCAGCTTGACTCAAAAATTGCAGCCAAAGATGCTGGAGTGGGTACAATTCTGGAACTTGAGCCAGACATCTCCGGCGGAGGTGGTGAAGCTTCAGCGAGTGGCACAAAGCTTCGACCAAGGCTGAATGCGCTCTGCCGAACATTGTAGAATCTTGAGCTTGGCTCACAAATATCGGTGGAGCTTCGGCGAGTAGCACAGAGCTTCGACCAAGGCTGAATATGCTCTGCCAAATAATGTGGAGCTTCCAGCGTGGCCCAAAAATGCGGCGGAGCTCCGGTGGGTGGCAGAGAGCTTCGACCAACACTGAAGGTTTTCCGCTGAACAATGTGAAGTCTCCAGCTTGACTCAAAAATCCCAGCCCAAGATGCTGGAGTGGGTACAATTCTGGAGCTTGACCCAGACATCTCCAGCAGAGGTGGTGGAGCTTCGGTGAGCAGCACAAAGCTTCGACCAAGGCTGAATGTGCCCTGCCAAACATTGTGGAGTCTCCAGATTGGCTAAAAACTCTTGGCGGAGCTTCGGCGGGTGGCACAGAGCTTCGACCAAGGCTGAATGTGCTCCACTGAACATTGTGGAGTCTCCAGCATGGCTCAAAAATCTCGGCAGAGCTTCGGCAAGTGGCACAGAGCTTTGCCCAACACTGAATCTGCTCCACCAAATCTCGTGGAGCTTCCAGTGTGGCCCAAAAATTCGACCAAGGCTGAATGTGCTCCACTGAACATTGTGGAGTCTCCAGCGTGGCTCAAAAGTCTCGGCAGAGCTTCGGCAAGTGGCACAGAGCTTTGCCCAACACTGAATCTACTCCACCAAATCTCGTGGAGCTTCCAGTGTGGCCCAAAAATTCGGCAGAGCTTCGGCGAGTGGCACAAAGCTTCGACAAGGCTGAATGTGGTCTGCCAAACATTGTGGAGTCTCAAGCTTGGCTCAAAAATCTCGGCGGAGCTTCGGTGAGTAGCACAGAGCTTCGAGCAAGGCTAAATGTGCTCTGCCAAACATTGTGGAGTCTCCAGCTTGGGTCAAAAGTCTCGGCGAAGCTTCGGCGAGTGGCACAGAGCTCAACCAAGGCTGAATGTGCTCCACCAAACATTGTCGAGTCTCCAGCTTGGCTCAAAACTCTCGGCGGAGCTTTGGTGGGTAGCACCGAGCTTCGACCAAGGCTGAATGTGCTCCGCGAACATTGTGGAGTCTCCAGCATGGCCCAAAAATCCGGTGGAGCTTCGACAAGTGGCACAAAGCCTCGACCAAGGCTGAATGTGGTCTACCGAGCATTGTGAAGTCTCCAGCTTGACTCAAAAATCCAGCCGAAGATGCTGGAGCGGGTAAAATTCTGGAACTTGAGCCAGACACCTCTGGCAGAGGTGGTGGAGCTTTGACGAGAAGCACAGAGCTTCAACCAAGGCTGAATGTGCTTGGCCGAACATTGTGGAGTCTCCAGCTTGGCTCAAAAATCTCGGCGGAGCTTCGGCGAGTAGCACAGAGCTTCGAGCAAGGCTGAATGTGCTCTGCCAAACATTGTGGAGTCTCCAGCTTGGGTCAAAAGTCTCGGCGAAGCTTCGGCGAGTGGCACAGAGTTCAACCAAGGCTGAATGTGCTCCACCGAACATTGTCGAGTCTCCAGCTTGGCTCAAAACTCTTGGCGGAGCTTTGGTGGGTAGCACCGAGCTTTGACCAAGGCTGAATATGCTCCGCGAAAATTGTGGAGTCTCCAGCATGGCCCAAAAATCCGGTGGAGCTTCAACAAGTGGCACAAAGCCTCAACCAAGGCTGAATGTGGTCTACCGAGCATTGTGAAGTCTCCAGCTTGACTCAAAAATCCAGCCGAAGATGCTGGAGTGGGTACAATTCTGGAACTTGAGCCAGACACCTCTCTCTGTGTCACTCGCTGAAGCACCGCCGAGATTTTTGACCCAAGCTGGAGACTCCTTATTATGCCCGTTTGAGGTTTGTCCCCTCCTTACTATTTATTTATTCTCTTACTTACTAGTGTCGTAGTATTATTCCTATTAGGTTTGCAATACAGTCATTCACCTTATTGTGCCCATCTGAGTATTATTCCTATTAGTGAAGTCTGGCTCAAAACTCTCGGCGGAGCTTCAGCGAATGGCACAGAGCTTTGACCAAGGCTGAATATGCTCCGCCAAATATTGTGGAGCTTCCAGCGTGGCCCAAAAATGCGGTGGAGCTCCGGCGGGTGGCAGAGAGCTTCGACCAACACTGAAGGTTTTCCACTGAACAATGTGAAGTCTCTAGCTTGACTCAAAAATTGCACTGCTAGAGATGTCTGGCTCAAGTTCCAGAATTGTACCCACTCCAGCATCTTCGGCTGGGATTTTGAGTCAAGCTGGGCTGGACCAGTGTTGCATTTTAAGGGCTTATTAAAGCATTTTTATATATAAAGCCTTAATATGATATCAAGGGCTTATTAAGGGTCAAGGTTTAATTAAGCCTTAAGGGCAAACACGTGATTTTTGAGGCATTCAGTGAACACTGAGTAAATATTTATTGGACTGTCTCAAAAATCTCGATGGAGCTTTGGCGAGAGGCACAGAGCTTCGAGCAAGGCTGAATGTTCTCCGCTGAACATTGTGGAGTCTCCAGCTTGACTCAAAAATGGCAGCTGAAGATGCTGGAGTGGGTACAATTCTGGAGCTTGACCCAGACATCTCCGGCAGAGGTGGTGGAGCTTCGGTGAGCGGCACAAAGCTTCGACCAAGGCTGAATGTGCCCTGCCAAACATTGTGGAGTCCCCAGATTGGCTAAAAACTCTTGGTGGAGCTTCGGCGGGTGGCACAGAGCTTCAACCAAGGCTGAATGTGCTCCACTGAACATTGTGGAGTCTCCAGCGTGGCTCAAAAATCTCGGCAGAGCTTCGGCAAGTGGCACAGAGCTTTGCCCAACACTGAATCTGCTCCACCAAATCTCGTGGAGCTTCTAGTGTGGCCCAAAACTTCGGCAGAGCTTCGGCGAGTGGCACAAAGCTTCGACCAAGGCTGAATGTGGTCTGCCGGACATTGTGGAGTCTCGAGCTTGGCTCAAAAATCTCGGCGGAGCTTCGGCGAGTAGCACAGAGCTTCAAGCAAGGCTGAATGTGCTCTGCCAAACATTGTGGAGTCTCCAGCTTGGGTCAAAAGTCTCGGCGAAGCTTCGGCGAGTGGCACAAAGCTTCGACCAAGGTTGAATGTGCTCTGCCGAACATTGTAGAATCTTGAGCTTGGCTCACAAATCTTTGACAAAGGCTGAATATGCTCCACCAAATATTGTGGAGCTTCCAGCGTGGCCCAAAAATGCGGCAGAGCTCCGGCAGGTGGCAGAGAGCTTCAAGCAACACTGAAGGGTTTCTGCTGAACATTGTGAAGTCTCTAGCTTGACTCAAAAATCCCAGCCCAAGATGCTGGAGTGGGTACAATTCTGGAACTTGAGCCAGACACCTCTGGCGGAGGTGGTGGAGCTTTGACGAGAAGCACAGAGCTTCAACCAAGGCTGAATGTGCTTGGCCGAACATTGTGGAGTCTCCAGCTTGGCTCAAAAATCTCGGAGGAGCTTTGGCGAGTAGCACAGAGCTTCGAGCAAGGCTGAATGTGCTCTGCCAAACATTGTGGAGTCTCCAGCTTGGGTCAAAAATCTCGGCGGAGCTTCAGTGAGCCACACAAGGCTTCGACCAAGGCTGACTGTGCTCCGCTGAACATTGTAGAATCTTGCGCTTGGCTCACAAATCTCGGTGGAGCTTCGGCGAGTGGCACAGAGCTTTGACCACGGCTGAATATGCTCCACCGAATATTGTGGAGCTTCCAGCATGGCCCAAAAATGCGGCGGAGCTCCGGCAGGTGGCAGAGAGCTTCGATCAACACTGAAGGTTTTCCGCCGAACATTGTGAAGTCTCTAGCTTGACTCAAAAATCGCAGCCCAAGATGCTGGAGTGGATACAATTCTGGAGTGAATTGTACCAACCCCAACATCTTCAGCTGCACTTTTTGAGTCAAGCTGGAGACCCCACAATGTTCGGTGGAAACATTCAGCCTTGGTGGAAGCTCTATGCCACCTGCCACCTGCCAAAGAGAGTTTTGAGCCAAGCTGGAGACTCCACTAATAGAAATAATACTCAGATAGGCACAATAAGGTGAACAACTGTATTGCAAACTTAATAGGAATAATACTCCGACACCAGTAAGTAAGAGACTAAATACATAGTAAGGAAGGGACAAACCTCAGACCAGCCCAATAAGGTGAACAACTGAGGAACGTCCCTGTGTGTCAACAGCAGTATAAGTAAGGCAGGCAAAGATGCCTGCATAGGTAAGAACACAAAGGAACATCAGGAAAAGGTTAGTACCGCATTACAGGGGCAGGTTTATATATGCGGAAACTTGTTCCGCATACTGACTTCATGCCAGTGCCCATATGCAACACCGGGAAATACTCCACAAAGTTCGCGCACCTTGTGAAGCAGTGCTCCGTTGCACCCGAGTCCACCATGACAAGACTCCTCTGCCCCATCGCATCAGCGACAAATATTTTGACCACAGGATCCCTTGGGCCACCATTGTCACCATACTTTTGACCCAAGCTGGAGACTCCACAATGTTCGGCGGAGCACATTCAGCCTTGGTGGAAGCTCTGTGCCACCCACCGAAGCTCTGCCAAGAGTGTTGAGCCAAGCTGGAGACTCCACAATGTTTGGCAGAGCACATTCAGCCTTGGTTGAATATTTGTGCCACTCGCTGAGGCTCTGCCGGATTTTTGGTCCATGCTGGAGACTCCACAATGTTCGCGGAGCACATGCAGCCTTGGTCGAAGCTCTGTGCCACTTGCCGAAGCTTCGCCGAGATTTTTGAGCCAAGCTGGAGACCCCAAAATGTTCAGCAGAGCACATGCAGCTTTGGTCGAAGCTTTCTGCCACTCGCCGAAGCTCCGCCGCCTTTGCCGGAGATGTCTGGGTCAAGTTCCAGAATTGTACCCACTCCAGCATCTTCAGCTGCCATTTTTGAGTCAAGCTGGAGACTCCACAATGTTCAGCGGAGAACATTCAGCCTTGGTCGAAGGTTTGTGCCACTCGCCGAAGCCGTGCCGAGATTTTTAAGCCAAGCTGGAGACTCCACAATGGTTGGCGGAGCACATTCAGCCTTGGTCAAAGCTCTGTGCCACTTGCCGAAGCTCCACCACCTCCACCAGAGATGTCTGGCTCAAGTTCTAGAATTGTACCCACTCCAGCATCTTCAGCTGGGATTTTTGAAAAATCAAGCTGAAGACTCCAAAATGTTCAGCAGAGCACATTCAGCCTTGGTGTAAGCTCTGTGCTTCTCGTCGAAGCTCTGCCGATATTTTTGACCCAAGCTGGAGACTGCACAATGTTTGGCGGAGCACATTCAGCCTTGGTTAAACCTCTGTGCCACTCACCAAAGCTCCCCTGACATTTTTAAGCCACGCTGGAGACTCCACGATGTTAGGGGGAGCACATTCAGCCTTGGTCGAAGCTCTGTGCTTCTCACCAAAGCTCCATCGAGATTTTTGAGACAGTCCAATAAATATTTACTCAGTGTTCACTGAATGCCTCAAAAATCACGTGTTTGCCCTTAAGGCTTAATTAAACCTTGACCCTTAATAAGCCCTTGATATCATATTAAGGCTTTATATATAAAAAATGCTTTAATAAGCCCTTAAAATGCAACACTGGTCCAGCCCAGCTTGACTCAAATCCCAGCCGAAGATGCTGGAGTGGGTACAATTCTGGAACTTGAGCCAGACATCTCTAGCAGAGATGTTGAAGCTTCTACAAGAAGCACAAAGCTTTAACCAAGGCTGAATATGCTCTGCCAAACATTGTGGAGTCTCCAGCATGGCTCAAAAATCTCAGTGGAGCTTCAGCGAGAAGCACAGAGCTTCGACCAAGGCTGAATGTGCTCTGTGCAACATTGTGCAGTCTCCAGCTTGCGTCAAACATCTCGGCGGAGCGTCGGCGAGTGGCACAAAGCTTTAACCAAGGCTAAATGTGCTCCACCAAACATTGTGCAGTCTCCAGCTTGGGTCAAAAATATCGGCGGGGCTTCGGCAAGTGGCACAGGCCTTCGAGCAAGGCTGAATGTGCCAAACATTGTGGAGTCTCCAGCTTGACTCAAAAATCGCAGCCAAAGATGCTGGAGTGGGTACAATTCTGGAACTTGAGCCAGACATCTCTGGCAGAGGTGGTGGAGCTTAGGTGCGAAGTGCAGAGCTTTGACCATGGCTGAATGTGCTCCGCCGAACATTGTGGAGTCTCCAGCTTGGCTTGAAAATCTCGGCGGAGCTTCGGTGAGATGCACAGAGCTTCAACCATGGCTGAATGTGCTCTGCTGAGCATTGTGGAGTCTCCAGCGGGCCCAAAAATCTCGGCGGACCTTTGGCGAGTGGCACAGAGCTTTCACCAAGCCTGAATGTGCTCCGCGAACACTGTGGAGTCTCCAGCATGGCCCAAAAATCCAGCGGAGCTTCGGCGAGTCCCACAAAGCTTCGACCAAGGCTGATGACTCAAAAATCACAGCTGAAGATGCTGGAGTGGGTACAATTCTGGAACTTGAGCCAGAAATTTCCAGCGGAGGTGGTTGAGAATAGGTCAGAAGCGCAGGGCTTTGACCAAGGTAGAATGTGCTCCACCGCAAATTGTGGATCCTCGAGCTTGGCTCAAAAATCTCTGTGGAGCTTTGGTGCGTGGCGCAAAGTGTCAACCAACACGGAATGTGCTCCACCGAACATTGTGGAGTCTTGAACTTGGCTCAAAAATCTCGGCGGAGCTTCGGCGAGTGGCACAGAGCTTCAACCAAGGCTGAATATGCTCTGCCGAATATTGTGGAGTTTCCAGTGTGGCCCAAAAATGCGGCGGAGCTCCGGCAAGTGGCAGAGAAATTCGACCAACAATGATTGTTTTCCGCCGAACATTGTGAAGTCTCTAGCTTGACTCAAAAATCGCAGCCCGAGATGCTGGAGTGGGTAAAATTCTGGAACTTGACCCAGAGATCTCCAGCAGAGGTGGTGGAGCTTCGGCGAGTGGCACAAAGCTTTGACCAAGGCTGAATGTGCCCTGCCCAACATTGTGGAGTCTCCAGCTTGACTCAAGAATCGCAGCTGAAGATGCTGGAGTGGGTACAATTCTGGAACTTGAGCCAGACACCTCTGGCGGAGGTGGTGGAGCTTTGGCGAGTGGCACAGAGCTTCAACCAAGGCTGATTGTGCTCTGCCGAACATTGTGGAGTCTCCAGCTTGGCTCAAAACTCTCGGTGGAGCTTCAGCGAGTGGCACAGAGCTTCCACCAAGGCTGAATGTTTCTGCTGAACATTGTGGAGTCTCCAGCTAGACTCAAAAATTGCAGCTGAAGATGCTGGAGTGGGTACAATTCTGGAACTTGACCCAGACATCTCCGGCGGAGGTGGTGAAGCTTCAGCGAGAGGCACAGAGCTTCGACCAAGGCTGAATGTGCTCCAACGAACATTGTGGATTTTGAAGTATTGGCTTGACAGGCCATAATGTCAGTATGCGGAACGAGTTTCTGCATACAGAGACCTGCCCCCATAATACTGTACTACCCTTTTCCTGATGTTCCTTTGTTTTCTCACCTATGTGAGCATCTTTGCCTGCCTTACTTATACTGCTGTTGACACACCAGGACATTCCTCAGTGGTTCACCTTATTGTGCCCCTTTGAGGTTTGTCCCTTCCTTACTATTTATTTATTCTCTTACTTACTGGTGTCGTAGTATTATTCCTATTGGGTTTGCAATACAGTCGCTCACCTTATTGTGCCCGTCTGAGTATTTTTCCTATTAGTGGAGTCTGGCTCAAAACTCTCGGCAGAGCTTCGGTGGGTGGCACAGAGCTTCCACCAAGGCTGAATCTTCTCCACCAAACACTGTGGAGTCTCCAATTGACTCAAAACTCAGAGCCGAAGATGTTGCAGTGGGTCCAATTCTGGAACTTGAGCCAGACATCTCTGGCGGAGGTGGTGGAGCTTTGGCGAGAAGCACAGAGCTTCGACCAAGGCTGAATGTGCTCCGCCGAACATTGTGGAGTCTCCAGTTTGACTCAAAAACTCCAGCCAAAGATTGCTGGAGTGGGTACAATTCTGGAACTTGAGCCAGACATCTTCGGCGGAGGTGGTGGAGCTTCAGCGAGAGGCACAGAGCTTCGACCAAGGCTGAATGTCCTCTGCCGAACATTGTGGAGTCTCCAGCGGGCTCAAAAATCTCGGCGGAGCTTCGGCGAGTAGCACAGAGCTTCGACCAAGGCTGAATGTGCTCCGCCAAACATTGTGGAGTCTCGAGCTTGGCTCAAAAATCTCGGCGGAGCTTTGCAGGGTGGCTCAAAAATCTCGGTGGACCTTCGGCTAGTGCTCCGCCAACATTGTGGAGTCTCCAGCTTGGCTCAAAAGGCTCGGCGGAGCTTCGGCAAATTGCACAAACACGCTCATGGACCCTGCCTTCTCGGACACAGGGGATGACTCTGAATTGCATGTCCTCAAACTCACCCATAATCCAGTTTGGGACCACATTGATTTGCACCCCATCTGGCATGATCTGTACGAGACATGGAATAGTGCTGGGGACAGCTTACCCCAATACCACTTCATGGCCAAAAAGCAATTGCGCTGCCAGCGGTCACAACACTGCTGTGACAGAACTGTGATGGGCAGACAACACTGTGATGTATGCAGGTTACAACACGCAGCTTCAACCAAGGCTGAATGTGCTCCGCCAAATTTACGGTCCATGAATCCTAAATTCAAGTTGTGGTCGACCACCATGAATGCCGAGTTGCCTCCTCATGCTCGTGGTTCCTGTTCCACATCACCGCCGCAAAAAAACTCGTTGGCACCAAGCTCACTGGGCATCAACGAAGTTGCCCCAAGAAACATGTCCGACATGGGGAGTCCACATGCATGGTGCTGTTCTCCAGATCTCCAGAATGAGGAGGTCTTCGAGGTCTTTGTTGTCCACGATATCTTCGGTGTCATCTTCTCCATCTGGTACGACATGCTCTACAACTATGTCTTTTGCTTTCCCTCTCCATTTGACGGGATTGGTAAATGGGATCGGGTGCATGCCAGTCCGCCTCTTCCTCAGGAGGGTGTTGCCCACGCTGAGGCTGGGGTTTCCCCAAGGTTGTGTCAGGTGTCGGCACTGGTGAAGGTAGGCCATGGGTCATGCATGCTTCATAATCAGATTGGGGGTCAGTCCACGCTGAGGCCAGGGTCGCCCAAGTTTGTGTGGGGTGTCGCGATCAATGCGATTGAGCATGGCGGACCTTAGAATCATTTTAAATGCCCAATGAATATTCTGGTGGCACGCACTTTAGGAATATTTGAAAAGACATTCAAGACGTCATTCTGAATCTATATTAAATACCTTTTGCATGTTCTGGTGCAAGTTATGTGCAAAACATTTTAAATTTGAACTCCATATCCCTTGTGTGTTCAGGCACAGAGCCTCCTCTATGAACACAAAAATTATGCTAAAGGCTTCCCTGGAAACATTGGGGAAACATTTTAAAAACCTTCCTCAAGTCCAGCAGGAGAATCTTCTGAACACATTTTAAATATTTCTTCACAGTTTCTTACGTGTGTTTAGGATATTCTTGACCTGTGAACAGAGAACATATGTAGAAGTTATTCTGGTGTGTATCCTGAACCTATTTTAAATTTCTTCTTGTTTTTCAGGGCTGCACATGTGAAAGTTATCTTGAAGATTATCGAAAACATATGCAAAAGAAATTTTAAAAATCTTCCATTTTTTCGGGGCTGTTAAACTGAAAGATATCTAGAACACACTCTGAACACCATCTAAAACATACTTGAGACATCTTTTAAATACCTTTCATTTTTTCTGCCACGAAACATGGGTGATTTATTTAAATGATCTCTCAGGTATTCCCTGCCAGGATATTTGAAAGGTTTGAGTAAGATTACACTGAAGGTATCCTCAACAAAACTGAAAGGAACTTTAAAAATCTCTAGCATATTCTGCCCCCAATTATTCAAGAAACATTTAAAAGTCGTCTTGAATATTCCAGGACCACAAACTTGAATAATATTGTAAATATTCATTGGATACCTTTAGCATGTTCTGGTCCAGAATTAGTGCATATCCTCCCAGTGTAGGTACCCAGACGAGGGTGGCAACAGGGATGAGGACTGCGATGTCTTGGGTGAAAGTCTCGAGGAAGACAAAGATGATGATCGTGGAATTCAGAAAAAAGAGAGTTGAGGCGGCTGGGCTGGAGTGGGGGAGGAGGAGGCAAGACTTGTCCAGTGGTGACACCCACGACAGGAGCATGGTGGTGTGGTAGGACTTCAGTGACTTGGTAAAGTCCGGCACTGCGGGCAAAGGCAGTCAAAGACAGGGGCTTATGGAAGGGAGATGGGAGTTAGACTAAGGTGGAAGAGGGGCATGGTGGAGAAGGGAACAGAAGGGGACATCCCTGTACCCCATGGGTTATAAAGAAAAGGGTGTGGGAGGTGGGGCTGCGGGTTTCAAGGGCCAATTGATCTGGCATAGGAGGATCGGCAAAGATTAGTGGTTGATCCTGCAGATCAATCAAAGAAGACGGACGGCTTTATTTGGATCAAAGGGATGACAAAACCCTGATAACTTTGGCTACAGCAATAGTTAGAGAGTTAGGGGGTGGGGAAGAACCACTATTTGAACAACAAAGGAGGTGGGAAATTCCTCATTGATGGAGTATGATATGAGGGTACAAATTGTGGGATAACAAAGGGAAAATTGCGGGGTTGCTCAACGATGGGGTGAACCATTGGTCATCGGGGTGCCGACCTTGAAGGGGGGGATAATGTCATGAAACGAGTGCGTTCACGACTAACCCCTATTCTTTCGGACTAGATTGCGGGATATATTTTGGCGGAACTCCAAAATATATCCAGCTGCAGCAATGGTTTCGAACACAACTAATATGGAGAAGACACATAGGGGAGAAAATACAATACAGGCAAATAGGAGGATGATTGGTTTCAGTGACATGGAAACCGATCGCAGGATATATTATATATATGCCAGTAGATTCTATCTTGTCTATACTCTGGTCTTACTTCAGCTAGAGTACTGCTTTATAGACCTGAAGCTCAATTCTCCCTTGCTGCGGGATTGCTCTGACTTGTATCCCACATTTTATACCCTGCCTTCCAACTTCGATGCTATTCCTTCACTTGGAACAGTGAAGCACTACCGGTCTACATCGTTACTGCAGACCAAGCCATGTGCAAGGCCACAGTTTATATCAGTCCCAGAGGGATCATCTTTTGTGATTACTTAGGTCGACCTAAGGGCTGTTGCTGACATCCATCTGGCCTTGCAAACTCCACGGATGTTTTCACTTGTAATGGACCAAAAGCTTACCACAATGATGAAAGTAAGTCTCAATGTTTTCTGCTTGGTGTCAAAACTCAAGCTTTGTTAGATATCTATCTGAACGATCCCTCTAGCCATCTGTCCAGCATGCAGTGTTGTAGTTAAGATGTTAAGGGCTTAGTCTTAATAAGGGCTTAACCCATGTTAAGAGTAAGCCCTTAATAACCTTTAGTATCCGGATCGGGAAAATAATGTGATACTAACACGTAGATAGGAGATCCGAAGCTGTGCAATTATTTTCCGTCCTGCTCCTGCCCAACAGAAATGCCCCCAAAGCCCACTGAAATCTGGGGTGCATTCCACCGCAGTGACAACAAGCCCAATGGGAGTCATCACTGAGCGACCCATTGGCACTGTATCAATGCAGAAAGGCCTGCAAATGTGCGAATTGACATTGAGCTTGAGGAGAACTGGTCTCTGACGAAAAAGGAAGCATGGTTTGAAGCTGGTGTGTTGCTAACTCACCATATCCTCTCGAAATTCACCGTAGACCAGCTCTAGCATCTGGATTGGACAAGAAGAAAGATGTTAATGGGGAGAAAGGGGTGATGGCGGGTCACCTGCAGCGATGTGAATTTGTGACAGTCAAGGAGAAGGGAATAGCGGCCCAGGCTGCACCAGTGAAGAAAGAGAAGGAGCAGGGAGAGAAGGGGAAGTGCAAGCAGACAGAGGAAGGGGCAGAGGCCGATGACAAGGGTGCAGAGGCATCGGGGGGCAGAAAGAAGAGGAAGCTCGTTTGAGCCATCAAAACATTATTCTCCCAGTCAAGGCTGAAGGTCTTCAAGGGGAACGATATCCCATTCAGTGGGGAACAGAAGGGTGCGATTGCTCACCACACAGTCTGCAAATCTTCTGGAGCATTGGATGTCGGATCCGGAGGTCATGAAGCTGTTCATGATGATGTGCTCACATGCAATGGATGTCATTCCATTGCACTCACAGCTGGGGGGCTCGCTGCTGGAACAGTGCCACTGAGATTGATGCAAAGATTGCTGCCCAGGTCAAAGGCAAGGACATTCTAATGTGGTACGTCTTGGAGGCCGTTTTTGCTGAGGTCTACTGACACACATTTTTCAGTACGGATGGTTGGTGCAGCAATAGGAAGGATGCAGTGGGTGGTGTCAAAGGTGAGTTTTGCTGCCCCGTTATACGGACTGGTCTCACAATGCACCTAGTCCCTTCTCACCAGTATCCTCTGCATAAATAAGTGGCAGAAGGATGGCGAATCACTCAAGCAGCAGTTTGAGGAGATGATAGATGAAGCAGAGCGGACCCTCGAGTGTAATGTCATCGGATTTCTCACCGACAATGATGGTGGGAGTAAAAAGGCTCAAACTCTGCTTGAGGCAGCTCGTGCATGGCTCTTGACATTTCCTTGCTGCACCCACCAGGGCCAGCTCCTTCTCGGAGACTATCTCAAGGAGAACGAGGATGCCACTATACTTATGGGCAAGCTGATTGATTTTGTCAACTGGCTCAATAGCCATGACAAAGTTCGTGATGACAAGCAGCAGTAAATGCTCAGCAAAACCCTTGCCTACCTCATCAGGAAAACCTGAAATTGCTTCAAAGACCCACAGAGACCAATAAAGACGACATAGACATGAAAGTAAAGCACTGTCTATGAAAGGAAGGTGGGAGGGGCAGTTTTTTCCACATAGACCATCATAGACCACCATAGCTTGGGTGAATGCTATCATAGTGCACCTCCTCTATCAGAGCTTTGGACGACATTGTAGTTCACATAGATGAGATAGTTCATAAATCATCAGAAATGACACAGGAAAAAGAGAAATAAATCATAATCATATTAACTATTTGAGACGACCACATACAAGGAGAACTACAACTACTATAAAGTATGGCCGTACACGTGTAGATATTGAAGTGAAGACTTTTGGCTGAATACTTGGTAGTTTGAACGCGAGCTGAAAAGTTGCTAAAACTTGAAGTTTTATTACTTGAAGCCATGAGCCAGGGGAAGAAAGCAGTTTGAGGCTCAGTCTTGAAGACTTGGGGTACGAAAGAATTGATGGTTTTGACGAGTACTATAACAGAAGTAGTTTGTGTCTTGAAGACATGGCGGCTCAGGGCAGTTTGCAGCATGGTTTAGTCTGGATGAAGGGCACTGAGCATGAGGAGCGACTTGGGGCAAGGGAGGAAGATGGTGGGTGGAAGCAAGGGAGGACGTGGCTGTTTGCAGCTAAAGTCGACTTTTTGATGGGCGCTGATGGGCGCTGTTTTTGACATGAGGAATGTTTTGAAAGCATATGGGAAAGGGGGAATATACTTTGAAGTGGAGGAGAGGGGCGGTGGGTGGGAAAGACTAGTGATGAGAAAAAATAAGGTAGTGAGGAGGATGTGAAGAGCACAGGAGCAGAAATGATGAACATTGAGGCAGAGAGGATTAATGATTGACAGAAAGCAGGAAGGAGTACAGCAGTAATTAATGCTCACGTGCATTCCCCCATGGGTAACCCATACCATTGCAGTTTTCGCCAAGTCACTTCCCTGCTCTCAGGCATGTCAATCAAGTCTATCATACAAGTCCCTTGCCTTGAAGCCATGACCATAGCTCTCTGTGAAGTAGCCTGGACATTATCTGTCTCTGTGGGATTTTCACAATTTCCCAACAACTGTCGGCTCTTTCCAAAATTTCATACAGAATCAACATGATGTGGACAACAAACACTCAGTGCGATGAATGCTCATATACCATTATGTTAATAACTGGCAACATAGTTTGATCTGATACAGAGTAATTTTATAGACCTCTATAGAACCACATAATACCTTGGTCAATTTTGCGAACATTATAGAGACCATGGAGGAGCATATAGACCATTGAACTGCCTGATAGTACCCCTGCAAATCAGATAGACCACCAAAGTGAATTATAGACACTCATAGTGTCCCTAGGAATTTTAAAGACCACCATAGACAATCAAAGACCATCAAAGACCCACATAACTGCCCCTTGTACTTCATAGAATTTCGGATTTTCCTGATGCTTCTCCCCAATCTCATGTGCTGGACGACTCATCTGGTTGCCGTGATCCGATTCGAATTCCTCAAAGGCCTGATTTGTGCAATAATTCTGAACAAGCAGGACAAGATCATCAAGGCTCAGGTGGGAGTTGAATCCAATGTGTGTAAAAGAACTGCACTGGAAGAGGATGCCATCCGTTACTGTGAGATGGTGGAGTCGCATGCATGGTGGGATAGGCTTAGCAAGATCATCATCCCCGACCTTGAGCACATCTGCTATCTCACTAACATTGTGCAGAGTGATCATGTTCGCTCTGACTAGTTTCTGCTTTCTCTCGGCGGCCTCTTCTTTCACTTCCATGGGTTCTCTGCATGTCGAACTGCTTCGGAACGCGGACTTGGTCTCTGCATGTGCAAGCAGATCAAGAAACACTTCAAAGAGCTTGACCAGGTTGTTTTTGTACTGGCTCTGGTCCTGAACCCATTCGAAAAGCTTTCGCGCTTTGGCGACAAAGCCCAGATTGATGGCTTCAAACTTTCAGAAGAACTTATCAAGGTATGCGCTCAATGCAAATCAATTACTCCATTTTTAGTCATGACTCTCGCCAGCTATTTAAACACATAAATTCACATCCCCCAAAAACCCCGCACACTGTGGCTGAGCAGGTTGAGTTTGATGCAAAGCAGAAGGAGATGGTGCAGGTAATGAACACCGCATTCATGCAATACTTGAGTGGAACTGGGCCATTCAAGAGCTGGTTTGCACCAGACTCGGAGCAACAAGCTTCTTACAATTCACTCCATGTGTGTGCCAGCCTCCACATCTGTATTTCACCCACTCACATCGAGATACAGGACAACAATCCCATCCCATTTTGGGAGATGCTCAAGACCAATTGAGCTGTCCTTCCCCTGGCCAATTTTTCCCTCCTGCTACTTTACCTTGTTGCCAACCAAGCTGGACTTGAACGCTGGTTCTCAGATTTTTCGAACAAAAAGAACAAGAAGCAGAATTGGTTGGGACTCAAGAAAATGGGACAGCAAGCAAAGGTTCAGCTGTATTTCCACTCTCTCTTCTTTGAGGCTTTGAACAATGACAGGTTACCCATTTCATTCAGGAGGAGCAGAGAGCAGAGAGGCTCATGGAAGAAAGAGCTGGCCAGAAGAATCACACAGACTCCCATGCCAAGACATTGCTGTCCGTTCCGCGGTATGCCAATGCAATTCTGAGTGATACAATGATAGTGATAATGAGGGCAGGAGGACCTCAGTCGTGGTACGGACATCGGCTGCTTGGAGAAAGCAGGTTGCTGCCTGGCAGGAGGCAATGCATGAACTGGACGCCATCACCGATGAGGCTCTTGCACCTGCCGTGTCTGACAACAATGAAAATCTGCCCTCGGGCATCCCTCTTCCACTTCAAAACCCAGAACCCATGCACCGCCGTGTGCCGCGCTCCTGGTTTCCCACTACCCTAGCCATGCTCTTTGGTGGGGTTATTGAGAACCCTTTCACACCTGCTCGACGTGGATGGGTTGTCTCGGAGGAAGCTTTATTGATGGAGCTCCTTGCAGCTGAGCACAGCAACAAGGATCCTGATGCAGGTGCTCAGGAGGGTTCTGGGGATGATTACGAGGGTTAACACTGTATGTAGAACCTGTTTTCATGTCATTTTGGTGCGGCACCAGGCCCAGCTATTTCAGGAATTAACCCTTAATATGACCCTTAATTTGAGCACCCTTAATAAACCTTAACAAGACTTAAGATCTTAATTTCGTGGAGCACCCTTAATAAGACCCGTAACTACAACACTGGCAGTATGAATTTAGACATCATTGTCAAGCTCATGCAGCATGTTGTGCTGGCAGATCGTATATCGCTGGCCTCGACTTGCAAATGCATGAGGGCAGCTTCTTGCAGTGCACTGCAGGACACCATTGCTGAGATGCTTTGTTCGTTCGGCTTATCGCACCACCAAATCTGATTCATGCAAACCGCCTCCCGTACCATTATCTCCAGTTCTGCTGTCCCGTTGTCCATGGAGGGGGGCCAAGATGCAGGTAGAAAATTTAAGCCTGGCGACCTCAATTTCTTCACTCCCAATGGGCGAGGTAATGATGTTACTCAATTTTTGCTCGTAAGTTAATATCATTATTTTTGTGAATGACCGTAGCTGATATATCTTTTCATCCATTAGCTGGCTGCAAATTATCAATCCACCCACATTAAACATAATCAATATGGGATGCTGCCCAGAATCAATCATATCCGATGGCTCGAAAATGCGGCTCTCGGAAAAAAAATCAATGTGATAGAGACGGATGGTTCCAATGTGTGTGAGCCATTACAACACTTCCATCTCACTAATGTTATGGGCGGAATTTCCTGCTTCGGCCTATTCCATTTCATGTTCAATGGAATCTAATACTACCAATTGACACTTGACTCTAAATCCAGTGGATTTACAATATAATTTCATAAATCAACACAGATAAACATACTTATGCCACAGTTCTTTATGAAATAGTGTATTTCACCTCTAAACATATATATCAATTGTTCACAGCAGTATACACTCAATATTTGGCAAAGAACACAGCAAAACACGTCTAGTATACTCTCGTTAATATAAGGAGCAGACAGCACATGACCTGCTGGGTCAATTGGACTGACTCAAAGCAAATACACCATATCATGGACTCTACACAAGCTCATGGCTCATCCAGCTTAACCTTCTTCCCCTCCGAGCTCTCTCCGTCCTCCTCAGCCTTACGTTTGGTCGGCGAAGATGTGGACGCGTCCGGTGCCGGTACAGGCTTCTTTTTCTTCTTCACCACCATCGATGTGAGGTCGTTGACCACTACCTGCCCCGCCGACGCCGACCTACCGCCATTGAGCTCTGCGTCAAGCGCTTGCGCAGCCAGAGCCGACGCGTTCTTCATCGGCTCGTCCGGCCGCGTCTTGAGCTCCTCCACCTGGACATACGCGTGAGGTCGAATTGACGGCGGAAAGAAAATAATAAAGTGTACCTTGAGCGCCAAATCCTCCTTCAAGCCCAAGAGCTCCTTCGTCTCCGCCTCGATCTGCGCTGCGGACATGTCACTTACGAGGTCGTCGCGCACCAGCCGCGTGCCGGTCGCCTTGCCCTTGCCCTTGCCCTTCGGATCCGGGGCGGCCGCAGAATCTGCAGCGGGTGCGGGAGTGGGGGCAGGCGGGTTAGCGAGCTCCGCGAGCCGGCTCTCGATGCTCTCCACCGCGCGCTCTGCATGGGAGATGGCGTCCCCAAGGCGCCCCGACGTAAGGTCGAGAACCATGCTCAGCTTGTAGTGTGCTTCCGCGATTTGGCGGGAAGACAACGGGAGCAGCTTGGCTTTGAGGGTCAGCCCTGCTTCGTAGTCTGTGATAGCCTGATCGAATTTTTCTGCAAATAAAATTAGCTCAATGGCCGTGAACAAAGAGAGATGCGCACCGGTCTCGAGCGAGACGTCCCCGAGGGCGACATAAGTGTCAGCGAGCTTGAGCCGTACGTCTTCGTCGTCTGCGGCCTCCTCACTCTGCTTGGCGTATATCGCCCGAGCAAGGTCCAGCACTTCCCACGCAGCATTGAAGTCGTCCTCTGGCTCCGCGTCGTCCCCGTCCTCACCCTCATCGGCTGCAGCCTCGTCTGCATCCTCCATATTCTGCGCAGCGCTAAACAGGTCAACAGCGGGGTCGTCTTCCGTGTCCTCCGCGTCGCCAGAGAAGGATAAGATCGGCCCATTCCCGGACGACGATTCTGCAGCACAGGCGCGGTAAGACTCAAAGAAACGGTACGAGTGGCACAGGCACACACCAACAGGCTCGTCCTCGTCGCCCTCCTCGGGCTGGTCTTTTCCCAGGACGCCGCTATTCGATATCGCGTTCTCCAGCAGCGCTTTTCCGTACGAAAAATACAGATCCGCCGTCTCTGGCGCGTTGTCGCCAAATTTCTTTGTTCTGCGATGCGTCAGTGGGCGCAAAAGAGAGGGTGACGCGACGTACACGAATTCGAGCGCGGTCGCGTAAAAGTCGACCGCCTGCTCGTACTTTCCGAGCGCGAAAGCGCGTTTCCCGTGCTCGATCGCGGTTTCGAGGGTCGATTCCGGCGACGCGTCTGCTATAACAGTATCTCTGCATATTTTCCATCGATGAGGACCAGATATTCGTAGTACTGGGCTGAACATACGTGGACATTATCGTCGTGGTGGCAAGTGGTGGTGGTGGCAGGAGAAAAGTGGCTGTTTGGACGTGTTTCCGCGCTTGATTGTTATTATGGCCTACGCACAACCACATCCACGACTGTCTGTACTCTCGACGTCGTCTGCCTCGTCGGTGGAGCACCTATCGCCCGCTGCCAGCTCGACGCGGTTCTCGCTGCCGTCGATCCCTGCGACACCCAATGCAGTGGGCAAGCCCTCTGGCGGTGTGCGGCCCAACATCTACGACCGCAACCTCAATAAGACGCGGGTAACCGAGGTCTCTGGCCCCGCATTCACCTTTCTCTTCTCCGAGATCGTGCAGTACACCCAGAAGCGCGTCAGCGGTATAAACGACCTCGAGCGCCGCCTCAACACGCTGGGCTACCGCATCGGCACCCGTGTCCTCGAGCTCATGGTCTGGCGCGCAGAGAGCGCCTCAAAGGCCCCCAAGCGCGAGATCCGCTTCCTCCCCGCCCTCATGTCCATCCACACCCAGGTCTGGCGCGCAGTCTTCGGAAAGCCCGCGGACGCAATCGAGAAGAGCGTAGAAAATGCCGACGAATGTCCGTATCCTCGTCGTGTTCTCATCCTACTTCTAATGCCAGCACGGCACAGACATGATAATCGACAACGACCCCCTCATCGAGCGCTACATCTCTGTCCCAAAGGACATGAGCCAGCTCAGCTGCTCCTCCTTTACCGCCGGCATCGTCGAAGCAGTCCTCGATGGCCTCGGATTCGTGCGTCCCCACCGCCTATCCACTCACCGCACTCTCTCACACACACTCACAGCCCGCCCGTGTCACCGCACACAACACCCCAACGACCCAGTTCCCCTCACGCACAACAATCCTAATAAAACTCGAGAAATCCGTGTTGGAGCGTGAAGAAGTCCTCAAGTAGTGTATGTACTG
Source organism: Mycena rebaudengoi (assembly GCA_029282285.1). NCBI lineage: Eukaryota > Fungi > Basidiomycota > Agaricomycetes > Agaricales > Mycenaceae > Mycena > Mycena rebaudengoi. Next base: position 119,291 of record JARJCX010000158.1, on the reverse strand, counting down.
AGTGGTGGTAGAGCCACCGTCTATTATTTTAATGTGTACAACTGGGCAACGAGTGAATCCAAATCAAAACAGCCCCAACAAGTCCTCCTGAGGCTGCTGCTGCTGAGGCGGAGACGCAACCGGAGGCGCAGCCCCAAACGACGGCGCAGCCCCAAACGCTCCACCCCCAAACGAACTCGGCGCCGCCGTAGGCGGGGACATATTCGCCCCCCCGAAAATAGACACCAAGTCGTCCAGCGGGTTCGTCGACATGCCCGACATGAGATTCGCCGCCGCTGGCGTCTGCTTCAGCACCTCCGTCGCAGCCAGCCCAACCGGCTGTCCGTCCATCTCGTTGTCGTCCCCAAAGTCCCTGCATTTTTTTAAGCACCTGGTAGTAAGAAACAGAAACTGACACTCACAGCAAATTCTCCGCCTGCTGCCCTGCAGCAACGGTCTGCAGCGCCTTCCTGGTCGAGAACTGGTCGTCCGAGAGCCTAAGAGGTGCGCCGTCAACACAAGAAATAAAAAAGAACGTATGCACGTACTCGGCCTTCCTCTGCACCGACTCCGCCCCAACGCGTCCCCGGCCCACAAACGTCTCCTCCGGCTTATGATACACACTTGCCAGGCTCGAGATCTCCCCGAGCAGCTCCTCGAGCAGCGCCGGCGCGACCGTCGTCCGCGGAATCGAAATCGGCGGCCGATGCGCAAGAACGACCGCCTACGCACACCCCCGTCAGCAAAACGTATGTGCAAGGGAAAGTCGTAGCAGCAACAACGCACCTTGGCCGCCCCAGGATCAGTAGACAACAATCGCCAGTAAATATACGCCCGGTCCCTCACGTCCGGCGAATCGCAGTCCTTCGTCGCCGTGTTCAGCACGCGCTGCACCACGCCCTGCGACGAGTCCGGCTTCTTCAAAAACAGCTTCACCACCGCCGTGAGCGTCTGCAGCTGTACGGAATACGACTCCTCTATGAACGTGTCCACAAAGATCCCCAGCAGCTCGTCCGCATTGTCGATTTTGTTGGCGTACTCGCCGATGATCCAGATGAGCGACGCCTTGGCCTCGGGCTCGTCCAGCTCGTCCAGGTTCGCGCACAGCGTCGGGATGACGCCCTCATACGTTGACGGGTATTTTCGGAATATGTCCTGCGCGCCGCCGTTTCGCATGAGCGCCGGCGGAGGACGGACGATCGCGGACGCACCTTCATAACGACCACCGCCTCCTGCACGACGTAGCTGACCCGCGTTGCAATCAGATCCAATAGCACATTCACACACCGCTCCGCCGCCGCGTCGATCTTCACCGCCGTCTGCCCAATCGCCTTGATGCTCTTCCTCACAAAGTCCACATCCACCTCCGACGCGTATCTACACCCGTCAGCCTCAACTCCTCTTGAGAAAAAAAAATCCCACGCACTCTTTCAACTCGCTCAACAGCGCATCTACGTTATTCTCGCTCGCCAGCCGCACCATGATATCCAGCTTCTCGATCTTGACGTACAGCGGGTCGTTGTACTTGCAGAAAAACACGCGCATCTCATTCGACAGGATCTCTGGCCGCTTCTGCAGCAGCAAATTAATGTTGCGCAGCGCGACCCACTGCACCTCGGGTGGAGAAGAAAGCAGCGTCACCAGTGGCGGTGCCATTTTGCGTACGAGCTGCTTGATCAGATCCTCCCGCTTGACGCCGCGCATATGGATCATGATAACCTGCGGTAGGTCAACACCAATATCAGACGCATAATAAATAGCGCACCTTCACCGCAGCGAGCACGACGCTGCCGTTGGCGTGCTGGAACTGCGGCACGACGCGCTCGCAGATGTGGTCGCTCTCCTTCTCGTCCTGCGCCACGTACCGCGCGAGCGCATTCAGCACCGCGACGCGCCCCCATTCGGTGCACTCGTTGAGGGCGATGAGCAGCTTGTTCAGGATCGACGCCGAAATAACAAAGATGCCCGGATCCGAGGTCGAGCTCGACGGCTGCGCAGACGCAGCGATGTGGATGTCCGTGAGCGCCGCGACGGTGTTCGCCACCACCTAAGTAATTAATACGTCAGCCAGAGTAAAATATCCAAATAGCCCGCATCGTACCATGGGATTGCTGTCCGCAATCATATCATGCAGCTGCTCCAAAAACCCGTTCTCAATGACCAGCTCGGGCTTGAGATCGTACAGCTTTGCCACGCACAGCGCCGCCGTCTTGCGCACGTATGGGTTCTCGTCCCTGAGACACTTCTGCAGCGGGTCGCACAGGTAGTCGATGATCTTCTCCGCGCGTAACACGCCCATGGTGCGGATCGCCAGCGCGCGCACGAGCGGATTGGGGTCGTCCGTGTCCTTGACGAAGGTGTTCACGGCGAGGATGACTAGCTCCGGCTGCGTCTTGGCGTAGTTCATAAGATACAGATAGACGAGCTTCTTCTGCTCCAGGTCGTCCGTCTGCATGTTGCGCACGATGTCGGGAAAGAGCCCGCTGACATCTACACCGCGTCAAGTGCTGCTGAACGCCCTGCACAAATTCTGAATACCTTTGCCCACGGTCATGGACGCGATTGTGCGTTTAATGGCATCCTTGCGTTTGTCGGAGTAGTTGCTATTGAGGTCGACGCTGAGCTCGTAGTTTTCTCCCTTGCGAGGAGGGCGAAGACTCATGAGGGTCGGGGAAAGGTACTTATTATTAGGTAATCGCCGCCAGCAGGTTCAAGTCAACAAATTTATTTATTCGCGCGCTCCAACCAACAATGAAGAGTGGAAGCAGGCTCGGCGGGCCCATGCATAATACCGTGTAGTCTACTTTTATGATACCTGTCTAATATACATTGCAGCTAGTATACAACTTTGAGTATGTCAGAATCCAAGCGACGGTCAGTCAAATCTACGAGGAATTACACTCATGGCAGCACCGACGAGTGGTCAATAAGGATTCCGCTTATGCGGTTGTATACAGCCTCGGGATAGCATCTGGGGACGCCGTCAGCCTTAAACTCAAAATACGAAACGGAAACAACGCACCTCGCTCGTAGTCTGTCCAGCAGCATCGTAGCATTGTCCCGATTCCCAGAGCCCAATTCAGCGCGCACCATAACCTCCCACGTTGAGGGCTGCAAGAAGAGTTAGGATCGACGCACACGACACGCAAATAAGAACATACCTCGCGATAGACGGGCTCCATGGGGTCAATAACCGGTGACGACGTCGGCTCATGCGGCGCGTGGTTATTCAGCGCCGCAATCCCACTCGGCGGATCAACCAGACCTTCAAAGATCGAGCGCGCCTGGTCCATATCGCCCACGTCCGCATATCCCTTGATCAAGAAATTCGCAATATACGCCGTCATATGCACTCCCTCGCTCGCCATCATCGCCACATACTCGGGCATGAGGTCTGTCCGCCGGTGCGCGACGAGCGTGTTGATCATCGCCTCAAACACCAGCGCATCGCGCGGCTGCGCGCGCGGGATATACGGAATCGATTGGAAGACCTCGATAGCCTTGTTGAGGTCCTTCTGTACGCATCCGTACGCGTTGATCAGCGACGCAAAGTGGTTGCCCTGGATCTCGACGGATGTGTCTTCCTGCAGCGCAGCCCAGATCTGTTCCATAGTTCGGGATATCAACGGGCTCGACGCGACCGTATGCGTCCATAAGAAGCTGTCGTCACAATGGTCAGTAAGAAATAAAGAAAGCACACTATCCGACCAACCTTATAAGTATACGCCGTAGGCGCAATATTAGCATCACGCAGCTGCCTGTAGAAAAACACCGCGCGCTCGCGGTTCGGCTTGGTGGTCGTATACAGCTGCATCATGGTGTTGAACGGGGGTATTCTGGGCTTGTAATTCGGCGCATGCATCATCTCCGCAAACAGATTCTCCGCCGACGTAACATCGCCCACCCGCGCGCACGCCCCAATCACTGCGCCGTACGTGATCGAGCTGGGCTTCGGCCGGGCCCGCCTTCATCTGCTGGAACAACTCCAACGCGTAGTCCGCCTTCCGCGCCTTGGCGAGCTTCGAGATGATGTTGTTGTAGAGATACTGATTCAGCACGACCCGATGCACCTGCGCCTCCTGGAACAGGGCCATCGCGTTCGAGGTGTCGTCCGTTGTGTCCTTGACATAAAGAATGAGCGCGCCATACGCATCCGCCGTCGGCGCGCCCCCAAGTTCGAGTATGCGCATGCGATGCACATGCGCCGACTCCAGATCGCCCGCGTGCGCGAGCGCAATAATCATGCTGTTCTCGATCGTGAACCACGCACTGCTCTGCACCTGCTTGTCCGCCTCCAAGCTCTGCAGCAGCACCTGCGCGACAGTGTACGGCGTCCCGCAAGCTTGTCCATCTCGTACTGGCGTCCAAGCGTCTGGATCAGCTTGCCGAGCACAAACGCGGTCGGCGCACGCTCACGCGTGAGCCCGTCGCGGAAAATCCCGTACGCGCGGTTGACCGCCGCGTTGTCCATCGGTGCGTTGAGGAGCACCTCTTCAATCGACCGCGAGAGCATCTTGTCCATATAGAGTTTCTGTTGTGGCGGGGGTGGCACCTCCATCTCCACCTGTGTCCCCGGCTCCGGCATATCCGACCCACCCGACTCGGACGTAGCAGCAGACTCGAGCGCCGCGATCGTCCGCTGGGGATCGTCCAAAACACTGATGAACGACGGCCCAAGGCGCGTAAAGACAGCGCGCAGCTCCTCCGTGCCATGCTTCACGAATATCGACTTGATAATCCGGCGGACCAGCTTGGGAGGCATGCTCTGCAAATCGGGGGTACCGTCCCGTCGAGCCATATCCTCAAGCAGCGCAATGAGTCCCTGGAAGTTATATCCCTCCGGCCGACCCATCGCGACGATCTCTTGCTCAACTGCTGCCTGCAAGCAAAAACTCCCAGTCCTGCGCGTCCATCTGGGAGTTCGCCACCCCAGCCGGGTCGTTCGCATACGAGTGTAGCACCAGCACGCTCTGTTCCGTGATAACATGGATCTCCTGTGCACGCGCAAGGCGCATAAGCCGCAGAGCATCCTCCCACGCAATAGGCTTCCCCTGCGCACGGTCAAACACCCGCCGGATGAGCGCCACACACGGGGGCACGGTATTAATGACGCGGTAGACGCTGACGCTCTCCACCATACTCGCAGCCGCCTGCAGCATCCCGCGGTCGACATATATCTCCCACAGCGGGCGAAGCATGCGCGGGATGTCCATGTTCTTGACCAGCACATGCTGCAGCAGGAACGCGCCCGTCTCCAAGACCTGCTCGTCCGTCAGGTCCGCGAGGCGGCGGATGTTGGCGAGGTACACCATGTCGCGGTCCGTGTCGCGGACGCGCAGGCCGTCCTTGAGGGCGCACTGCGAGAGGGTGATGAACAAACGGTTGAGATCGTCGACGCGGCCGGCCATGGCGAGGACCGTCCATCATCTGCTGCCAGGCCACGATGTCGGGGCGTAGAACCTGCAGGGACGATTCGTACGGCTGCCGCGGGCTCTCCTTTTGCGCGAGCAGGCGGTCGAACCACACGAGCGCGGTCTCAACGTCACCGGATTGAATAAAGCCGGCGATGACGCCTGTGTACGTGGAGGATGCCGGGTGAGGAACGTCAGCCGCACTAAACGCAGCGGGTGCGGGCGAGTTCATCATCTGCTCGAAGAGTCCAACCGCCTTTTCGGGCGAGCCAGTGCGGAAATATGCTTCGATCATCTGGTTCCACACCTGCAGGTGCTGGCGGCGAGGTCCGTTCGGATCGTCGTAAGCTACTTTCCAGTCGACTTGACCGGCAGCCGATCGCGCGACAAATTCGTTGAAGATGGTTTCTGCAAGAAAGATCAATAAAGTATGAGATTAGAAAATATGTGTTCACGTACCCGCGTTGTCTATACCAGTTGGGCTAGTATACGCGCGAATCATGTGCTTGTACACAGACGCAATGGGCTTGATGTCTGTCCGTTGCTCCAAGGCCGTCAGGACATGCAGCGCCGCGTCCGGTCGGGCATGGTTCGCGCACGAGCGGAGGAGGGCAACATAGATGTACAAAGGAACCTTGTTGCGCCCCTCGCTCATATTAACCGTCTCAAAGAGCTTCATCGCCGAATCAAACGTGTTCTCCGCACGCAGATGGTTGATGCGTTGCGCGTCCGTCGGACTGGACTGGCCGCGCCGCGAACGCGTCTCGAGGGCGGTGATGGTGGTTGCAATTTCGTGGTCCCGTTCCGTGATGGCGCTGATGAGCTCAAAGTACGTGCGCAGGTTAGGGAGGAGCGCGTGCTGGAGCATCGAGTTGTACGTCTGCATGAGCATGATGAGGGGCTCGCCGGGTCGACGGGTCTCGCGAAGTGCTTCGAGGGCAAAATTGTACTCGCGCACAGAGGGCCGGGTGACACTCTCGGTGAGAGAGCGTACGACCTGAGCGACTTCACCCGGATCGTTTGCAACGAGCGCCCTATGCAGAGCAAGGATTATCTCGGAGTCTTTTTGGGGCGGAGGGGCGGCAGTTTGAGGGGCAGCGGGATCTGTGGAGCCGGGGAATAGCGAGGAGCCGACGGGGGTTTGAGGGCGAGACCGGGGAGGTGCCTGGAAGGCGTCTGGAGAAACAGAGGGGCTCGAGGTTGAGTTGCGGCGGACGAGGAGAGGCGTCGGGGGGCGCGCGGGATCAGATTCATGGGCCGGTGTGGGGAGATGCGACTGCGAGAATGCATGATGAGAGCGGGCATGCAGCTGGACCGTTTTTAGGACGCCCATTGTTTCGCCCATGGATGGGGCGCTCGGCGCGCTGAGGCTATGACTGCGGGGGCGAGTGCGCCTAGCATGGAGAGAGACGCGCCGCGACGGGATTTCCTCAGAGTCGTCTGTCTGACCCGCCGTTGAGTCCTGAGACGTGATGGCATGGGCCTGAGTCACTGCGCGTGGTGCTGTATAGCCAGTGTGGAAGCGGCTGCCAGTGTATTTCTGGCCACCAGGACCCGGGCCATTATTGCTTCCACTACCAGACGAGCCCTGACCGTTCCAGGGACCAAGAGTGGTGCCCGCAGTCGGGGACGAGGAGGACTGGAGCTGGAGGACATTTCTGATAGTGTGCGACTGATTGTGTACCGCGGCAGCTGCGCCGCGGGAGGTGGAATGGAGAATATGGGTTGCGACCTTTGGCAACATGGCTGCGGGGGCCGAACCTAGGGTGGTCTAGAAGGAACAGATATACGCCAGAGCAGAGCAACGAATCCGCCCGGCCTCGGCAAAAAACTTTGATTGTTGGTATCGGGTGATCCCGGGTTCACAGCAACTAGCACCAAACAACGCAGTCCAAGCGAGTTCCACGACCACAACATCCATGTTACGCGCCTCATGGCCTCCATTCTATCCAACTGACTCGTATTCTCTCCTAGAAAGCATTCCAAACTAAATGAACATTAACCATCGCGGCTCGCTGCGGGAACGTGGCACGGCGGCGGTGTCAGTCAGCGTCATCTCAGATCACACGACGCGTTCAGCCCCCGATACTCGCCTGCTACCGGCGTTACTCTCCGAAATTCTCTCAGCGCTTGTGATCTTTGTCAATGCTACAGCTCTCGTTTTTCGTTCGTTTTTATGCCTAAGCCTGCCTACCTACTTCACCCCAACACTTGGTCGCCGCCTCTGTCTTACCTCTATCTCTTCCAATATCCATCAGCACGGCAGTACAACGATTTAGCGCCTCCTCAAAAATCTCCGCGTCTGGCGTCTAGATCTCTGATCAGTGCTTCGCCACTCTGAAATGACGAATCTTTAAAGCTCTTCCGTTGCTCAGGGCGAAAACGTAAACAGTCCGCCTTAGCTCCACTCCCCTAAACTTGACACCGTCCACCTCAGCCCCAACCGCGCCACAAGAACTCCGTGACATTGACGCCGCTCCAGTTTGAATACGGAGCGCCGGCTTGGGCGATGCAATCAAGGCGCAATATCAATCTCCAACATTTACCGAATCGACCTTGAGCCATGGGAGCTCGTTCGTCTGAGCCTCTTCTCGTTCGTTTTTTTTTCACGCTAACGTCCCTTTTGCCGTCTTCTCCAGCATCATCATGTACACCTGGTCATACTGCAGCGGCGCGCTGTGGACTATTTTTGTGGGGACGAGCGACTCTTATGTGGCTTGGTGCTGGTTGTGCATAGGGAACTATATATATATTGATTAATTCACGGCGCTGTGCTTTCCGCCGAGCCTGAGCCACTGGTATTTGAAAATCCACGGTACATATCGTCCGCGGCCAGCCTGCGTGGGGTGCGCCAAGAGAGCTTCTACTCATGCTGGAGCTCCGCGTTCTGAGTGAGGCTCGCACACGGCGAGCTTAGCTTCGTGCTCTCTAGCATTTATTTTCGATGAGTCAATTTAAATGATGGAGGGATGAATTGAATGACAAGTCGTAGCAAGAAGACTGGTTATAAATGAACAAAGACGACATTGGCATCGACTTGAGGAACGTAGGATCAGAATCATGACCGTTCTTGCCGTCTAACACTTCCTCCAAGACGACCGCGTGCATTTCGACGCAGAATTGCGGAAATTATCATTACTGGGTAAAAACGTGAGACGAAGGAAAAATTAGAGTTGAATGAACTCACATATTTAGATGTAATTCATCCGCTCAGATCCGAAGTGGATTTTCATTCCACATTCTGCCGCCAGCTGACGCAGAGTATGAAGAACATCTGGAGGGGGAGGAGTACCAGATTCGTAGTTGTTGTGAATAAATCGGAAATTTGTTATTTGTGAGCGCCGGGCGGAGAGAAGGTCGTATAATGGATGAAAATCGGAGACAAGGTGTCCAACCACAATCGTTAAATCGCGGAGTTGTGCCAAAAATCCTTGTGGTGAGCTTCTAAGGAAGTTTAAAAACAATGTGCACTCGGATGGACTGTCCCAAGACAGCCATAGGCATGTCAAGGAGGGTACGAGGTTCAATAGTTGAACATAGGCCACAGGGTGTGGTATTTTGATCATGACATGCAGAGACTGCAGTGGTGCTTCCAGCCGCGTTAGAAATGATATGAGGAGTCTCTCATCGACTTCGTCATGGATGGCCAAAATGGTGAGGCGACGTAGTGCAGGTACAGAGAGATATTTCAAGATGTAAAGGTCGGAGAGATATGGGTCTTCGCCCACAGACAGAGATTGCAGACACGGGAGTGTCAGCGAATCCGCATGTGGATCATCATCGTACCCGCCAATTACTGTGCATTCGACGAGCCCGGGGGCAGCGCGCATCATGCACAATACCGCCATTAGATCAAGATTGTTGTCTGGGTAAAACTTCAGCGCTTTAAGGTTCATAGATCCTGCAGGCAGTATAGTATTGACTGCTGGTCCACGCTGCTGCATGCGATGTGCATGTGTGCAAAGCAATGCACACATGTTTTCATCGAATTCACCACCAAGGGTGAGGGCGAGTCCCCGACTCTGCGAGCGAGCGAGATAGGAATCAAAGAGGTGTTCAAAGCCCTTAGCACGCGGAAAGCTGGCGTAAATAGTGTCCCAAAGGGCTGGCGTAGAACGCGCGATATTAGCCCACGCGGTGCAGATGCGGAGAAGGAGTAAAGGAGCAGTGGTGGGATCTACCTCGCGCCAACCAGGGACTGCGAGACAATGGATGAAGATCTCCGACGAGATTTCGACGGGAAGTCGCGCGATTGGATCCAATAGGCAGTTCAGCTGGCGCTGTATGTCGGCTCTGCCGCGCTCCAAATCCTCGAGGACTTTTCTCTGCCGAGTAATACTAGTGGAAATGTCTGCCAGACGTGCGCGAAGCACATCAACGGAGTCGGGCATGGGTGAGATCCAAGTGGAAGGTGTTTGCAGTGCAATTTCTTGGGGTTGGACGCAGGACGAGGACTGACTCCGACTGAGGTCGTCTCTCCCGAGTCGCCGAGCTCTGAGAGGCTCTGAGTTTAGAATCTGTCCTCTGACTGATGAGAAACGATCTGAAGAAACCCTCGAATCATACATACACACAACCGATTCGTATCTCAGGCGAGTCTTGGCCCGGACGGGCGTCGATGGTGGTCCGAGTCGCAGGAGTCGCAGTACCTGATCAAACCCCGTTGCCGGATCATTCCGAGGAACGGCAGCTTAGGAATCTGGGTCTTTGGCAGTGAACCGCTGTCGGCGACGACTACAACGACGTGGATAGATGGTTATTTTCCTGACTCAACTAGAATGAGGATTACCCAAGTTGAAGCTATTCAGTCCCTTATTGAATATTTGTGCTTGCTCGTTTTTAATTCGCTCGCCATATACGGGCCATGCTTTATATTAAGCATCCGCGTCCGAGTCTGACGTTCAACATTGACTCTGATCCGTGTAAATCCTGCTTCATCCTTCGCGACATTCTGGATATAGTCCTGTGAGCTTCGCTGTTGGACCGGCTCATTGTTTTGGTGTATCGGACAGGAAAATTCTTCGAATTCTTTCTCCCCCGTTGTATTCAGCGGAAACGAAAGGTAGATGGTTAAACAAACATGGCTATGCAGGACTATGTAGCAGTTTCCGGCCAACACTTCCCCCGGGAAGACTTGAAAGAAGGTTTCAAGATGGAGTTGCAGGGAAGTATTATTGCCTGGTCGAGAACGTGAGATGCAGGAAATAATTAAAAGTGAATGGACTCACATATTCAGACGTAATTTTTCAACTGAGATCCAAAGTGGATTTTCATTCCACATTCTGTCGTCAGCTGACGCAGAGTATGAAGAACATAGTCGGGAGGGGGAGAGAGAAGAAAATAGGCTTGAATAAATCGGAAAGATGTGATCTGTGAGCGCCAGGCGGAGAGGGCATCGCATAATGGATGAAAATCGGAGACAGGGCGTCTGACCAAAATCGTCAAATCGCGGAGTTGTGCCAGAAGTCCTGGGGGTGAGCTTCTGAGGAAGTCCCAAAATAATGTGCATCCGGAGGCAGTTTCCCAAGACAGCCAGAGGCACGTCAAGGTGGGTACAGGGCCAAAGAGTCGCGTGTAGAACTCAGGTGGACGTATTGTGTGAGAGAGGTTAAGGCGCAGAGACTGCAGTGGTGCTTCTAGTTGTGTTAGAAATGATATGAGAACTGCCTCCTCCTCGTCATCATCGCTAGCGACTAGCGAAATGGTGAGGGTACGGAGTGAGGGCAGGGAGAGGTATTGCAAGATGTAAATGCGGCAGACCCATGGATCTTCACCAAGGCACAGAGACTGCAGGCGTGGAAGTGTCAGCGAATCTGTATGTGGATCATCAAAATATCCGCTGTTGAATGTGAATTCAACTAGACTGGGGGCAGCGGCACGCAACAGGCCGAAGACCGACGTCAGATCAATAGCCTGTATTAAGAAATCGAACGTCAGCGTTCTGAGGTTCAGAAATGCCGATGGAAGTATATTGTTGTTCGATCCAAGCTGCTGCATGCGATGTGCATGTCCACAAAGCAGTGCAGAATCGTCTTCATTGAATTCACCAGAAACGGTGAGGGAAAGTCCCTGACTCTGCGAGCGAGCGAGATAGGAATCAAAGAGGTGTTTGAAGCCTTCAGTGCGGGGAAAGTCAATAACAATGGAGTCCCATAGAGCAGGCGTGGAACGGGCAATGTTGGCCCATGTGGCGCAGACGCGGAGGAGGAGTAAGGGAGCAATGACGGGACTGGGATGGCGCGCGCGAGGGTCTGGGAGACAGAGGACGAAGATTTCCGACGAAATTTCGACCGGTAGTCGTGCGATTGGATCAAATAGATGGTTCTGTGTGATTATGCTGCGCTCCAAGCCCTCAAGAACTTGTCTCAGCTGCCGACTAATACTGGTAGAAATGTCTGCCAGACGTGCGCGAAGCAGAGAAACGGAGGCGGACATGGATGAGATCCAAGTGGAAGGTTTTGGAAGTGCAATTTCTTGGGTTAGACGCAAGACGAGGACTGAGGTCGTCTCTCCGAGTCCTCGAGCTCCCAATGGCAGTTTGGAATCTGTCCTCTGCCAACTAAATGAGAAACGACCTGAATAAACCTCAAATCATACATACTTATAACCGATTCGTATCCCAGGCGAGTCTTGGCTTAGTCTTGGCCCAGACGGGCTGGTCGCAAGGCTGGCGCGGTCGACGACTCGCCTGGCGGTCGCAGTCAAGTCGCCGTGCCTGATCAAAACCCACGGTTGCTGGATCATTCGGCCGATATCAAATCGTGTTGACACTTGTTGATCCGGGCTAAATATTACTCTCTCCCGGCATGATCAGCCTAAGTACGCCGAATTCCTTGAACAAGTTCCATCGCAGTCCCATTCCGCAGTTCTGGCCAGGTACTCGCCACCTAGTCTTTCTCCACACAGGCGCCGTCGAAGGAAAGGAGGCGGGGGTTTATTTGATATATACACTACGCTGTCCCAATCCTTTATGAAACCGGCGCTGCCGCACCTCCCGCGCGCCGCGCCCCCTTCAATCCCAAACCCTGTGTGAATGCTGCAAGACCGCGCGGCGCTCTCTACGAACCCACTCGCCTTTACACTACCACGCCCGACGCCGTTCTCAAGCTCAACGCGCAAACACACCAATGTAAGTACATACTACATATCTCTTCTGTCGCTCATCCCCGCAAGACAGGTTGTTCGCAGCAGGTGTACTGCTCATTCACCCTCGCGTACACCAGGCAAAGTATCCCTGAGATCGCTGGAGCACCACCCGCGGCATAAAAGCTAGCAAATCCTCCGGTCGTTGCGCTCGCATGCGAGTTGATATCGCCGCCTCCGAAGAGGATCGCGAGCAAGAAGCCAACCAGTGGATATGTAGGAAATTCTTACCGCTGGAACCCGGATTGCCCTGGCAACCCGGAATCCGGGTGCAAACTGACTGCCGAATTGTATAAATACTCAGCTGCTTTTATGAATAAATTATCCTGTTCTTTACAAGCGCAGCCTACTCAAATATAACCTTCCCATAGGTATGATTCCAGTCTTATTCAGGTGCAGTATTCTCATTGCCACTCGTCAGAGGCCGACACTTCAATCAAAATTGACCTCTCAACTCGGCTCACCCATGTCCGACTCCGTTGAGGTGCTTCGCACACGCCTGGCCGACATATCTGCCAATATTACTCGACAGAAAAAAGTCCTCGAAGACTTGGAGCGCAGCAGAGCCGACACGCAGCGCCAGCTGAACTGCTTATTGGATCCAATCTCACGACTACCGGTCGAAATTTCGCCGCAAATCTTCATCCTCTGTCTCCCCGACTCCAGCGATCGCCGTCCCGATCCCGCCGCTGCGCCCTTGCTTCTCCTCCGCATCTGCTCTGTGTGGGCCAACATCGCACTTTCCACGCCTGCCCTCTGGGACACCTTTTACTTCGACTTTCGCCGTGCGAAGGGCTTCGAACACCTCTTTGATTCCTATCTCGCTCGCGCGCAGAACAGGGGACTCGCCCTCACCCTTAGTTCTTGCGGCCGAGACGATTTAGCATTGCTTTGTGCACATGCATATCGCCTGCAGCAGCCTGAATCGGCACTGCCTGCAGCATCTGCGAACCTCAAAGCGCTGACGTTTTCCCTCGGGTGCTATATCCCTTCAAGTGGGGTCTTGAGCATGCTGCGTGCGACCCCAGAGCTAGTCGAATGCACATTAAACGCTGTGTACCGCCGTGATGATCCACGTGAGGAGGATTCGTTGACACTCTCGTGTTTGCAGTCTCTTTCTCTGGGTGAGAACGGCAGTAGTTGCGACTTATTCGTTGACACTCTCGTGTTTGCAGTCTCTTTCTCTGGGTGAGAACGGCAGTAGTTGCGACTTCTCCATCTTGAAATACCTCTCTCTTCCTGTTCTGCATACCCTCAGCATTTCGTACCCCCGTATCGCAGAGGATGAGACAATCCTTCTTTCATTTCTAGCCCGATTGGCAGAACCGCTGCAGTCTTTGCGTGTCGACATCAAATACACAAAGTTGCAGTCCGAGGCCTACGCTCGACTCTTGGACCTCGTACCCACCTTAAAATGCCTCTGGCTGACTTTGAAAAGTGCCTCCGAGTGCATGTTGGTTATGAACCTCCTTCGACGTTCACCACAAGGATTTATTCCAGAACTGCGGGATTTAACATTTTTAACGCACGATCTCGATGCGTCGGATTTTCACCCATTATACGACCTCCTCTCCGCCCGGCGCTCACAGATAAAATCCTTCCAATTCTTCACTGACAAAGACTTCACTCCCCCTCCGGACGTTCTTCCTACACTACGTCAGCTGGCGGCAGAGTGCGGGATAAAAATCCACTGGGGAACTAGATCCAAGAATTACATCTGAACGGGTAAGTTCATTCCGTTCTAATTATTTCCTATATCTCACGTTTTCGCCCAGGGAATATGAGTCCTTGAAATGCGGTTCAAGTCTTCTTGGGGGCCTGGGAAGTGTTGCCTGGAAACAGTTACATGCGGAAAAGCCGTCAGACAACTCGTAATTGTTTAGTACATGACCACATTTGTTTAGCCATAGCTGTTTCGCTTCCGCTGAATACGACGGTGGACAAGTACTCAAATAATTCTCCTGTGTGAGATAAAAACAGAGTAATGAGTCAGTCCAATAGCGAAGCTCAGACATAACTAGATTTGGAGTGCCACGAAGAATGAGGCATGATTTTCACAGGTCAGAGTCAAAGGGGACGCCAGATGCGGAGAAAAAGGCTATATGGGAAAATTCAAAAACCAGAAACGAAACAGTCGAATTTGACTCTGAAGAAAATGGCTTCACCTCAATATATTACTCTTCAGTCTCATTGAATCAGCCACTTCTTATCCGCATACGTAGTAATCGCGCTTTATAGCTGCTTTTACTGCCAAAAAATGACAAGGCGTGCCTTTGCTTCGCTCTGGCAAATTTAATCAAGCCCAGATACATAATCTTTGAACAGTAAAAAATAGCAAGAAGTAGTAAACTGAGGAGGTCAAGGACAGGGAACTCATGACGGATATGAATCATATGATATCTCAGACTGATTGGACAGGGGGAGCCGAGACAATCTCACCAAATTCCACTAGGGAAACGGGTTTCCAGGAGCACAATTTTGATGCAAGGTCGACTGTAGCGGATGAAGAAAGTTGTAGTGCTCCGTGTTCAGGCCTAGTCACTAGTTCAGAAACCGAGAAATTCTATGAGTTGAGGTAATATGACAGCCGGCGATGCCGATATACGTGGCCCGCAGCTTAGTTTCCCCTGCGGCGCAGTACGGTACCGGAACTTGTAAATTGCACGTCCTATCGGCACAGTCAGTACTGCAGTGCAAGCCTGCAGCACAGTTAGTCCTGGGTCATGAGTTCAACACATAAACTCTGTTAATTTCCCATGCTCAGTCACTTGAGCTGCAGCCACAGCAGGAGCATGGAGTGGATGTGGAGATCTGCTATGGGAATGGGGAAGTGCTGTGTCATGGCTGCGGAATGGTGGGTGTTTAATCCCGGTGAAGAACTACTGAGGAAGAACAGGAAAGGGGATGTGGCCAAAGACATGCAAACTGATTCGAGACATCTTGTTAAGAGAACGAACGCCGGCATTGCGTTGACGACCTCCGACCAACCTGTCTGGGCAAACCTTTGTAGGTATGATTCGAAGTCGAGTTATTCGCGCTCTCTGTTCTCTTCGCAATTTGTTAGACGCACCGAGCATCCACAATCAAATGTCTGATGCCGACACGCAGCAACAGCTGAATAGCATCCTGGATCCAATCAGCGCGCGACTTAGACTCGTTACCAGCCTGTAAACCAATCCGAAAAAAATGCGGCAGGCGCTTCGGTGTTTACAGTTCTGAGACAGCCAGAGGCATGTCAAGGTGGGTACAAGGTTCAAGAGATGAGTGTAGAACTCAGGCGCCACGTATGTGTAAGAGAGGTCGAGATGTAGAGATTGTAATGGCGCCTCCAATCGCGTTAGAAATGAAAAAAGGACGACGTCGACCTCATTGAGATCGAAGGGTGTAATGGTGAGGGTACGGAGTGCAGGCACAGAGAGGTATTTCAAGATGTAGATGGCGCACAGACTGGGTGTGTCTTCCCCGACCCCGAGACGCAGGGACTGCAGACACGGGAGCCGCATCAACGTCCCCTTGGGTTCGTCGCGGTATTTATTGTTTAGTGTGCACTCAACAAGGCCGGGGGCGGCACGCAGCAGAGCGAGGACATGCCGTAGGTAGAGATCGGGTATTGAGCGCTCGAACGTCAGCGTTCGAAGCCGATGGGTGTGGTCACAGAGCAGGGCGGAGATGCCGGCATTGAAGGTGCCGGCGACGGTAAGGGCGAAGCCGTGGCTCTGCGAGTGAGCCGGATAAGAATTAAAGAGGTGTTTGAAGCCCTCTGCGCGGGGGAAAGTTGACACGGTGTAACCACCGAAGTGCTTGCCACATTTTCGGCCAATTGGTTACAGACTGGTAACGAGTCTACGCGCGACTCCCCTTCGAACTCTGGTCGGAAATCTTCATTCTCTGTCTCCCAGACCCTCGTGAGCGCCATCCCAATGCCAGAACTGCGCCCTTGCTCCTCCTCCGTATCTGCAGCGTGTGGGCCAACATTGCGCATTCCACGCCTGCGCTTTGGGACACCCTCCGTGTCAACTTTCCCCGCGCAGAGGGCTTCAAACACCTCTTTAATTCTTATCCGGCTCACTCGCAGAGCCACGGCTTCGCCCTTACCGTCGCCGGCACCTTCAATGCCGGCATCTCCGCCCTGCTCTGTGACCACACCCATCGGCTTCGAACGCTGACGTTCGAGCGCTCAATACCCGATCTCTACCTACGGCATGTCCTCGCTCTGCTGCGTGCCGCCCCCGGCCTTGTTGAGTGCACACTAAACAATAAATACCGCGACGAACCCAAGGGGACGTTGATGCGGCTCCCGTGTCTGCAGTCCCTGCGTCTCGGGGTCGGGGAAGACACACCCAGTCTGTGCACCATCTACATCTTGAAATACCTCTCTGTGCCTGCACTCCGTACCCTCACCATTACACCCTTCGATCTCAATGAGGTCGACGTCGTCCTTTTTTCATTTCTAACGCGATTGGAGGCGCCATTACAATCTCTACATCTCGACCTCTCTTACACATACGTGGCGCCTGAGTTCTACACTCATCTCTTGAACCTCGTACCCACCTTGACATGCCTCTGGCTGTCTCAGAACAGGGCCTCCGATTTCGTGTTGTTTTTGAACCTCCTTGGAGGCTCACCGCAAAGATTTCTTCCACAACTTCGGGATTTGACATTTTTAACAACCCATCTCGACGGGTTGGATTTTAACCCGTTATATGGCTTCCTCTCTGCCCGGGGCTCGCAGATAGAATATTTCCGATTCTTTATTGACAATCAGTATTTTCTTCCCCCTCCAGATGTTCTCCCTACACTACGTAAGCTGGCGGCAGAGTGCGGGATAATAATCCACTGGGGAACTAAGTCCACAAATTACATGTACATCTAAAAAACGGCTGAGTGGGTTCATTCAGTTCTCATTGTCTCCTACATCTCAGGTTTTTGCCCAGGGAATAACAACCCCATGCATTCCATCTTCAGATGCGCTTCGAGTCTTCTCGGGCGAGGTGTTGGCCGCAAACAGCTACGTATTCCTCCATACCGAAAAGCCCAGCCGGTCTATTCTATCTTTTAATTACCTCCTTGGCCTGCATAACCACGTTTGTTTAACCCTGTGCCTTTCGCGTCTGCTGAATACGACGGTGGAAGAATCCGAAGAATTTTACTGCCATCCAAGACCCAACAGCGAAGCTCAGACAGGGCTAGAGTGCTGCGAAGGAGGCATGCCTTCCACCGGTCAGACAGTCTACGTGGACGCTAGATGCGGAAAAAATGTGAAGGTGTGGTCGGTGGTTTTGGGAGCTGCAGCTGTAGGATCGCTGGGGTGGCGGTCGCAGCTCAGGCGGTTCGGCCTCTCCGGTGCGCACCAGACCGCGCCGATAAAGCAGCTCTCGGACCGGCTGCGGAATCGCGTCGTGCTCGCACAGCTGGCGATGGAGTACCCGCACATCCTGCTCCTGAACGAGCCGACGAATCATTTGGACACGGAATCCATTGATGCGCTCGCGAGGAATTCGAGGGCGGCGTGATCATCGTGTCGCACGCCTTCCGGCTCATCTCGCAGGTGGCGGAAGAGCAGTGGGAGGTTGCTGACGGGACGATCAAGAATCTGACCAAGGCGGATATCAGCATCGTCGATTACAAGAAGAACTTGGTCAAGCACAGCATGGCGGTGATTGAGAAGGCGAAGCTGTTCAGTAAGTCTGCGACGAAGGGGAAAGTATAGACGCTGCTACGACATATATGGTTAAATAGACTTTGTATCTAGTGGACATACTTAGATGCGGCTGTTAATAACGCAGTCCGGTAATTCATGCGATTCATCGTGCGCTTTTGTGGATGATATTTGTCTCCTACCCAATATGCTTCTTGGGGGAAGTGTTGCCTGGAAACAGCCACATACGGAAAAACCGTCAGGCAACTCGTAATTTTTTAGTACATGACCACACTTGCTTAACTATAGACGTTTCGCTTCCCCTGAATACGAGGGTGGACAAGTACTCAAATAATTCTCCTGTGTGAGATAAAAACAGAGGAATGAGTCAGTCCAACAGCGAAGCTCGGACAGGACTACATTCGGAATTCCACGAAGGATGAGGCATGATTTTCACAGGTCAGAGTCAACAGTGACGCCATACGCGGAGAAAATGGCTATATGGGAAAATTCAAAAACCAGAAACGAAAGAGTTGAATTTGACTCCGAAGAAAATGGCTTCACCTCAATATATTACTCGTCAGTCTTATTGAATCAGGCAGCGAGCTACTTCTTATCCGCATACGTGGTAATCGCGCTTTATAGCTGCTTTTACTGCCAAAAGATGACATGTTCGAACTCGGAATGATCCGGCAACAGCACTGGTTAGCACCCAACGCCGACGTTGCGTCGACGACCTCCGACCAACCTGTCTGGGCAAACTTTTGCAGGTATGATTCGAAGTCGAGTTATTCGCGCCCTCTGTTCTCTTCGCAATTTCTCAGGCGCATCGAGCATCCACATGTCTGATGCCGACACGCGGCACCAGCGGAATAGCATCCTGGATTCAATCGACGCACGACTGCCCTTCGAACTCTGGTCGGAAATCTTCATCCTCTGTCTCCCCGACCCTCGTGAGCGCCATCCCAATGCCAGAACTGCGCCCTTGCTCCTCCTCCGCATCTGCAGCGTGTGGTCCAATATTGCGCGTTCCACGCCTGCGCTTTGGGACACCCTTCGTGTCAAGTTTCCCCGCGCAGAGGGCTTCGAACACCTCTTTGATTCCTATCTGGCTCGCTCGCAGAGCCACGGCCTCGCCCTCACCGTCACCGGCACCTGCAATGGCGACATCTCCGCCCTGCTCTGTGGACACACCCACCGGCTCCGAACGCTGACGTTCGAGCGCTCAATACAATATCTCGACCTGCCGTCGATCCTCGCCCTGCTGCGTGCCGCCCCCGGCCTCATCGAGTGCACAATAAACAACGAAAACCTGGACCACGATGAACCCACTGTGGAAGCGTTGATGCGGCTCCCGTGTCTGCAGTCCCTGCGTTTCGGGGAAAACACATATGTGTACGACATCGATATCTTGAAATATCTCTCTGCGCCCGCACTGCGCACTCTCGCCATTTCGTACATCGGGTTCAATGAGGCGGTCCTCATTTCATTTCTAGCTCGATCGGAAGCACCACTGCAATCTCTGCGTGTCGATCTCTTCCACACAATATGGCAGTCCGAGGTCTACACTCAACTTTTGGGCCTCGTACCCACCTTGACATGCCTCTGGCTGTCTTGGGACCGTGCCTCCGAGTGCACGCTGTTTTTGGACCTCCTTGGAGGCCCGCCACAAGGATTTCTTCCACAGCTTCGGGATTTAACTTTTTTTGCGGACACTCTCGACGAGTCGGATTTCCCCCGACTGCTATACCATGTCCTCTCCGCCCGGCGCTCGCAAATAAAATCCTTCCGATTCATTCACGAAGGCTACGATCCACTTTCTCCTCCCCCTCCAGACGTTCTACATAAACTACGTCAGCTGGCGGCAGAGTGTGGAATGAAAATTCACTTTGGAACTTTGGACACAAATTGCATCTAAAAGGGCGAGTGAGTTCTTTCAATTCTAATCGGTTCTACATCTCACATTTTCGCCCAGTAAATCCTACTTTACTGGTGCCGACTGCGTCGGCAGAACCTCGCTTGTGCTACATACTGATACAGTCCTTAACCGGGAAGCGAAATAAACCGTGAAGCGAAATATCACATGTTTTGCCCCGTTTGAGCATCCTACAAGCCCGATTTTTCTTGAGCACATTCTATACTATCTAAAAGTCATATTCCCAAAAGGAATTAGGCAGAGGGCGCTTCAAGAGCTCGAGGAAAAATAAACCTTTTGAGTCAGTTGTTTGGCTCAGTTTTCCACATCATTGACTCTTGAGCTGCCCGTGTCCCCAGCTGCTGGCAAGAAATATCACAGCCATAGAATGCATTGGGGTTTTCAAAGTCGTAGAATCAGAATCTGGCCACCCCAGGTCTTCAAACACACTCCATTGCGCCGATCGTAGAAAATATTTCGCTTCTAGGTGTTTAGCTCAAATTGGCTGATGGGAAAGAATGGGCTCGTTCTCCACCAAAACCACACCAATCCATCTGGTTCTTTTCATGTTCATGTAGCCAGAGATGAAATACATTGATTAGGGGAACAAGAAAATATAATATCAGTGGCCGCGGTACCGAAAACGTCCAATCTGCTTAAGCGTTTCGCTTCCCGGTTAAGGACTGTATACGATATGTATATGCTTTCCTTTTTTTCCTCTTTTTTTCTGGATCTCCCTTTTGTACCTCTCTAGCTGGCAAAGAAGAAAATCCACGGGGTTGTACCGGTTGAGATCAATTCTTCAGGTTGATCATCGTTCTTCCCGTCAGGTTTCCTCTCCGGAGGAGGTGTTGGACACGGTCAGAGTCCTAGGCAGCCAGATATCATGATATATTGAGATGATAGGTTCGAGTGAGAAGTGCAATTATTTTACAAGTTCAGCAGACCCAATTTAATATCAAGGCTCTCCAAATTGATCCACAAATTCCAAATAAGTTTGATTCAAAATGGGAAACTGAGGGACAGTGGAAAAATACAGTTCACAAATACTCAGTTTTCTGAGTGACGAGTCCGAGTCGAACCCATCTACATATGCTAAGCCTGAGTAGTCCGAGGCTAATAAAACAGTGGTCCTCCGGGTGGGCACTGCCTTCTATTGGACCTCGAAAGAGAATTTGGGCGGTCAGCAGCCAGCGTTTTGTTGCCGTCCATAGGGGAACCAAAAAAAACTCTGATTATCTGAGCCTCCATAAGAAAAATGCCTTCGCCTCAATATATATCAATCCCATTGGATCAGGCGGCGAGCCCTATCTCACTCTACAGTCGCTTTACTGCAAGTGCCAAGAACTCAAGTTCAAGTTTGTTCAACTCTGATCCGGAATGATCCGGCAACAGCACTGCATAGGGATGATTCGACGTCTTCCTTCCAATTGGCATAAGCCACCGAGCTCGAAGATTCGCGACTAACATCCATGCAGCCAAGTCCGCCGGCAGAGTCAACAGGCAGCGCCATGGCCATATCGTCGAGTCCAATCGAGATTTCCCGCCACACTGCTACAATCGGCGCGCAGCTACCCTTCGAAATCTGGACTAAAATCTTTATCTTCTGTCTCCCCGCCCTCACTCGCGCCACCCCACCCCCGCCATCGCGCCCCTGCTCCTCCTCCGCGTCTGCAGCGCATGGGCCGCCATCGCGCGCGCCACGCCTGCGCTCTGGGACACCCTCCACGCCGAATTTCCCCGCCCGGCGCGCTTTGCGCACCTCTTCGACTTGTATCTCGCGCGCGCGCAGAGCCGCGGACTCGCGTTCACGCTCACCGGTGCGTTCGATGACGACACCTTCGCGTTGGTTTGAGCGCATGCACAACGCATGCAGTGGCTTGCTTCAGCTAATAATACCACGCTGCCTGCGGCGTCTATTATGACCCTCAAGGCGCTGAAGCTCTGCCCACGCAAAGACCTCAAGCTAGTGCGGTCCTGCACATGCTGCGCGCTGCCCCCGGGCTCGTCGAGTGCACACTGCTCCACGCGTACCACAACGCTCCACGTACGGGTTCGCCGGTGACGCTCCCGTGTCTGCGCTCTCTATCCCTGGGTGAAGACTCGTATCCCTGCGGCATTTACCCCTTGAAATACCTCACTGCGCCGGCCCTGCGCGCCCTCGCCGTTTCCTCCATCGCGAGCAATCCGGAGATCCTCCTTTCGTTTCTCGCCCGCTCGCAAGCGCCCCTGCACTCCCTGCGCATCGACCTCGCGTTCACAGATGACAGATGCGACGCCCCTGTTCTACACCCGCCTCTTCGCCCTCATTCCCGGTGTCACGCACCTCTGGCTCACCTGGCGAAGCATCGCCGACTGCACGTCGTTCCTGCACTTCCATGCCGCCTCCGCCTCCCTGCCCCAAGGTCTCCTCCCCCACCTCCAGAATCTCACATTCTGCCTCCGCGATCTCTCCCAGCCCCATTTTCCCGCAGTATATGCCCTGCTCTCCGCCCGGCGCGCACAGCTGCAGTCCTTCCGATTCGTTGTGGATAGAGACTACGAGGAGTCTTCTCGTCCGCCCCCTCCAGATGTTCTGTATACGCTGCGTCGACTGGTGGCAGAGTGCGGGATAGTAATCCACTGGGGAACGGGGTCCAAGAATTATGTCTAAATGGGGAAATGAGTAGCGAGTTCATTCAGCTCTAATTATTTCCTACATCTCAATATTTCTGTATACCGAAATGCGCAGTCAGTGTATTCTATCCTTTACATTCATGTCCTGCAAAACGACGTTTGTTTGACCATATATCTTTCGTTTCCGCTGCGCGGCGTCTGGTGGATTTAAATTTTTGCCCTACTTACTGTATGATGTATCCATAACTTTTTCCAATTGAACCGCCGCTGCTAACCAATATGAATCCGACGATTTTACCTAGCTGTTGTGGAGCGACACATTTTTTTAACATGAGGATCTCTGTCTGCCGTTAACATGGGTGGTTCAAGTTCAATTAATTATTTGTCATTTCGGCCGGGATATCTTCGAAGTTCGTTGCTTAGGACACTGACCCCTCTTCCGGAGAGCAAACCTAAAGGGAGAAACAATGATCGAACTGCCAGAGGAAATTGAACTCATCCTGCCGTCTGTGGTTTTTTCTCTGCTGTCTCACCACTGAGAGCTCAGAGAGGTTTGATTTGCCCGTTAGAAATGTATGGAGATCCAGAAGAAGAAAGAAAAGGACTTCCTTCTCCAACCTATGCACACTGAGAATTCCAAGGAACTTGAGGTCAGCAGCTGCAAAAAGAGACGCTATCAAATGATATCATGGTGGGGCGAGTGGTCGTTGACGAGGGTGGCACTGATTATATATTCTCAGGCGAAATCGAGAAAGAAAAGCATGTACGTATCAATTGTACGGTATCCCAGTAATTGAAGTAGGAGAAGCTAGGATTTGGACGAGGATCTAAGAACTAGGAATTGTCCAATGGCTTTCTAGCCAACACTTGCCCCGAGAAATCCGCTACGCGCGAATTATTACTGGGTTAAAATATAAGATGTAGACGTGGAAGAATTAACTCACCAGTCTAGATGTAATTCGTGTACCTATTTCCAAAGTGGATTTTCATTCCGCACTCTGCCGCCAGCTGACGCAGAGTATGAAGAACATCGGCAGGAGGAGGATTACCGCGACGGTATCGTTCGAAAATAAATCGGAAAGATGTGATATGTGAGCGCCGGGCGGCGAGAAGGTCATATAATGGATGAAAATCGGAGACCACCTGAGGAGATCCAACCAAAATCGTTAAATTGCGGAGTTGCGCCAGAAATCCTTGTGGTGAGCTTTTAAGGAAGTCTAAAAACAATGTGCACTCGGATGCGCTGTCCCAAGACAGCCAGAGGCATGTCAAGGTCGGTACGAGGTCCAAGAGCCGAGTGTAGGCCTGGGATTGCAACTTTGTGCCAGAGATGTCGACACGCAGAGACTGCAGTGGTGCTTCTAGTCGTGTTAGAAATGATATTAGGAGTGCCTCTTCCTCATCGGTTCTGATGTCCAAAATGACGAGACGACGCAGTGCAGGCACAGTGAGGTATTTCAAGATGTGAAGGTCGGAAACATATGGGTCTTCGCCCACGGACAGAGATTGCAGACACGGGAGTGTCAGTGAATCCGCAGGTGAATCATCATGGTACCCGATAATTAATGTGCATTCGACTAGGCCGGGGGCAGCACGTAGCATGCGCAAGACCTCTAATAGATCAAGCTCGTCATCTGGGTAAAATTTCAACGCTTTGAGGTTCATAGATCCTGCAGGGGCTGATCTAGGCTGCTGCATACGATGTGCATGTGCGCAAAGCAACGCAGAACTGTCTTCATCGAATTGACCGGTAAGGGTAAGGGCGAGTCCGTGACTCTGCGCGCGAGCGAGATAAGAATCAAAGAGGTGTTCGAAGCCCTCCGCGCGGGGAAACTGGACGTAAAGGGTGTCCCAAAGCGCAGGCGTGGAACGCGCGACATTGGCCCACGCAGAGCAGATGCGAAGGAGGAGCAACGGCGCAGTTGTGGGTTTGGGATGGCGGCGCTTGCGAGAGCCAGGGAGACAAAGGGTGAAGATCTCCGACGAGATTTCGATCGGTAGTCGTGAGATTGGATCCAATAGGCAGTTCAGCTGACGCTGCGTGTCGATTCTGCTGCGCTCCAAGTCCTCAAGGACTTTTCTCTGCCGAGTAATATTGGCGGATAAGTCGGCCAGGCGTACGCGAAGCACGGCAACGGATTCGGACATGGTTTTGGTGTTGACTCTTTTGGAGACGTGTTATTTTTGATTGAATCCTTGGTCTCTCGCTGGCCTCTGATAAATTGCAATGAGAACAGACGGCACAAGACTTCGAATCATACCTGCAAAGGTTTGTCTAGGCGGGTTTGGTCAGAGGTCGCTGACGTTGGATGTCAAGAGTTGCCGGATCATTCCGGATCACTCCGAACCGTCGAACTTTCACTCTTCAGCAGTAAAGCGGCTGTAAGCCGCGATTCGGATTACCACGTATGCGGATAGGTGGCTCGCTGCCTGACTCAATAATAACCAATTAAATATAATAAAGTGAAGGGATTTTTTTTTGGAGGTTCGGATTTTCCCCCCTATAAGACGGCAAGTGAGCCGTTGATTCAGACTGATCAGTGATTGTACGTGGTGATTCCACTCATAATTTGTACTTTTGCACTGTTCCCAAAAATTTAATTATTTCATCCTCGTGGACTTCACAAGAGTAATTCAAGAAAGCATTTAACGTTAAATTTAAAGCTTACAAGGGCTGGCCGCCCCGGCGAGCCCTTCTTGAGAACACTTGCCGAGAGACGGGCGACTTGTCGGGGCTTGAAGGCAGGCGGACAACAGTTGGCGACCGCAGCTTGAGGTTTTGCTCTCTAAAAGTCCAGGATACGCGAGAAATAAAACGGAGTGGCGCGTATAGTTGAATTTGAGTTGACCGTAAACCCTTCAATCGAGTTCTCTCGACATCGTCTGTAGCACTTGAACTTGAGACTTGAGGGCTCAATGTAACTCGTGTTTGGATGGCCGCGGAGTTGGATTTGAAGAGGCGGGCGACTTGAAAAATATCGCCGTGGCTTGAAGGAAAGCCGATAGCAGTTGGCGACTGCAACTTGGGGTCTTGCTCTCTAAACGTCCAATACTTGAATGGCACTCTTGAAAGTTGAGCAACGGAGACGCGTTGGAGAGCGAGAACACGGGGTGGTTATCGCAGTTATTTTAAAGGACGTAGCCACGTCTGGTCACGTCATACAAAGGATGAATCATGAAGAGAGGCTCCGCGCGAGTGCTAGCGCTTGACGTGGAGACGAGTCAGAATATGTCGGTGATGGCCGAGCGGAGTTTAAAGGCTTCAGACAGGCATAATTTTATAAAGAGTAGAAAACAGTCACGTCACAGTCCGCTGAACGTATTAATTGCACTCCAAGTTCTCGCTCGCACTTAGCGTCTCGACATATCGTGGTATTATCTTCACTTCTTAGAACACTGATGCCTAGGCCTCTTCCGGAGAACAAGCCTAAAGGAAGAAATGATGATAAAACTGCCAGAGGAATTGAACTCAACCTGCTCCGTGGTTTTCTTTTTGTGCTCTCTCAACGGTACAGTACAGAGTTAGAAATTTCCTTCAACCCCAAACTTTGCATGTTGAGCCTGAGAATTCCAAAGAACTTGAAGGCAGCAGCTGCAAAAGAAAAGAGACACTAGCTATTAAATGATATCACGGTGGTGTGATATTATGATTCGCAATCCAGCCATGATGAGTGAGTGGTCGTTAACTGTTATATATTCCCAGACGAAATTGAAAAGAAAAGCATGCACGTATCAATCATATCTCAGTAATTGAAGCTGGGTTCTGGACGAGGAGGTAAAGATTTAGGAAATGTCTGATGGCTTCCAGTATGCGAACACTTGCCCCGAGAAATCCGCTACGCGTGAATTATTACTGGCCGAAAACATGAGACGTAGAGGAAATAACAATTAGAAGCATGGACCCACCCGTCTAGATGTAATTCGTGTTCGTAGTTCCAAAGTGGATTTTCATTTCACATTCTGCCGCCAGCTGGCGCAGCGTAAGAGGAACATCGGGAGGGGGAGGAGTATCGCGATGGTCTTCTTCATAAATAAATCGGAACGACGTGATCTGTGAGCGCCGGGCGGAGAGGACAACGCATAATGGATGAAAATCGGAGACAGGCCGTTTAACCACAATTGCCAAATCGCGGAGTTGTGCAAGAAATCCTTGTGGTGCGCTTCTAAGGAAGTCTGAAAACAATGCGCATTCGGATGCATTGTCCCAAGCCAGCCAGAGGCATGTCAAGGTCGGTACGAGGCTCAAGAATTTGGCGTAGGCTACAGGGTACCGGCATAATATTTTGACATGCAGAGACTGCAGTGGTGCTTCCAGTCGCGTTAGAAATGATACGAAGAGTGCCTCATCAACATCGTTGCGGATACCCAAAATGGTGAGGCGGCGCAGTGCAGGCACAGAGAGGTATTTCAAGAGGTGAAGGTCGCAGGCGTATGAGTTTTTGCCCAGAGACAGAGATTGCAGACACGGGAGTGTCAGCGAATCCGGGCGTGGACCATTGTGGTGCGCGATAATTAGTGTGCATTCGACTAGCCAGAGGGTAGCACGCAACATGCTCAAGACCCCCGCTGGATCGAGAGCGAACGGTGCATAAAGCGTCAGCGCTGTGAGGTTCGCAGATGCTACAGGCAGTGCTGATTCAGGCCAAAGCAATGCAAAACTGCGTTGATCATAGCCAGTAAGGGTGAAGGCGAGTCCCCGGCTCTGCGCGCGAGCGAGATAAGAATGAAAGACGTGTTCAAAGCCCTCGGGGTGAGGAAAATCGATATGAATGGTGTCCCAGAGGGTATGCGTGGAATGGGCGATATCTGCCCACGCCGTGCAGATGCGAGGGAGGAGTAAGGCGGCACCAGGGTTCGGACGGCGATATCCCGCCGGGCCAGAGTCGGGGAGACAAAGGATGAAGATCTCGGACGAGATTTCGACGGGCAGCCGCGTAATTGGATCCAATAGGCGGTTCAGCTGGCGCTGCATGTCTGTTCTGCTGCTGCATTCCAAGCCGAGCAATATCGGCGGATATTTCGGCCAGGCGTGCGCGAAGGAGGGCAAGGGGTCGGAGATGTGTGAGATCGGTTTTGGCTGCGGCACTAGTACTCGTCCGGTCTCTCGTTGGCCTCTGAAAAATGGCAATGAGAACAGAGGGCGCATAAGACTTTGAATCATACCTACAAAGGCAATACAAAGGTCTGCTGTTTTACAGGAAGCAATATTATTAGGTCCATAAAATAAGCGAGAGATCGAATTTGAAGTACCACTTGGAATGGGTTCCCTTGTATTGCCAGCACTGAAACAGGCGGATGAATGGTGAGCAACACTGAATTTAAAAATGAGGGCAATTTTTTGTACCTTTCATTTACCCTCATTGCGGCCACTGCGCTCAGGCGAGGTCCGGATTCTGTGTCGTGAGAGTGCGTGGAATTTGTTTCCCGAAAGGAGGAACGGAGAGCATTGCGAGCTGTAATCGCCTCTATTTCGGCATTTACTTCATCTAGGGTGTCCTCTCGCTGTGAATACTCTGGGACATACTCGTCGCTGGAAGGACCCGGGATATAACCGTCGTCAGACATCGGTGATAGTAGTGACGGGAGAAAAATGATTTTATTTGTACAAAATTGGCTAAACTGTTTGATTGCTCTGGGCTGTTGAGGACAGAGGATATCTCACATACATCGTTGGGACATCCTTTTTGAGATCTGAGAGACATTGGGAGGCTAAGCCCCTTCAGACATCGGGCATCAATGATCGGGATAGATCTGCCAACGAATATCCCACGCATATCATTTTATTTTGGCGGTGTAGGCGGGGTGATCGGAGGCATGTCAAGAGTTGCCGGATCATTCCGGATCACTCGGGTTGAACTTTCTTTCTTCAGCAGTAAAGCGGCTGTAAGCTGCGATTCGGATTACCACGTATGTGGATAGGTGTCTTGTTGCCCGACTCAATAATAACCAGTTGAATATAACGAGTGAAGGGATTTTTTTGGAGGCTCAGATTATTTATTTATTTCCTATGAGACAGTAACCGAACGGTCGCACACAGTCCGATTCATCTTTCAGGTTTCAAACATCGAGCTGGAGGGCCACTATTTTATGAACCTCGGAAAACTCAGGCTTATACGTCCGATATATTATTCCACTCATAATTTATAATTTTCCACTGTTCCCAAATTATTTCATCTTCAACTTTCAAGTTGACTCGTGTGTCGGACTTTGCGAGTGTAAATTCATCAATTTCCGGGAAATTTTGAGTGATTCCTAAATTTGGAACGCCTTTATTTAATATTTGAGAGCCGTGTCCACTGGACTTCATTCATAATTGCACTTCTCGCTCGACCTTACCGTCTCATCATAGCTTCGCTGCTTAGAACGCTGTCGCCTCTTCCAGAGAGCAAACCTACATGTAAAGGGGAACTGACAATAAAACCGCCAGAGGAATTGAACTCAACCTGCCGTCCGTGTTTTTTTTCCTTCTCTTCCGTCTCACCGGTACACAGGTTAGGGAACTTTGATTTGCCCCTTTGGAATGTATGTAAATAGCTCAAGCGAGATCCAGAAGAAAAAAAGGACATCCTTCTCCAACCTATGCACGCTGAGGATTCCAGCGGACTCGAAGTCAGCCACTGCAAAAGAAAAGAGACACTATTACAAAATAATATCATAGCACTTGTTATATATTCTGAGACGAAATTGAAATTTGAGAAACATGTACATATCAATCATATCTCAGTAATTGGAGTAGCAGAAGCTGGGTTCTGGACGAGGATGTAAAGAAGTAGGAATTGTCTGATGGCTTGTTTCCAACCAACACTTGCCCCGAGAAATCCGCTACGCGCGAATTATTATCTCACTGACCGAATATATGAGGCGTAGAGGAAATAATAATTAGAAGAGTGGACTTACCTGTTTAGATCCAATCCGTGTACGTACTTCCAAAGTAGATTTTCATTCCACATTCTGCCGCCAGCTGACGCAGAGTATGAAGAACATCGGGAGGGGGAGTGATAAATGCGTAGCCTTCGTGAATGAATCGGAAACATTTTATCTGCGAGCCCCGGGCGGAGAGGAAGCCATATAATGCGTTAAACTCCAACCCGTCGATCTGGGCTGTTAGAATTGTCAGGTTCCGGAGCTGTGGAAGAAATCGATCCGGTGAGCCTCCAAGGAGGTTCAAAAACAAAATGCAATCGGAGGAAGTGTTCCAAGGCAGCCAGAGGCATGTCAAGGTGGGTACAAGGTTCAAGAGTCGAACGTAGAGCTGAGGCGCCACTTCTGTGTCAGAGAGGTCAATACGCAGAGACTGCAGTGGTGCTTCCGATCGGGCTAGAAATGAAATGAGGACCGCCACATCGAGATCGATGGATGAAATAGTGAGGGTATGGAGTGCAGGCACAGAGAGGTATTTCAAAATGTGAATGTCGGAGACATATGGGTCTTCGCCCACAGTCAGAGATTGCAGAAATGGAAGTGTCAGCGAATCCGCTCGTGGATCATCATGATATCCGCCAATTAGTGTACATTCGACGAGCCCGGGCGACGCACGCATCATGCGCAAGACCGCCATTAGATCAAGCTTGCCGTCTGGGCTGAACTTCAGCGCTTTGAGGTTCATAGATGCCGCAGGCAACATAGTGCTGTCTGATCCAAGTTGCTGCATGCGATGTGCATGTGCGCAAAGCAATGCGCAACTGTCTTCATCGAATTGGCCAGTAAGGGTAAGGGTGAGTCCCCGACTCTGCGAGCGAGCGAGATAGGAATCAAAGAGATGTTCGAAACCCTCGGTGCGGGGAAAGAGTGTCACGGTGTCCCAAAGCGCAGGCGTGGAACGTGCGATGTTGGCCCACGCGGTGCAGATGCGGAGGAGGAGCAAGGGCGCGGTGGGGGGATCGGGATAACGATATCTGGAGTCGGGGAGACAAAGGGTGAAGATCTCGGACGAGATTTCAACCGGTACTCGTGAGATTGGATCCAATAGGCAGTTTAGCTGGCGCTGCGTGTCGACTCTGCTGCGCTCCAAGTCTTCAAGGAGTTTTCTCTGTCGAGAAATATCGGCGGATATTTCGGCCAGGCGTGCGCGAAGGACGGCAAGGGAGTCGGACATGGGTGAGATCGGTTTTGGTGTCAACTCTTTTGAAGACGTGTTATTTTTGATTGAATCCTCGGTCTCTCGCTGGCCTCTGACAAATTGCAATGAGAACAGACGGCGCGCAGGACTTCGAATCATACCTACAAAGGTCTGTGCAGGCGGGTTGGTCGGAGGTTAGGCTCAAACCAGCCTCTACAGCGAACAACGCACTTGGAAGATTTGACAAGTGTGCCAAGGCTGTCAGCCGTTGCCGGCTCATTCCGGATCACTTTGAACGGTTGAGCTTTCATTCTCGGTGAAGCAACCGCAATTCGGATTACCATGTATGCGGATACTTAGGTGCCTGACTTAATACTAACCAGTTAAATATATTGAGATATATGTATTGTTTTTAGAGGCTCAGATTTTTTTTTCCCTCTCGTGCACTCTGGTTGACATCATGCACAATCCAAGTCGTCTTTCCCGACCCAATAGAAGGTCCGGTAGGGGACCGCGATTTTATAAACTTCGGACTACTTGTCCGTGATTCCGCTCAGTGAATTTACAAAACACAATTTTGCACCGTCTCAGGTTCCCATTGAATCAAACTTATTTCGAACTCATCGTGTCCGCTGATCTTGTTATTAATGCATTGACACTTCTCGCTCGAACTTACCGTTTCATCATATCAGGGCCAGCTGACGCAGAACATCGGGAGGGGGAGTAATAAATGCGTAGTCTGCGTGAATAAATCGGAAAGCTGTTATTTGTGAGCCCCGGGCGGAGAGGAGATTGTATAATGGGTGTAGTACTGGCCTGCATGCCCAAATAAATTCAAAAATTATACAGGGCCTTGATGGGTATAGAATTGCTTGCCCCGAGATATCCGCTATGCGCGAATTATTATATTACTGGCTGAAAATATGAGACATAGAGGAAATAATAATTAGAAGAATGGACTTGCCCGTTTAGATGAAATTCCTGTGCGTGCTTCCAAAGTGGATTTTCATTCCACATTCTGCCGCCAGCTGACGCAGCGTATGAAGAACATCGGGAGGGGGATGAGCACGGCGATAGGATTCTTCGTAAATAAATCGGAAAGACGTGATCTGTGAGCGCCGGGCGGAGAGAACATCGCATAATGGATGAAAATTGGAGTCAGCCTGAGGCCGTTTAACCACAATCGTCAAATCGCGCATTTGTGCAAGAAATCCTTGTGGTGCGCTTCTAAGGAAGTTTAAAAACAACATGCACTCGGGGGCCCATTTCCAAGACAGCCAGAGGCATGTCAAAGTGGGAACGAGGCCCAAGAGTGGAATGTAGGCCTCGGACTGCGACATTGGGTATTTGAGATTGAGGCGCAGAGACTGCAGAGGTGCATCCAGTCGGGTTAGAAATGAACTGAGGAGTGCCACATCCTCATCCCCAGTGAACTCCAAAATGGTGAGGTGACGCAGTGTAGGCACAGAGAGGTATTTCAAAATGTGAAGGTCGCAGCCGTATGGGTATCTTCCCAGAGACAGAGATTGCAGACACGGGAGTGTCAGCGAATCCGGACGTGGATGATCGCGGTGCGCAATAGTTAGTGTGCATTCGACGAGCCCGGTGGGGGCGGCACGCAACAGGCTCAAGACCCCCACTGGATCAAGAACGAATGGTGGGTCAAGCGTCAGCGCTGTGAGGTTCACAGATGTTGCAGGCAATGCTGATTCAGGCCAAAGCAATGCAAAACTGTGTTGATCATAATGACCAGTAAGTGTGAGGGCGAGTCCCCGGGTCTGTGCGCGAGCGAGATAAGAATGAAAGAGGTTTTCAAAGCCCTCGGGGCGAGGAAAATGGACGTGAATGGTGTCCCAAAGGACAGGCGTGGAACGCGCGATATCGGCCCACGCCGTGCAGATGCGGAGGAGGAGTAAGGGCGCGGCAGCAGGGTTCGGACGGCGATCTCCTGCCGGGCCAGAGTCAGGGAGACAAAGGATGAAGATCTCGGACGAGATTTCGAAGGGCAGCTGCGTAATTGGATCCAATAGGCAGTTCAGCTGGTGCTGCATGTCTGTTTTGCAAGCAATATCGGCGGATATTTCGGTCAGGCGTGCGCTGCGGCACTAGTATCTCTCGTTAGCCTCTGATAAATGGCTGAAAGCGACGCTGCCGGATAAGATTGTGGCTGTGTTGTAAATGGGAAATCAGGTCATTCCAAATCGTCCTTTACTTTTACCACCACCACCATGAGTTCCTCGCTACGGGATCCTTTGCAGCTGCTGATGCACAGTGACGACGCCGAGTGGAACCAGGACATGTGGCCGCTGCAGCAGAAGCTGGACTTTGGGCTGATGGAGTTCGAGCACTCGTACAGGGTGGACCCGTTCCAGTTCACCTTCGAGTCGTCCGCCAGCAGCTCGTCCGAGAGCGGCAAGACGTCGGGGTCCTTCTCGCCCATCCCGACCGCAGCGTCTGAAGCAGCTGTAAGCCGCAATTCGGATTACCGCGTATGCGGCTAGGTGGCTCGCTGCCTGACTCAATGATAACCAGTTAGATATATCGGGGTGAAGGGATTTTTTTTGGGAGGCTCAGATTATTTATTTAGTTCCTATGAGAGCACTAGCTGGAGATTTTAAGTAGCGTGATGCGATCGTGACTTTGTCACTTTCTCGCTTCGCCGAGTCCATCGCGTACGCAAAATCTCTCCTTTCTTCGCTGCCTAGCAGACGTCCTCTCCACTTTAAGTTTATCCATAGAGGATACCGTTTCTATGCTTTATCTACGCCCTTCCGCCAAATTTCTGGCAACGATACACCTCAGACGCCTCACGCGCTTTCCGCCTCACCGTGCCACTGCCAGTGCCGTCCTAACACGCGCCACAACGCCGGGAGAGGCTACTTTACGATAATTCGTAAGCACAACACGCGTTTTTGTGTCTCTTCCGCCTCTTTCCTTTCTCCCTCCGCACACAATTTTCCTTCCGCATGCAGCCTTCAGCTGCCTCGGACTCGGGCTACTTACCGGCGGGACGCTGCGCGGGCCGATATCCCTTTCCAAACGTTTCCGTTCTCCCGTGCATATAGTCGCCTTCCCTTTCCTTCGTGCTCCGTGCCCCCGCGGCTTGCGCCCCTTTTAGTCCACTGGCTGCGCCTTCGGATTGACCTTTTTTTCGGCGCGTTGAGGGCACCCTGCTCCCTTTTTTTTCGAGCCCTGGGCTTGCCTGGCGCTGCCTTGCAGCGCACCGCGCGCGATGGTCGACGTTTTCGCCGCAGCCTTTGCTGTTCTTATTCCGACTACGGGCCGCAACCGACCCTACCGTCATACACCCGTTGGGCCAACACATGTCCGGGATCTTCCATGCGTGTCCCTCCTTTGACGCTGCTCCACGCTTGACGAAACCACCATGCACCGCCCGTATCTCTCGGTTTCGTGCACCTCGCTTCTTGTTAGCGCTTCGAGCACCTTTGTGCACGGCCTGTCGGTGTCGCTCTCACTCGCCCGCAGGCCGCCGATTGCTCCGCCCGTTGGCGCGCGCACCCAGGAACGCTGCTGTGCATGTATCTACCGCTGCCTTTTGGCACGGCCTTTCTTGTTTGCTGGAGCGCCACCTAGCACCGTACGCCACTTTTCTCACCGAATTTTATGCCTTTTTCTTTTGCTCATCACGCCGTCACTTTCACCTATACTTTCATACATCACTCCCTCACAGTTCCTTCTCCCTGCGCTTCGAGCATTGCACAACAGTACAATCGACCATGTACCAGCGCCCCTCCATGCTTGTTTCCAATATCGCGCTTGCTCGCGCTCATCCCCGCAGCGCCCGCACGCGATCGCTCCTACGGCCCGCAATGGGCCTGTCGTGGTTCTGTTTGCAACCGCACTCGAACGCTGCCCCGTGTCCGTCCCTAAGCGCCGCTCCTCGTTGTCAGATCGCGACCCCGCGTTGCCTTTATCCGCTATTATGTTGCGCTGTAAGGGCGCCTCGTACGCCGCCCGTTTCTTGCGGAAGTCGTGCTCGCACGCCGCCTCCGAGGCCATGCTTGAATGTCGCATATCTCCACCAGGTCCTGTCGTGCCCGTGTGTACTGCTGGTATTGTAAGGTGGCGCACTACGCGCGATGGCGTCGTTTCCAGGCCTTCGGGTCTGATGGAGTTCATCCCTCTACTGCCTTGCGCCTGATGACGCCGCTTCACGCCTGTTGACACCCCGCGCCAAGACATGCGCCTTACATCTGGCGAGACCGTGTCATGCACCGCTCCTGCTTCCTGCGCTCACGTCTTGTGCATTGCTCCAGAGAAGCTTACGCTTCTTCGCACGATACGCTTGCTTGCACACTGGCGGTGCCCGTTCTTGCCCTGCGCATAAGCACGCTCACTCGTGCTACAGCGCCTGACTGTGCTCACCCGCAGATGCCGCCTTATGCTCTTCAGCAGCGTTTCGTGGGGAGGTTTATGTGTCGAAGTGCGCTCGTCTTGATGCCCCTTCGCGCTCGCTCCCGCTCCAGCGCCGGATTGCGCTCGCTGCCGCTACAAGTGCCCGATGCGCTCGCCCCACGCCACAGCGTCCGAGTACGCTCGCTGCTGCTACTGCGCGCGCGCCCCACGCCCCACTGCCGATCGCGCTCGCCCCCGCCACAGCGTCCGACTACGCTCGCCGCCGCTACAGCGCCAGAGTACACTCGCTTCCGCCACAGCACCACGAGTGTGCTCGCCGCCGCTACAGCGCCCGAGGCGCTCGCCCCACGCCACAGCGTCCGAGTGCACTCGCTGCCGCTACAGCACCACGAGTGTGCTCGCCGCCGCTATAGCGTCCGATGCGCTCGCCTCCGCTACAACGTCCGACTATGCTCGCTACCACACCGCCCAAATGTGCTCGCTGCCGCTACAGCGTCCGAGTGCGCTTACTGCCGCCACAGCACCCGATGCGCTCGCCTCATCCCCCAGCGCCCGACTGCGCTCGCTCCCCGAATACGTTCGTTCCAGCCCCAATGGCTGCACCCGTTTGTTTTCCTCATGTCGCTACATACATCTTTACATCAATCCATGCCTCCTTGTCACTGTCCACTGTGCGTCGTGCAGTCTCACTTATGGCTCCCGCCGCTAGCGCCCGGTTGCCCTTATCTCCTTCTTCACTACGACGGTGCGCGAGTGTGCTCGTTTCTCGCTACAGCGTTAGCGTGCGTTGTTTATGGTTTTAGACTTTCATGTCCTCACTTCCCGATACAGCACTCTGTGCCTTCCTTTTCTTTTCCTTTTCTTTCTTTCTTGTTATTGCGCGCGCGTTCGCCCCGTACGGCACTCTTACTCGTTCTCGCTATGGTGCCTGTGTTCCCTTTTGCTCCTGCCATTACACCCCGTGCTTCCCCTTCGCTATTACACTCTCGAGTGTTCGCTCTTTTTCACGCCTTTGTACGCCCCTCTTTTCCGATGCTGCGCACATGTGTGCTCGATTCCCAGGCCTGTGTCCGCGTTGGTACTACAGTGTCGGATAATTTTGCTCCCCGCCCCCGCTTCTCATCCGTGCATCACGTATTCCGCTTTTCAAGTCACGATTCCCCGTTAGCACCGCGCACGATGTGCCCGTTACCCGCTAGCGAGATAAGAATGAAAGAGGTGTTCAAAGCCCTCGGGGTGAGGAAAATCGAGATGAATGGTGTCCCAAAGGGTAGGCCTGGAACGGGCGATATCTGCCCAAGCCGTGCAGATGCGAAGGAGGAGTAAAGGCGCATCACCAGGATTCGGACGGCGATATCCCGCCGGGCCAGAGTCGGGGAGACAAAAGAGGAAGATCTCGGACGAGATTTCGACGGGCAACCGCGTAATTGGATCCAATAGGCAGTTCAGCTGTTGCATGTCTGCTCTGTTGCGCTCCAAGTCCTGCCGAGCAATATCGGCGGATATTTCGGCCAGGCGTACGCTGTGGCACCAGTCCCCGGGACCGGAACGGATTACGTAGACAGCGGTGCAAAAGCTGTAGCCTCCTGTCAGTCGATCCTCTCTTCGTCCTCCCACCCATGCCTCTCTTCAGCAATAGTACTGGCGTGCAGATTCACGGTGGAAATTTCTACGATACCGCGGGTGATACAACTATCCAGGTCATCCAGCCTGTAATCCCGGGCGGACAAAAGCAGGTATCCTACCCGGGTACTCAGCAGCAAATCGGCTGCAATGGTGCTACTGAAGGCAGACCTTCCGCGGGCATGGCGAAGCGTCATGCTGTGGGGGTCGAACGGAGGGAACGAGCCCCCCCCTACGGTGCGCTCAAAACTGTTCGAGCGTATATATATATTCACATATTTCACAGATATAGGCCTGCGACCTGCCATATATTCCCAGCCTGAAGCTGACAACGAAGATGCAATTGCAGTATCAAATTCCTACCCACCAGCCCTTCACACTCTGTCGCCCACAAATCACATTATCAACTATCCCGACCCATATCCGCATCTCGCACACACTTCCGACATTTACCCTCCCAACTTGTCTTCTTTGGATCCCAGACTGCAATTGGCTGGACCCCACCCGATAGTGAGCACTCCACGCCGGGAGCGAAATCACGAATATCCACCATCGGTGACTATCCATGGAGGAACATTTGTGGGAGGAAATGCGAGCCGCGGCGAAGCAGGCATGTTTTTTATACGCAAAAAACTACTCTTTGGCACTGAACTACTCCCTGTAGGAATTCATATTTTGCATCGGGCTGTCGCGCTGAGCGCGATGCATGATCCTGCAGACAGCTACGCTCAGCCACAATGTCATCCCGAGACGCATGCAGACATGCTTGCAGAATTAATGAGCTGGTGCACAAATTCAGCCTCGCCATCACTGAACCGGCGGCAGATCACGCAGAATACCCCAGTTCTCTGGCTTCATGGACCAGCAGGAGCCGGAAAATCGGCAGTAATGCGAACCCTTTCTCAGCAGCTAGCAGCAGCCGGCAAGCTGGGAGCATCCTTTTTTTTCAAACACGGAAACTCTACACGAGGGAATGCAGACACCTTATTTGCCACGCTAGCCTACCAGCTCGCTCTGAGTAATATCCCGCAGCTGAAATCCTCCATCTCGCAAATTGTGGAGAATGACCCATCTTTGGTCGCAAGATCAATGAAGGTTCAGCTGGAGAGACTCATTCTGGAGCCATGCCGGAGTCTGAGAGAATCGGCATCCTTGATGATTCTCGTTGACGGGTTGGATGAATGTGATGGGCATTCGGTTCAGGAGGAGATCTTGCGGTTGATCGCGAGCTGCTTCCGGGAGCAACCACCTCCAGTCAAATTTGTCTTGGCCAGTCGACCAGAACCTCATATTCACAAGGTTTTTGAAGGCCCATTCTTCCTTGGTCTCCATGAATGCTTCAACATACAGCAGTCATACGAGGACATCGAAAAATATCTTCGGGCCGAATTCAAGCGAATTTACTGCGAACACCATAGGACCATGGCTAATGTCCCAAAACCGTGGCCAGCCAATGAGATTCTCAAGAAACTTATCCAGAATTCCTCTGGCTATTTCATCTACGCACACACAGTCATCAGATTTATTGATGACAAAAATTTACGACCACCTGAACGACTGCGAGTAATAGTCGAGAATCTTAAAACGGAATTCGATTCACCCTATGGTGCTCTGGACCAACTATACAAGGACATTTTAGCTGTGGTTCCAAACCGGCCTCGGCTGCTTGAGCTTCTCTATGTCATCGACACATTTCCTGAACTAGGAACCTATTGGATCAGCCAACTCCTGCATCTAGAATGCGGTGATCTGCAACTAGCTCTTCATGGACTCCATTCCCTTCTCAGTATCCCAGAAGATTCCCTTCTCGATATCTCAGAAGATTACCTTGAGGACAAGCATGTTGACAAAGGCAACTTCTACTTCAAGCACGGGATATCTCCTCATCATGCTTCATTTTATGACTTCCTTAAAGATACAACACGTGCAGGCTCATTCTACATCAATGGTTCAACACAATCTAGTGTGATCCGCTCTATGCTGCATTTGTTGTCATATAACGATGATGATCCTTGCATCCACAAACACGGTCCTATTACTCGGTAAGTTTCAATGTCCCTCCAGAACCAATGATCCTCATTGGCATTATTCAGAGTATTAAAATCCGATTGGATTTGCTATGTCATCGGGATACCGCCTTCCGGTGATCTAGGTCCCCTCATTCACCACATCAACCCCACTTCTATTTTCTGGTTTTTTGAAGCAACCAAGGATGTGGAATAGTTTGGAGATTTTATTTTGTGGTTGAAGGTACAAACAGGGGCAAGGTCCTAGTTGTTGGCTCTAATTGATACAAAGAGAATGGATCCCGTACCTGAAGAGTTGGTGAAAGTTTGGCATGGCTACAAGTGTGTGGTCTGGTATATTACTAGTTGGCGCACCCACAGTATGTGGTGTCAGAGACCGGAACCCTGGTTCAAAGGGAGGTTGCTCTCCGGGCACTTTCAAACTCTCCTTAAGATCTCTACCACTATGGAATTAGGGGGCGGATTGAAAACAGCCTGCCTTCTTTGGGATATATTGTGGGATGATCTGAGGGAGAGTATATGCAGCTTGGACCGAGACGAATCAAATTTGCGGGTACTCATGTCCTATCTGAAACTCCATTGGTTGTCTCTGCTGCCCACCATATGCGCAGAGCTGTTTCCCAGATACTGTCACCTTGTGGAAAAGGTTCTAAATGGTGAGCTACCACGCTACATACAGTAAGTGGTCAAATTACCAACAATGAAGTTTGTCTCACGTGTCATTGATATTAGTTCTGATTTTATTTCATACTTCCCCTGGGGCCGATGCCTCAGAGCATCTCTTCCCAGCTCCGAACTCTTGGACAAATTAAAGCTCTTTACAGTGATGATCCAGGGTTTCAAAAAGGAACGTCCCTCCTTTTCTTCGATAGATATTCACAATGCTTTACACTGGGTTGAGGTATGTTAATGATACAGACTTGAAAGAAGAGTCTAATGATGAATGAGATTTTCAATTCCCCACAGTCATTTTCCGACCCACCAACGGATGTAATCAGTTCCTGGAACCATGTATCAACGGTAGTATACCCCAACAAGAATCCTGAATGCGACTGGAACAACTGGCAGGACAGCCTCAGAGAAAGAGGCTTCCAGTTGCAATAAATATTCTACCAGCAAGGGCTGCAATGTGTTGGTAGTATGAATGGCTAGAAAAAATATGGTGCTTTCCTAGACAAGTATGCCAACTGGCGGTTCTGATAAATGTTCAAGTTCTCGCATCTGGGGGGGGTGTATTTGTCTTCGATGTCCCACAAGTCCCAACAGTGAAGCAATCAATGACAGGTGCAACTCGTTAGGAAATAAAAGATAACATTCTTTGCCATACCATACCAAGGCCTTTTGTGCCTGCCCTCGCAGAGAAACACCCAAGAAGCACCGGGAGCTTGTACGGGGATTGTGACGGGTGTTCCTTGCTTGGGCCGTGCCTAGCGCTGAAAAAAAATCCAGGATAGCTGGATTTTCGGAGTTTCAGCAGTGCTGAACATCATCGCCCAGTTGCAATTGTGATTACATTGATTTCTTAGAGCTCACCTGGCACCGAGATTTATGAAAATCTTTGATTACCCTTAATGGCAACTGAGGAATTTAAACCTGCCAAACATCGCCGAATCTTGGTTCCTTTTACTCGGCAGGAGCTTTCTGTATTCTTTACAGAGGTTTTTCGAAGGGCTGTAAGGCGCCGTTAATGTTCTTCTATAATTAGTATTCCACCGATATTCCCGCCCTCTGGGACGCTACTTACTTGCTATACATGAATACCCGTGCCTTTTACCAGATTTACGATTCCGTTCTTTACGGTGCCTGTAACGGGTATATATCCACCTTAAGCAGGATATTGTGACTGCCTGTTTTGTCTTTTGTCTTTGATTTTAATCTAAGGGAGGGGGGGATATATTATACTCGCGCGGTCCAGTAAATGAACAATGAGTTTACGGAAGACTATGTAACAAATAGTATTGTAACGGTAGCTCGTCTGAGTAAATCCATAGATAAATCAGTGGAAGACGAAACTTGCATCTGGGTCATCTCGTGTTTTTATTTTATTGTTCACCGTCCCGGTCTCATTTTTCTGCTTCGTGCAGAGGACAGTTCTTGATGAGAAGAATTCTCAGTGGATCCTCAGGTATCAGCGGGAACACGGAATGAAAATGGCCTAGATATTGTAACAGTCGTCCGTGTGAAACAAATTGACATGCTGTCAGGGAGGGGCGGATCGGTGCAAATTTATGGCTGCCTACCTCACTCATTTTTTCACCAAGCACCATGATCTTGGGCTCAGAATTCGGCTAGCAATCCAGAAAAATGCCGGAGCTGAGAGGCGGATTTTCTGGAGCTCAATATGTCGAACCCCCTGCTCAACCCACTATGATATGATGACATCATTCTCTGACGTAGAAGCGTCTGGTTTCTTTAAGATGTTCGTGAATACTAATAGTACCGCATGCATGGTCTGCGTGCCCAAATAAATTGAAAAATTATATAAGACCCGGATGGATATAGAATTGCTTGCCCCGAGAAATCCGCTATGTACGAATTAGTACTAGCCGAAAATATAAGATGTAGACGTAGAAGAATTAACTCACCCGTCTAGATGAAATTTATGTCCGTAGTTCCAAAGTGGATTTTCATTCCAAATTCTTCCGCCAGCTGACGCAGCGTATGAAGAACATCGAGAGGGGGAGTAATAAATGTGTAGTCTTCGTGAATAAATCGGAAAGTTGTTATTTGTGAGCCCCGGGCGGAGAGGAGGTTGCATAATGGGTGAAACTCCGAGTCAGGCTGGTGGAGATCGCGCACACTAAAAGTTAAATCGTGAACTTGTGGAAGAAATTGTTGCGGTGAGCCTCCAAGGAAGTTCAAAAATAATGTAGAAGTGTCCCAAGACAGCCGGAGGCATGTCAAGGTGGGTACGAGGTTCAAGAATTGGGCATAGGCCACAGGGTGTGATATTTTGAGGTGCAGAGACTGCAGTGGTGCTTCCAGTCGCGTTAGAAATGATATGAGGAGTGCCTCATCGACATCGTCGTGGATACGCAAAATGGTGAGGCGACGCAGTGCAGGCGCAGAGAGGTATTTCAAGATGTCAAGGTGGCAGCCGTATGGGGCTTTGAGAGACAGAGATTGCAGACACGGGAGTGTCAGCGAATCTGTACGTGAACCAAGGTAGTACCCGTCAAGTAATGTGCATTCAACGAGCCCGGCGGGGGCAGCACGCAACAGGCGCAAGATCCCCGCTGGATCGAGAATGTATGATGGGTAAAGCGTCAGCGCTTTGAGGTTTGCAGATGCTGCAGGCAGTGCTGATTCAGGCCAAAGCGATGCAAATCTGGCTTCATCATAACGACCACTAAGGGTGAGGGCGAGTCCCCGGGTCTGCGCGCGAGCGAGATAAGAATGAAAGAGGTTTTCAAAGCCCTCGGGGCGAGGAAAATCGACACGAATGGTGTCCCAAAGGGTAGGCGTGGAACGGGCGATATCGGCCCATGCTGTGCAGATGCGGAGGAGGAGTAAGGGCGCAGCAGCAGGATTGGGACGGCGGTATGCAGAGTCGGGGAGACAAAGGATGAAGATCTCGGACGAGATTTCGACGGGCAGCCGCGTCATTGGATCCAACATGCTGTCTAGCTGGCGCTGCGTGTCTGTTCTGCAAGCAATATCGGCGGATATTTCGGCCAGGCGTGCGCAAAGGACGGCAAGGGAGGCTAGTACGAAGTGGAAGCGACTGATAAATCTCGTATATGACAAAGCTGAAAGCGACGTTGCCGGATAAGATTGTGGCTGTGTTGTAAATGGGAAATCAGTACTGTTACCATCACCACGATGAGCTCCTCGCTGCTCGACACCAGCGACCCACTGCAGCTACTGATGCACACAGACGACGACGAGTGGAGCTAGGGCATGTGGCCGCCGCAGCAGAAACTGGACTTTGGCTAATGGAATTCGAGCACTAGTACGGGGTGGATCCGTTCCAGTTCACCTTCGAGTCGTCCGCCAGCAGCTCTTAAGAGAGCGGTGAGACATCTGAGTCCTTCTCGCCCAGCGTCTGCGTACTCGCCGCAGGACTCGTGCGGGGACCTGCTCGAAGTATCTGACTCTGTGCTGGAACTCGTCGCGCGTCCGCAAGTCTGCCGGTGTCATCCAGGCCGTGTAGCTCTCCCACCAGCAGCAACAGCAACCAATCCCTGTGTTTGTGTTTACTACTAAATCCGTCGCAGCACAACCCACACAACAACCGACTCCGCCCCCCGCCGCCCTCGACCCCCTTTCCCAACGACGACGAAGACGTCGTCGACGCCCGCGGCTTCGTCGACGGCGTCAAGCTCACCCACAAGTGCTCCAAAGCGACCGTCCTCGGCAAAGCGGTTGAGTATATCCTTTTCCTCAAAAACCGCGAGCGCCGCCTCACGCGCGAGCTCAGCGGGCTCAAGACGCTGCTCAGCTCCCTCGTGGGCGGGCCCGCGCTGCTGAGCGAGTGGGAGAGCGAGTGGATCGCCCGCTTCGGGGGCGCCGAGCGCGACGAGCTGGGCGTGGTGGACGGCGCGTTTGGCGACGATGGGGAGGACGACGAAGACGACAGCGAGGGCAGCAACGAGGAGGGCGAGGGCCGCAAGCGCAAGAAGCCCAAGGTCGAGGCGAAGCCCAAGCCCAAGGCCACTGCTACTGCCGCGGAGGGCGGCGAGAAGAAACGTCTCCTTCTTCGCCAACTCATCCTCCGTCTCCCGCACCTACTCCGCGCCGCACACGCACGAGGGGCACGTCCTCACGCCCCTTGTCCCACACGAAAACACGGCCGCCGGCGGCGCGTCGTGGCCGCAGCTCTTCCACTTCCTCGTGAGCGCCGCCCTCCTCGCGAGCATCGTCTTCCCCCTTGCCCGGGGCCTGTGGCGCCGGCGCCGGCCGTCTTCCTCATCGCCCTCTTTAATTGACAAGTCCGCGATTGACAAGTCCCACGTGCTCGACAAGCCCATCGCACTCGCGCTCGAGAAGCCCACGGCGCTATACACGCACGAGGACGACGACACAGACGACGCGCTGCTCTCCGCATCCTCCGTTTCCTTCTCTTCCTCCTCTTCTGCCGCCTCCTCCGCTTCCGACGAGGAGGAGCGCGAGCACGAAGGAGGAGAAGGAGAAGACGACGCGCTCCTCGCCCAGGCGGAGCAGTGCATCTGCGACGGTGCGTCTTTTTTCCTCTCTCATTTCTCCGTCATAGCATTTCTAACGTATTCTTTAATCAATGTATAGGCACCACCGCCCTCCCCACGCGCCTCCGCGCCTCCCTCGCCCTCGCGCTGTGCATCGCGCGCGCCCCGCCCCCTTCCGCCTCCCCCCTTTCCCCCGTCTACTTCCCGATCTAACACTGCGCAGTTACAAACACACAGCAAAAACCCGCGCAACCGCGACCGCCTGCGCCTCCTCGCGCTGCTCGTGCACCCCGTCCCGCTCGTCGGACGCCCGTGTGCCGCACGGCTGTGGTCTTCCTCTATCACCACTTCCTCCTCCTCTTCCCCTTCCTCCTCCCATTC
This sequence comes from Mycena rebaudengoi, assembly GCA_029282285.1. Lineage (NCBI taxonomy): Eukaryota > Fungi > Basidiomycota > Agaricomycetes > Agaricales > Mycenaceae > Mycena > Mycena rebaudengoi. The sequence goes on along the minus strand of JARJCX010000158.1, from coordinate 74,978 downwards.
TGCGTCGTCAACGGGACCCGCGCCCGAGATGGAGATGGAGATGGACGTGCATGAGGCCGCAGCACGTCTCACCACCGCTGCCCCCGTGCGCACCCCCGCGCCCGGCGGCGTCCTGCGCGCGCTGGATGAGCGCGTTTGTGCGGGAGGTGCTTGCGGCGTCGTCCGTTAATGGTTCTTCATCTGTTACTGGCACCCCGTCGGCTCCGAGCACCGTAGAGAAGGATGCGCAACGGGAGCAGGAACGCGCACACGACGCCTTTCTCGTGGCGCACGCGCGCACGCTGGGCGGGCGCGCTGGGCGGGCGCGTGGGTGTGCTTGCGGGGCGGGTGGGGTGCGTTATTGGGCTTGGGGGTGTTGGTGGTGCTACTCTTGGGGATGAGTACGACCGTGATGAGGAATGCGAAAGTGGGGAGGAGCACGACTGCGACGATGGGGAGGGCGTTGCGCAAATAGTACAGCCTTAAACATAGTTAAAACCCTTTATTTATTTAACTAGTGAAGTCTTCAGCTAAAGCAGATATTATGCAAAGCAGGATTAACGACTAAAAACAAAAATTGATTTGAAGTGATCACTAAGGAGGTAGGCACACTGTTTTAAATTAGGTTCTAATAACCTCTTTTAATAATCAATTCTTTAATATGAAGAAGAGGCACTTTGGTTATTACCACTTTTAAGCATATAAATCGCAGATAAAAAATTAATTAAGGCTAAGTAAATTAAGGCACAGAACCGGATAAAAAAAAGTTTAAGAAAAGAATGGTAAGTAAGAATAATTTTTATAATTAAAGAATAGGGTTATTAATTCTTAATGATAGCCGCAATTCTTACAGCAAAAGTAAAAAATTTTAAAAGGAGCGGGATGCAGAGGACAACGCGGTGGAGGCGCTGCTGCGCGCGGTGGTGCTGTATCGGCGGGTGTTTGAGGACACCGTGCCCGAGGCGAAGGTGTCATCAAGAAGCAGTCCGCAGAACGACCGCGCGGCGCTGCGCCTGACGCTGGGGTGCGCGGTGTTCGAGGGCGCGGGCATCGAGGAGGTGCGCGACCGCGTCGTGGATTTGCTGACGGGGGAGACGGCGTGGTAGGGTTGGGGGGGATAATGAAACTAAATGAACCACATCATACAGACGTTGGATATTCCTCATTTTCTTTTCTTGCGACTTATGTATCTAGGTATACAGGCTCAGTACACTTTTTTTTTCTTGTATATATGACATGTAGTGTAGTGCAGATTAATAACAAATTGCTATGGGCATCGCGCCGCGGCTCGGGAATGTAAAGCTGCGGTCTCTAGAACGCGGGCATGTCACGCACCCCTAGAACGCGGCCAAAAGTTAAAACGTTAAAAACCAACAGTCCCAAAAAAAAGCGACTTCACTGCACCCAACCTCAATATATTCAACTAGTTGGGTACTCGTCGGTCTTATACAGGCGGCGAGCCACCTAATAAATTGCTAGATGTACCGCACTGCGGCTCGGGAATGTAGAGCTGCAGCGCGGGCACGCTACTAGGACGCGTTCCAAAATTTAAAAACTGGCAACAGTCCCATCCCAAAAAAAAACGATGTTACCCAACGGTCCCAAATTCAATATATTCAACTGGTTACTCGTCAGTCATTGGCGGCGAACCACCCATCCGTATTGTGGTAATCGCGGCTTACAGCTGGTACTTACCAAAGAGTCTTCGTCGTACTTGCTGGAAAAGAAACCAAAATGGAATCCGAGTCGGAATGATCCGGCGGCTGGGCACAACCACCGTGCACCAAAGGCGACGGCTAATCTTTGCCACCAGCCCGTCTGGGCCAAGACACGCCTGGTATACCAATCGGCTGAAAGTATGTATGATTCGAGGGTTTATTCAGATCGTTTCTCATTGCCAGGACAGATTCCTCGGAGCACGACTCAGAGAGACGGTCAAACCTCCGTCCCCGACCCTAAGAAATTGCACTCCGAAAAATCTCCCACTAGGACTCCTCACCCATGCCCAACTCCGTTGCCGCGCTTCAAGGTCGCGACACACAGCGCCAGCTGAACTGCCTATTGGATCCAATCTCACGACTACCGGTCGAAATCTCGTCGGAGATCTTCATCCTCTGTCTCCCCGACTCCGGCAGTCGCTATCCCAATCTTGCCACTGCGCCTTTGCTCCTCCTTCGCATCTGCTCTGCGTGGGCCAATATTGCGCGTTCCACGCCTGCGCTTTGGGACACCCTTTACGTCCAGTTTCCCCACACAGAGGGCTTCGAACACCTCTTTGATTCCTATATCACTCGCTCACGGAGCCGGGGACTCGCCCTCACCCTTAGAGGTCATTTCGATGAAGGCATCTGCGCACTGCTCTGTGGACATGCACATCGCATGCAGCAGCTTGATTCAAACAATAATATGCTGCCATCGGCATTTCTGAACCTCAGAGCGCTGACGCTGCATATTTTTATAAACGACAGTCTTCGTCTAATGACGGTCTTGCGCATGATGCGTGCTTTCCCCGGGCTCGTCGAATGCACACTAATTTGCCGGTACTGTGATGATTCACGAGCGGATTCGTTGACACTCCCGTGTCTGCAATCTTTGTCTGTGGGTGAAGACCCGTATGACTCCGACCTTCACATCTTGAAATATCTCTCTCTGCCTGCACTTCGTACCCTCACCATTTCGTCCATCGATCTCGATGAGGTGGTCCTCATTTCATTTCTAGCCCGATTGGAAGCACCACTACAGTCTCTGCGTATTGACCTCTCCGACACAGAAGTGGCGCCTCAGTTCTACATTCGACTCTTGAATCTTGTACCCACCTTGACATGCCTCTGGCTGTCTTGGGACCGTGCATCCAAGTGCACATTGTTTTTGAACCTCCTTGGAGGTTCACCGCACGGATTTCTTCCACAAGTTCGGAACTTAACATTTTCAACAACCTATCTTGAAGGGTTGGATTTTGACGCATTATACAATGTTCTCTCCGCCCGGCGCTCACAGCTCACATCTTTCCGATTTATTCACGACCGCTACAATCGTCTTTCTCCTCCCCCTCCAGACGAAGTTGTTCATACACTACGTCAGCTGTCGGCGGAGTGCGGAATGAAAATCCGTTTTGGAACTATGTTCAAAAATTACATCTAAACGGGTGAGTGAGTTCAGTTCTGATTATTCCCTCCATCTCACGTTTTCGCCCAGGGAAAATAATTTCTTGAAAAGCGCTTCGAGAGTGTTGACCGGAAATAGCTACATATTTCAGCATACCGAAAAGCCCAGCCACTGATCTATTCCATTCATACACTGTAGAGGCAAGTGTAGTACCCATATGTTCCTCAATGGGACCATCGCAGTAATACCTCCTCCATTACTTCTTTGTCTATTCCATTACACTTCTTTGTCCTGGACAACCACGTTTGTTTAACCATATACCTTTAAAATTGAAATGTCCGTCAATATGAATAGGCTCCCAGCGTAGAGTAGCTCCCTTGTTAACAACAAATAAAGGGGAGGCGATTATGTCGGATACTAGAACGCTCAGCTAAAAAGGGTAGTGCAAGCTGCCAAAAAGAAGCTCATGAATAATGTAAGTCCGACGCTATTATCGAGGAGCAAACGCGAGGCGGCAGACGGTTTTGTAGTGGAAGGCGACGAAGATGCGGTCCCACTTGCGGCTGCAGCCGACTGATTCCCTTTCACAACTGAGTAAGAGCTTCCGGTCAGATTTGCCTTGAAAGAAGGCAGCCGGGAGGTGAAGTTGGAGCTGGCGAAGACGGCCTTCAGCTGGTCTTCCAGCGCCGAAGTCGACACGTTGACGGGTACCGTGAATAGCTGCACCTGTATGCCGACCGTATCATTCATGAACTGCACCGCAACGTCCGTCTCGGAACTGTTCCCAGACTGGCGAGAATAGAGGGCGAGATCTCGCTTGTTGTTCGCTGGCGGGACGTAGCCCTTGGTGATGGTAGAAATGATGAAGCTTTCGGTCGGTGTAGGCGCACTGTTTGGGGCACCGCCGCCAAACATGGCTGCAGTGACGACTCCCTGGATGCTCTCCTTCAGCAGCTCTGTCATGCTATTGATCAACTCGCCCCGCCAGTCCAGCACAAAGTCCAGCACCGTCTTAACCTGCTCCAGCTGCGCGTCAATCGGCGGGAACTGGGCATCGGTGCAGGCGTTGCATGTCGCGAAGACATCACGGACGTGGGCGTCTTGATAGTCTTCTGTCGCCTTGGAGGCGATAGACAAGAGAGTAAGGGGGGGTCCAACACAGGTCACCCAGACGTCGACATCCGCAAGGGTCTTGATCGTGTCGTAGTAGTGTGTCTTACATTGGCAGGCAAGTGAGTGTGCGGTAATCTCAGCAGACTGTCGCCAACGTTAGCATGCAGAATCAGAATCTGGGGAATAGGAGAAAGCCTACCAACAACGCCGCCCACATCGCCTGCGCCGAGTTACATGCCGATGCGGCAAGGCCTCGCAGGCCCATTTCTCCCTCGAGGCCGCTCATTTTGCAAGTTCCAACGGACGTGAATAGTTGCAAGCCAATATCAATAAAGTTCTTGGTCGGGCCTGAGCATGTAGCGGAGACTAGAGCCACGAGCGACGGGCTCCACGCAAGCGCGCGCAACACTGTCTGTCCGAGCATGATTCTGTCTGAAATAGCAGCGACAGGATGCGCAAGAAAAAGGGGTGTGCCAAAGACGATGGAAAGATTATGAAGGAGCTCAGCGCTCAGGCCTCAGGAGTCGCGCCGCTCTGGCCCTCTCTGGCCTCTGTTAAGTAGAATTTTGAGGCCGCCTGCTCGCTGTCATCGATGGCGTTCAACTTGCGCCACCTTCATTCATTCTTTCTGCGCCGCTCGTACCTTTAATCACGCCGAATTCGTACTAATAAGTTCCGTATTTAGGCCGTAGATGTTCAATGAATCCCCTGCGCGTTTGCGAGGGTCTTCTGCTATATCCGGAGGGTCCGAATCATGGATCTGAGAGGACCAGTAGAAGGGCGGATTTGACGAGGCGGAGATATATAGTCACGGAGGAGGAGGAGGACGTATTACTCATGTTGTCAGAAGTCGACACTTGTTGATCCGACGGCGAATTCCATTATTCAAATGTTGTCTATTCTCGTCAGAGGCCGACGATTCAATCAAAATTGACCTCTCAACTTGGCTCACTGCCCATGTCTGACTCCGTTCAACAGTATCAGCCCTTAGGATTAATCCCCACTTGAATTTCCAAGACCATTTGGCTTAATCCTCTTGCTTTTTACAAGGCTAAGAAATGGGTGGTAAACGACAGTCCAGGATTAATCCTACAGTAATCGTGCTTAATTCAATCATAATCCTAAGCTACTAAAATTAACAATTGTACCATTGCGGGAGGGGAGATTTTTTCTTAATGCAGGATTATTTGGCAGGAAGATTAATCCTAGGTGATGATCCCGAGATTTTTTTAAGGAGCGCAGATTGTGATGCACGATTACTTGGCATGAGGATTAATCCACAGGAATAGCGAGAATTAAATCCTCGGATTAATCTGAGAGGGATTTTCTCAGCACAGGATCATTATGCTCTTGCCGAGATTAATCTCTGTCAATGGGATGTCTCTGGTGAGTTGTAGATGAAGCCGAAGTGAAATTGTGTGGAAACTGCGCTCCTAATCAAGAATGAATCACTTTAGTATCCAATAGTGAGATCGAAACATACTTAAAGAGTGGATTTGATTTTCAAAGACGGTGAGAAAGCCCTGAATGCACCTTCGTCTAAGCTAATCGAAGGCACACACAGTATGTGCGGCACATACATAATGTGCCAGTGGCAGCGACACTGACCGAAGGGCGGACATTCGATGGCCCGGGGCCGCGGAATTCGCTAGGAGCAATGGTCTTGAAGATATCGTGGTGAAAGCGGTTTGTGAGAGCAGCAGTGAGGTGCCGAGGACCAGGTGGTGGCAGATGCAGAGCAAAAGCGATTGGCTTACGTACCTTGTGCATCAGCGAACAATCACATGTTTGAACCCCCTTTGTCTTTGTTGAGTTGCTCTTTCTCTTTCTACCACCACCACCATCCCTCAGCCCAACGCACAACGCGAGTCCACTCACACTACTCCGCGTCTTTGGCTCTCAGCCCGTCACATTCGACATAGCGCCTGACTGTTGACAGTTGGCGTCATCTCAGCAGCCGCCGGGCGCGCGCGTCACGGTTAGACGCGTCTTTCCGACATGACTCCGGTAAGGCATTTATGAATCCTATAAGTTGCTGACTGAGTTCAGGGAACTGATAACAACCACTAACTTTCATCCATGCCCGTGAATGTTGGGATATTTTCTGTGACTAGTCGTCTCGTGCGATAATCCGTCGCTCAGAAATCCTCAGCATTCATCTAGGATTAAACTTCTTGCCAAATAATCCAGCACTCGGAAAAAACCCATCTTCAGATTAATCTCGCCCCAGCTCTTATTTTGGTATTCGTAGCGCTAGGTTTAATCTTACAAAAAATACACCCGTTGATTAATCTCGTGCTTTTGGGTAGCTGAAAGATTAATCTTGTACCAATGTAGTTTCCTAGCAATTCTTAGCCTTGTAAAAACCAAGTGGATTAATCCAAAAGGTCTTGAAAAATCAAGTGACGATTAATCCAATCTGCTGATATCACTGCTCCGTTGCAGTGCCTCGCGCACGCCTGGCCGACATATCTGCCAATATTACTCGGTCCTCGAAGACTTGGAGCGTAGCAGACTGGTAGCAGAGCCGACACACAGCGCCAGTTGAACTGCCTATTAGATCCAATCTCACGACTACCGGTCGAAATTTCGCCGAAAATCTTCATCCTCTGTCTCCCCGACTCCAGCGATCGCCATCCCGATCCCGCCGCTGCGCTCTTACTTCTCCTCCGCATCTGCTCTGCGTGGGCTAATATCGCACTTTCCACGCCTGCCCTCTGGAACACCCTTTACCTCGACGTATGCCGCGCGAAGGGCTTCGAACACCTCTTTGGTTCCTATCTCGCTCGCGCGCAGAGCCGGGGATTCGCCCTCACCCTTAGTTATTGTGGCCAAGACCATTTAGCATTGCTTTGTGCACATGCATATCGCCTGCAGCAGCCTGAATCGGCACTGCCTGGAGCAATTGCGAACCTCAAAGCGCTGGCGTTTTCCCCAGGGGGGTCTTGAGCATGCTGCGTGCGACCCCAGGGCTAGTCGAATGCACATTATACACTGTGCACCGCGGTGATGATCCACGTGAGGAGGATTCTCTGACACTCCCGTGTTTGCAATCACTCTCTCTGAATAAGGCCGCCAGTTGCGATATCTCCATCTTGAAATACCTCTCTCTACCTGCACTGCATACCCTCAGCATTTACTACAACCATACCGAAGAGGATGAGGCAATCCTGTTTCCATTTCTAGCCCGATTGGCAGAACCGCTGCAATCTCTGCGTGTCTTCATCTCATGGACAAAGTTGCAAGCCGAGGCCTACACTCACCTCTTGGACCTCGTACCCACCTTAAAATGCCTCTGGCTGACTTTGCAAAATGACTCCGACATGTTGGTTTTGAACCTCCTTCGACGCTCACCACAAGGATATATATATTCCAGAACTGCGGGATTTAACATTTTTCATGCACCATCTCGACGGGTTGGATTTTCACCCATTATACGACCTTCTCTCTGCCCGGCGCTCACAGATAAAATCCTTCCAATTCTTCATTGACCAAGGCTACAATCTTCATTATTTTCCTCCCTCTCCAGACGTTCTTCACAGACTACGTCAGCTGGCGGCAGACTGTGGAATGAAAATCCACTTTGGAACTCCGGACAGGAGTTACATCTAGACGGGTAAGTCCATTCTTCTAATTATTATTTCCTCTACATCTCATATTTTCGGCCAGTGATATAATAATTCGCGTAATGGATTTCTCGGGGCAAGTGTTGGTTGGAAACAAGCCATCAGACAATTCCTAATTCTTTACCTCCTCGACCAGAACCCAGCTCCTGCTACTCAAATTACTGAGATATGATTGATATGTACATGCTTCTCTTTTTCAATTTCGTCTCAGAATATATAACAAGTACCATGATATCATTTAATAGCGTCTCGTTTTTTTTGGCAGCTTAGCTGCCTTCAAGTTTTTGTGGAATTCTCGGCGTGCATAGGTTGGAGAAGGAAGTCCTCTTTCTTTCTTCTGGATCTCGCTTGAGCTACGTACATTACGACAATGGGAAAATCAAGCTTGCCTACCGGTGAGACAGCAGAGAAAAAAACCACGGACAGCAGGTTGAGTTCGATTCCTCTGGCAGTTTGATGATCGTTTTTCCTTTTAGGTTTGCTCTCTGGAAGAGGCGACAGCGTTCAAAGCAGCGAAGATATGATGAGACGGTAAGTTCGCACGAGAAGTGTCAATGCCGCATTAATTAGGTTCAGCGGACACGACTTGTCCTCTCCGCCCGGCGCTCGCAAATAAAATCCTTCAAATTCATTCACAAAGGGTACGATCCTCTTTCTCCTCCCTCTCCGGACGCTCTTCATACTCTGCGTCAGCTGATGGCAGAATGCGGTGGTATGAACATCCACTTTGGAAGTGCGGACACAAATTTCATTTGAATGTGCGAGTTCACTTCGTTTCTAATTATTTCCTACATCTCACGTTTTTGCCCAGGGAATAATAATTCCGTCTTGCGCTTCGAGTCTTCTCGTGAAAAGTGCTGGAGACAGCTCTATATTTCCCATAGACCTTCAAGGACTTTCGCTTCCGCTGAATACGATGGTGGAGAAAGAATACTCCTATCTGAGATAAACAGCATAATCAGCCAGCTCAATAGCGGAGACTCAGACCGCGCTAGATTTGGTTGGAGTGGCGTGAAGTATGAGCATGATTTTCACAGATCAGCGTCGACGGTAACGAATTCCGAATAATAATAATATCACCCCCCAGATATCGCTTATGCTATCTCTCTTTTTGCTGCTGCTGGCTTGTTCTTCGGAATTCTCGGCACGCATATGTAGTTTGGAGAAGCTCAGTGGCAGCTCGAGCGCGTCCCCCTTGACCGGCAGCGCGCGGAGGTCCACCTCGCCGACCATACATACGAACTGCGAGCGGATCTGTTGGATATTCATTCATTCTCCTTCCTCTTTTTCTTTCTTTCTTACTACTTATCTACGTGTACAGCATAAGTACAGGAACCTCTCTTGTGAATATTATGTATACAAGTATGCGTACAGACTAATAAATTGTTATACCGCGCCGCGGTTCGGGAATAATGAAGAGCTGCAGACGAATAATCGTTGCAGGCCTATATGTAGCTATTAAAACACGGACACGGCACGCACCCTAAAACGCGGCCACACGCTGCGCGCGGAACGTGGGCCGCTTCTCCATCGTCGGTGTCCCGATGCTCAGTGGCAGCCGCACGGCGTTGGGCGGCAATTGGAGTGTGTCTCCCTTGATGGGAAGTGCACTGAGGTCTACCGCGCCGCCGGATGCGCCGCCTGCACCTTCGCCCCCAGGCGCCCCGCCCGCGAAACGGTCTAGCACATACCACACAGGCACCTCCCCGATGACGCCCGTCGCGCTCGGCGAGATATGCGAGTATTGCGGGTGCCTGATCAGAATGTGGAGCACGTACTGCAGGATATATCAGCCGCGTGAAAAAAGACCAAGCAAAAAATAAAATAATGCAGACCTCACGTCCCATGCTCTGGTATCTGAAGCTCGGGTGGCTGCACGCCGGCACGCGCACCTCGCCGTCGAGGCGCACGACGCGCTCCGGGTCGGGCGCGTCGTCCAGCGCCTCGAGTGACGGTGTGGGCGACCCCGCGCGTGCTTCGTCCTCCTCAGCCTGTTTTTCCTGCTGCGCGGACTCCAACTCTGGAACGTCCCCCACCTTTTCGTCCTCCTCTGCGACCCAGACCTGCCGCATCCGCGACGACGGTGGCGCACGTGCGGCACGGGACGTCCCCGCACTGGGCGAGGGCGGCGGCTTCGCGCCGGCGGCCTCCGGGAGCTCCACGAGCGCACACACGGGCGGCGGCGCGCCGTCCGACGGGCGCCCCGCATCCGTCAGCCACACGCGCCCCGCCGCAAGACGCTCGAGGCGCCGATTCTTGCGCGACGAGTTCTTGGGGTGCAGCGCGTCCAACGCGAACACGTCGGATTTGTACAGCCCCGCCTCGACGGCGCCGGGCTGGGCGAGCGCCTCGAGCGCGAGTGGGGACGCTGACCAGAGGAGGAGCGAGAACTCGAGCGTCTGGCCCGCGGTGTAGACGGCGGGCTCCTGGATTCCCAGCTAACACGCAGTCAGCACATAGGCGTTCGATGGAGGGCGAGACTTACGATGCCCTCGAGTTCGACGAGTTCGTCGCCCAGGCGCCCGCGGCCGCCGAATGGCGTTAGGGTCCATCCGCCCACGATTTCGCGGCGGAGCGGCCAGTCCTCGCGCGTCGGGATGTACGGGAAGGGCGTCTTGAGGCGCGGGGTAGCTCTGCTCAGCGGCAGGTACTGCACGGTCATCTCGAACTCCTCGTCGACCGAGGTGAAGCCTTCGCGCGTAATGTTGGCGCCGACCTGGTACTTAATGTTGCCGGAGAATCCGCCGACGACGGCTATGCTGTACGTTGCTGGATAGACGACGAGTCAGCATGGCCATGGACTGTGCGGCCGGAGGGGACTAACGCGGAAGGGGCACTCTGGCTTTGTTCTAAAGAAGCTGTCAGGGAACGCAAAATACAAGTAGAGCATATCCACCTTTCGGCGTTCTTCGTCGGGGTGCTTGACGAGCGTGTCCAGGGGCAGTGCCGCGAATTCGAAGGGGAATACAAACGTGCCCGCGGGGAACTTGCCCTTGAACGGGACGCCATCAGGGGTGCGCGCTGTAGGATCGCCCTTCTTCCGGTTCCACATAGACACGGTCATGGTCAGGATGGGGGGCTTGAGCATGTCGATAACGCTGTCGGACGCGAGCGTAAACTTTAAGCAGTCAGATCGAAGCCACAGCGCGGCGTGAATGAGCAATAGCGTACCCAGATGTCGATGCTGCTCAGATTCGTGGGCTTATCGAGCTTCATGCGCAGTTCGCCCGCGATCTTTGCTGCAATACGATAAGGATATCCAGACATGGAGGGACAAGTGCGAACTTGCCTCCATTGTGATACATCGGAACCACCGCCGTCGCGGGCGCATGGCTGTACAAAACGAGCCCCAGCCACGGCTCCTCGTCCTCTCTCTGCGTCGGGCGCATCAGTTCTGCGTGCGCCATCGTGTACGGAGGTATCGCCCTTGGCAGCTCTGTCCCCGGCATCTCTGGCGCAGGGGGCGGGTCGTCGGAATACCATTCAGGCACACCTACGGGCGTCTCAGTGGATCATGTACCTCAGAATACGACTTGCGTTGCGCACCGAGTCTCGAAAAATCAGCGCGCCGCCGTTTGGCCACGCGCGGGCCCGACCCAGTTATAGCAGAGTAGAAGCTCGACACCGACTCGGCCAGGGAGCGCATAGAGGCGCCGCCGGACGATTTAACTGAGGACGCATAGCTCTTCAGATTCCGCTTGGAGGACAGTGGTAGTTTCGGGTCTGCAGACGCGTTGGAAGCCCTCCCCCGTTTCAAAACGTCGCGCAGAAGGGACATTTGGGGCAGATAGCAGGAACACCTAAAGAGGGCATTGTATATAATGCACTGCAAGGCACATTTGATTTCCCTTGAGGCAATGTGATGCCCGCGATTGCGAATTAGTATTGATGAATCCACTGACTTGCAGTATCCGCAAAGTATCCGTCCCGTCTCTGTCCGTCTCGGTCCGCCGTGTCCAGCGCTACTGCGTGTTCAAGTCTTCTTGTCGTTCCTATAAGGGCCCGCCATAGGGAGCTCCGGGCCCCGGCTTGCGACGGTCGATCAAAGATGGTTGATAAAAAGAAATGCCTATTATTAGCTCAGATGAGCTCTGTTAGCCCAGAACCGGGGAGGTTCACCGAATTACGGGTAAAGTACTCAAGGTGGGTCTATTCCTTGGTCATATCCGGGTGTGTCTCAACTGCGGTGGTATGAACTTCAATAAGGTATAAGTGTGCAGCCTTTTTAAACCGCGGACTTAAAAAATTACCTGGTTCTAGCGCCAGCTCTACCTGGGTCTACTATTAGCCCCAGTTAGACGCAGATTGACCAACGCGGTGCGCCGTGCACCGTCTTAGCGCAGCTAGCCCAAGGTAGACGCTGATCCATGTCGACATTTAGAATTGCTGCGCCCCAATCTGCTTCGCATTCTTCCTCTGCTTGTCTTTTAGGTTTGGTCCGATGCGGCCATATGTGGCTCTTTCATCTCGGCATCTGCGCCAGATCTGCGCGCGCCATGTGCTTCGGAGCAAGCCCACAAGCTCGGACGAGCTCCTCAACTCCCGGTGCCTCCATGTCGGCTTCCTCAGGCTCACCCTCTGTATTCCAAAATGCACATTCGAAAGTTAAAAAGCAGAAAGGCAAAATAAAAAAAATTCAAAAAAATGCCCACTCTCCGCCTCTTCCCGAACTCTCACAGCGAGGTCCCGATAGCGCGATCATTCGATCTCTTAACTTTGATTGGTCTTTTCATGTTCAGCAATTCTGGGGGCGACGGGCCGTAAGGCAGACGCAAGGAGGTACGAATCACCTCTACACATGTTTTGAGTTACACAAGTAAGTGGTGAAAGCAGACAAAGAGCGGGGCAGGAAGACAGATTCGGGACATGATGTGACCGACAGAGTTATGTTTCGTGCTTGGGACGCCGGAAGACAGTGCCTGCAGACGAGAATGTTCTAGCACATATGTAATTGCAGCCATGCATGTCGTTGAGCCAGTCGTCCGGGGTTAGTTCAGCACATTCAAGCGCTGTGGTGACAGTATAGCCAAGTTTTTACAACGCTCAAACGCTCAGAATTGGAAGGAGCAAGTGGAAGGAAGAAACAAAGCGAGCCTGATCGGGGGCGATCCGATTTTCCGGCTATTTCCGGTGTCCAACTGGCGGCCGCTCACTGAGTTCCGACGCAATTCCGACGAAGTCAAGGCTTGTGGCAAAATCCAACGTCGTCGCGCGTCTCTTTCCCGCAGGCTGCTATTAATGTTAAAGAGGCGGATGCGCGTGTAATATCTTCATAGGCGCCTTTGGCACAAAAAGGCTACTCGACTTTGACTCGACTCTCCAATTGGCCAACTTGTAGGACGGATTTCAACTTGAAGCCGATTTGCTGTACGGAAATGGCTGAACGAACATTCAAAACCATCGCAGGTCTGACTCTTTCGCTGACGCTCGATGCTGTCTCGGTAACCCAGACGGGGTCCGGTTCAGACCTGAAGGTCTTGAACTCTCCCTTATTTTCGTTACCCGACTCAGAACGCGCGTGACGCGGAGCACACTTGGAGCAGACCGGATCCCGTCTGGGTTACCGAGACAGAGCTCGACGCTGACTATCGCGGTACACATCCCGAGCACGGCACCTACCCCCTAGTATGTTAAGCCAATATAAAGCAGCAAGGCTTTGGGACTGTTGAGTTTCCACCAACCAAACTCAATTCCTACTCCGTCAATCCCTGACATGCCACAATCAACCAAGTTGGGCGGCACCGCGTCGAATGTCACTGTTGCCCGCGTTGCGGTGAATATCTTTCTTCTGGCCAGAAACCGTGAAACTTATTCCCTGCTAACTTAAACAAAACTTGAAGCACGGATTGATGACGATGACGTACGTGAATGCACTGTGTACGAAATGCAACTGAAGATTTCACAGATGGATCCCGAAGCCAGTACCCGAGGAGCAGTGTTTTGAGGCTATCAAAGCTGGTATCGATGCTTTACCAACAGGCGTCAAGGCGTACTTGAACAGTTGTAGGAACCTCATTTCAACATTCATTACTCGTCCTCCGCTTAGTGCCACTACAGCTGAATTTTATGCGATGGACCATGGACCGCTCAATCTCGAGCTGCTTTCCCGATTCTACGCAAAGTACCCCGAATACGCAGACAAGACCTTCCTGTCCGTGAAAGGAGCTCTAATTAGGAAGGTCTTAGCACCTGACTCTTCGTACGGGCAGAGCCGTTCCTTTAATGTGATTCATACTAACGTATTTTCAGTGCCGAAAATCTGCGGGAGAGCGTTGACAATATTCAGCGCGTGCTTGGGTCAATCAAGAAGTTGGATCTCTTTCAACCAGCCCGCGTTGACTCCAGGTACGCGATCGAGGATACGATGAAGATCCTGTCTGTGATGGTCAAAGAGGGCAAGTTTGCACATATCGGTTTGTCTGAGTGCAACGCAGACACTCTTCGAAGAGCACATGCAGTAAGTGTATTTATTGCCCTTGTCTCCACTACTTATGATTGCGTGCGTCAGATCCACCCCGTCACGGCTGTGGAAATTGAGATCAGCCTCTTCTCTTACGAGGAGCAAACGAAACGGGTCCTCGCCACCTCTGCGGAGTTGGGTATTTCTGTCCTTGCCTATTCGTAAGAATCCCGCGCTCCGTCCCAAAGGCCGTTGTATCTCATAATTCCGTCAGGCCCCTTGGAAGGGGAATCCTTACTGGGCAAGTCAACATCGATGGTGGATTTCCTTTCTACTCTCTCCTCATCAATTCTAATGGCGTAATTATAGAGGGCGACATGCGAAACAACATGACCCGATTCAAGGAGGAGAACTTGAAGCACAACTTCATCATTGTCGACGCGCTGGAGGCGATCGCCAAAACCAAGGGCATCACCGTTGGCCAACTCTGCATTGCGTGGGTTTCGGCTTTGGGCCCAAATGTCATTCCGCTCCCTGGATCCTCGTACGTTTCGTTGCCATTATTTGCGGATGTCTGCTTTTTTACAGCTGTACAGGAAAGCGTCGCGTACACTGGAAAATCTGGAGGCTGGAGATGTTGTGCTTTCTGCCGCAGACGTGAAGGAGATGAACGATGTTGTTGAGAAGTATGGCGTCAAGGGAGATCGTTGGTTTGGCGTTCCTGAAGGGCAGCTGCACCTGTGGGGTTAAAGTAACAAGCTGTAGCTATAAAAGGACTTCCTTCTCTAACCTATGCATGCTGAAAATTCCGAAGAACTTGAAGTCAGCAGCTGCAAAAAAAAAGAGAGACACTATTGAATGATATCACGGCGGGGTCTGATATTATTATTATTCGGAATCAAACTCATGATCAGTGAGTAGTCGTTGACGAGGCTAGCACTTGTTATATGAATCTGGAAATGAAAATATGTACGTATCGTATATCAGTATGTAGGATAAACAAGGTTCTGCTAACGCAGTCGGTGCCAGGACAAGGCGGTAAAGAATTAAGATTAATTGTCTGACGGCTTTCCGTATGCGCTGTTTCCAACCCTGAGAAAATCTGCATGTGGCATTCGATACAAATGCGCGGGAATTATGATTTACTGGCCGAAAATATGAGATGTAGAGGAATAAGTAGAAGAACGAACTCACCCGTTTAGATGTAATTTGTATACCTAGTTCCAAAGTGGATTTTCATTCCGCCGCCAGCTGACGTAGTGTATGAAGAACATCCGGAGGGGGAGGAGATAAAAAAAAGTCTTCGTGAATAAATCGGAAAGATGTTATTTGTGAGCGTCGGGCGGAGACAAGGTCGTATAATGGATGAAAATCGGAGACAGGGGGTCTAACCAAAATCGTTAAATCGTGGAGTTGTGCAAGAAATCCTTGTGGTGCACTTCTAAGGAAGTTCAAAAACAACATGCACTCGGAGGTCCTTCTCCAAGACAGCCAGAGGCATGTCAATGTGGGTACGAGGTTAAAGAGTCGAGTGTAGAAATGAGGCGACCCGTCTGTGTAAGAGAGGTTGAGATGTAGGGATTGTAGTGGCGCCTCCAATCGTGTTAGAAATGAAATGAGGAACACCTCATCGAGATTGATGGATGAAGTGGTGAGGGTACGGAGTGCAGGCACGGAGAGGTATTTCAAGATGAAAAGGTCGGAGCCGGACGGGTCTTCCCCCACAGACAGAGATTGCAGACACGGGAGTGTCAGTGAATCCGCACGTGGATCATCCGAGTAGTACCCCTGAATTAATGTACATTCGACTAACCCGGGGGCAGCACGCAGCATGCACAAGACCCCCATTAGATCAAGATTGCTGTCTGGGTAAAACTTCAGCGCTTTGAGGTTCATAGATCCTGCAAGGGCTGATCCAGGCTGCTGCATACGATGTGCATGTGCGCAAAGCAATGCGGAAACGTCTTCATCGAATTGGCCAGTAAGGGTGAGGGCGACTCCCCGATTCTGCGAGCGAGCGAGATAGGAATCAAAGAGATGTTCGAAACCTTCGGCGCGGGGGAAGTGGACATGGAGGGTGTTCCAGAGGGCCGGCGTAGAGCGCGCGATATTGGCCCACGCGGTACAGATGCGGAGGAGGAGCAAGGGCACAGTTCTGGGATTGGGATGGCGCTTGCGAGGGTCGGGAAGACAGAGGATGAAGATTTTCAACGAGATTTCGACGGGAAGTCGCGTGCCGATTGGATCCAGGATGCTATTCAGCTGGTGCTGCGTATCAGTTTGCGTGTCGGCTCTGCTGACGGCGCCGAACATGTTAGTGTGAATTATTTTCACGACTTGTTAGTTTTGATTGTGAATGCTCGGTGCGTCTGACAAATTGCAATGAGAACAGAGGGCGCACAAGACTCTGAATCATACCTACAAAGGTGTACCCAGGCGGGTTGGTCAGTCGGAGTCTGGGAGTCGGTTGACGTTGTAGTGCCGTTGCCGGATCATTCCGGATCTGAGTTTGAACTCGAACTGGCAGTGAAGATATTTTTTTTCAATTGTTACGGCGCCGATGCTTGCTGGTTTTTAATTTTTGCCATAGAGCCACGCTTTGGTCAATCCTACTCTGGTCGTCGCTTTCTTTCTGATTTAGTGCCTGGCCGTTGGTTAGACTCGTAACCAGTCTGTAAAATAATTGCCGAAAAAATGTGGTGAGCGCTTCGGTGTTTTACAGCCGAAGTGCTTGCTACATATTTTCGGTATTTTGTATACAGACTGGTCCCCGAGTCTAGCCGTCGGTTGACATTCACATTTTCTCCGGTCTGGCATTAATGTGACCGTGCTAACGGGACCATAGGCTGGAAAAAATGAAAGCAGAGACGGAACTATTCGGGGCCTACTGCTTCGTAGGAGGGAGCCAGCAAGGCTCGTCAATCTTTGAGGATTCAGATTAATTAAGGATTGAATAGGATCGGCCGTCATCTTATTCTCACTGTATCACTAGTATACATTCATATTATTCAGGGCTTCTGTCTTCTGGCCTGGTATGTAGTTCTGATTAATATTGTTCGAGCGCGCTGGTAGTACTTACTGTGATTCTTGTGAGGCAAAAAAGCCCCCACTCTTCTGCCGCTCTTCCTCCCTGATTCAACCGCGAGGTGCTGATGGCAGGGTCCTGGGACGTCTCCGTCTTCGGCCCTTGAACTCACATCATCAGATGATGAGAGTCCAGCCACGGCAGAAGCCGTGGATATTTCCATGAGTAGTTATCCCACAGAAATATTGCGCGCTTAACCAAAGCTGGGCGCGCGCTGGAGGAATCCGTCTTTGGACGGTTCCCCTCTGCAGATCTGGCAACTCTATACATGTTGATAGGTTGGAGAGAGCTACAGAAAGAGCAGGGGCAATTTCACTAATCTGGGTTGCCATGTGCTCAACACATTCATGTACTGTGCTCGACATGCCAGGAAGAACTCACGCACTGTTTTACAGCCGCTATAAGCACGAACTTTCTCATGGATAACAGAAACAAATAAACAACGCCTTTGTCCCAATATGGGAATTCCTTCTCAGACGACACGGAAGACAAAAAAAGTATCAGCGGTGAAACAGACGCGCTGAAAAAATTACAAATCACGACCACACCTTAAATATGCATTTTAACTGTCAAGGACGTCAGACTCAGGTCTGGAGGGCGTAGGTTGTATATTATAATTGCGCCACAATAGACCCTAAAAGGAGGTAAAATGCTCTTCGGCAGTCCCTCCCCTGAAACAGGGAGACGCAATGGGTGAGAAGGGTCCACATGTTGAGGTCAATAGAGTCAGCCGCAAGCATATTGGGTAGGAGACAAATATCATCTACAGAAGCGCAAGATGAATCGCATGAATTACCGGACTGCGTTAGCCACAGCCGCATCTAAGTATGTCCACTAGATACAAAGTCTATTTAACCATACATGTCGTAGCAGCGTCTATACCTTCCCCTTCGTCGCAGTCTTACTGAACAGCTTCGCCTTCTCAATCGCCGCCATGCTGTGCTTGACCAGGTTCTTCTTGTAGTCGACGATGCTGATATCCGCCTTGGTCAGATTCTTGATCGTCCCGTCCGCCACCTCCCACAGCTCCTCCGCCACCTGCGAGATGAGCCGGAAGTCGTGCGACACAATGACCACACCGCCCTCGAATTCCTTGATCGCCCTCGCGAGCGCATCAATGGATTCCATGTCCAAATGATTCGTCGGCTCGTCCAGAAGCAGGATGTGCGGGTGCTCCATCGCCAGCTGCGCGAACACGACGCGATTCCGCAGCCCGTCCGAGAGCTGCTTTATCGGCGCGGTCTGGTGCGCGCCGGAGAGGCCGAACCGCCCGAGCTGCGACCGCCACCCCTGCGTGTCGATCTCGGGGAACCGCAGGCTGAACAGCTGCTGGAAGTATTCGATTGGCGACGTGTCATACGGTAGCTGGTCCGCGCTGTGCTGGGAGTACTTGGCGAGCTTCAGTGCGGACTGGGTAACAGCATATCAGGATCTATAGAAAGGGACGAGCACAGAAGAAAAACTCACATGCTTGGAAATGGTCCCGGCAGAGGGCTGCAGCGCGCCGGTGATGAGATGTAGCAGCGTCGACTTGCCCGTCCCGTTGGCGCCGAGGATAGCTATCCGTGCGTCCATGCTAAACGTCCGACGTCAGCAGAAATTCATGGTAAAAAGTATGAAGACACTTACTCGATACCGAAGCTCAGATTTTTGTACAAGTAGTCCTCCTTCTTCCCAGAGTACGAAAACGCGACGGAGTCGAAGGCGATGATTGGTGGCGGCAGCTTGCGCACATCCTCGAAGTTGAATCGCAGCGCCCGCCCGACCTCGATCTTCTCGATCAGGCCCGCGGCCTCCATCTTGTCGATGATCTTTTGCTTCGACTTTGCCTGCCGCACCAGATTGGCGTATGTACCGGCTGAGGCGATGAATCTATCGATCGTTAGTAGATATCTGCAAAGAAGGACGACATGACCTACTTTTTAATGTGCTGGATTTCCTCCTGCTGCTTCTGATACGCCTTCATCTGGTTCACCTCGTTCTCCTGTTTGGTCCGCACATACGTCGAGTAATTTCCGGTGTAGTAGACCATCTTCTTCTTCGGTGTCAGGTCCATGATGTTCGTGCACACGCTATCCATGAAATCCTGGGAGTGACTTGTAATCACCAGGATGTGGTTGTACGTGCTCAGGTACGCCTCCAGCCACACCACGGCGCCGAGATCCAAGTGATTAGTCGGCTCGTCGAGGAGCAGCAAATGCGGTTTGATGAAGAGTGCGCGGGCCAGTGCCACGCGCATACGCCAACCACCACTCATGTCCTTGGTCGGCTTCTTCATCATCGTCGGCGAGAACCCGAGACCGTGCAAGATACTCCCAGCTTTGACCTCGAACGTCGAGGGGTCCATCTCCTCGAGCTCCTCGTACGCCGCCTCGAGTGCCATGTCGTCCACGTCGTCGGAGATGGAGAGCTGCTCGATGTACGCCTCGAGCTTGGCCACCTTGATTTTTGCGGAGGCGACGATGAAGTCGATAGCATTCACATCCGAGGGCTCCGCTTCACCCGCGACGAGGTAAATATCAATGTGTGGTGGGATTTCAACGTCTCGCGCCGCGATCGATGATAAGAACGTAGACTGTCATATACTCATTATTTTTCGGTACCGCAAATGCAAACGCGAAAAAACGCACCTTCCCTGAGCCGTTCTCGCCAAGCAGCCCATACCGCTGCCCGTAATTCAGTGCAATCTCTGCTCCCTCGACAAGTAACCGTCCGTGGAACGAGAGCGTATACGAGTCAATCTTGATATCTCGGGCCTTGACATCGGATACGAGGACGCCGTTCGCACTCCTGCACCGCATCGAGACCGATCAGAAACCGCTCGCAGACGGGGATGCGAGTAAAACGTACCGGTCAGTCGCGAGATTGAGCTTTGCCATGCTCAGCAAGTCCTCACTGCTGTTGGCGGCGCTCATGCTAGTCATTGGGGTGTTGACACTGCTGCCATTGCGAGAGCCAGTTGTGGGGGTGCCCGACGTCGAACCCTCGCCGCCCTTCTTTGCGGCTTTTTCTGCGAGCCGCTTTTGCTTTGACGCTGACGGAGGCATGGTAGTCGAGAGTCAAAAAATTATTCGACGGAGTTTGAATCACGGCGAAACGTGATCGGAGCCGCTGTGACGTCAATTTCCTTTTCTTTTCAACCACTGCCACCACAGAGACTTCCTAGCCACAGGGAACGGGGTTTTCAGGTCTTCAAGCGGTCTCAAGGTCGATATTTTGCAGCCTCTTGAGAACGAAAAACTTGAAGTAAACAATTTTCCGAGTCGAAGTACCCTCTCCGTGGACAGCGCGAATCCGATGTAGTCGGTCTCCACAATGCTATGTCCTCCCTTGGGCCTCTCCAAAGCCTACGGCCCGGTCATATATGGCTCAAAGTTTCTAGTCGTCACTCTCCAGCATGATTTATACACCTTGGACTCTCTTTGTGGGCAAGCGAAGGATACCTGATTACAATATGTCTTCGTTGGCAAAGCTCTCAATGCAGCGAGTATCTCCAAGATTCAGATATAGTCCGGAGCATTGTCGCGGCGCTGCACGCGATGCGGGACCGGTTCGCCGCGCTCGCGTATGATACCTCCACGATACGCGCAGGCCGTCCGACCCGGTGGTGTGCACCGTGGCCGACGGCTGGGACCCCGTGGCTGCGGGCACGCTCGTGCCCACAGATGAATTGCGCGAAGCAAGCCCAAAAGGTGGTGCACGCTGGCGGACTGGCACAGGCGGCTCGCGATGCAGACGCTGCTACGGACGCACGGCATTCCCGCGATGCTATTATGGGGAACATTATGACTTGAAGGAGGTGCTGGAAATCTCGTGAGGTGCGAGCGGGGCGCGGACTCCTTCGCTGGTGCGGCTTTGAAAATTTCCATAGTAACAAGTAAAGGCGCGAGTCATTTGTTTCCATTTCGAGACATTTTTATAGGGGCGACTCCTGGAATCTACCCAACATGAGCATGAGCCTAGCAGAAGCGATTCCCTGGGTGTACCCGGGTAGATACAACCGCCCTGAATTCAACCGCAGCCTCCAAGAGCTGTACCCCGACCTCCCCACCGACCGAGCGCGGATGCAGGCCTGGGTCAAAGTCCACGAAAGCTCGATCCGTGCAGCCACATCGGTGTTCCTCGCAGCCCACGCAAACGACTTGTACGTCATCCCACCGCCAGCCTCCCTCTCTGCTCCTAATCCACACTCGCTGTATAGCCCGTCCGGCATCACCACCGACGATCTCGGCTCCCTGTTTGCCCGCTGCGTTCCCGAGCAGTTCCACGTCCCGATATACTGGAACCCGCCCATGATCCAGTACCAGCACGAGGAGTTCGTATACGACGTATCGACTCCAGAGCACGTCGCCGCGTTGCACGCGATCCGGGACTGGCCCACGGCGCTCGCGTACCTCCTAACGCATTACGACACACGCAGGCCGCTGGACCCGGTGGTGTGCACCGTGACCGACGGCTGGGACCCCGTGGCTGAGGGCGCGCCCATGCCTACGGAGGCTTTTTCGCAGGGCAAGCCCAAGATCCGGTACACGCTGGTGGACTGGCGCAAACAGCGCGCGGCCTACGTCATCTGGGAAATTCCCGCGGTGCAACGGTACTACGAGGAGCATTATGACTTGAAGGAGGTGCTGGATGCAGAGGGAAATCTCGTGAGTTGCGAACGGGCCGCGGACTATGTCCCTTCGCTGGTGCGGCAATGAAACTTTCGATTAAAAAATATGCAATTTGATGTTTATTTTGTACGCATCATGAAATGCGACAGTAACATCGGATTCCTTGGTATTGCATCCAGACTCACCGATGTTGTGTTGAAGCTCGATGTCCACACTTCAAGGCAAAAACAATTTCGCAGTCGGAGTACAAAAGTATAGACACACCTACAGCCTCCCATAAATGAACCCCAGCAAATCCATCTCGTCCCCACTCCTTCCATAAAACCCAACGACCCCAAACCCACTTGGCGCCGTCATCGTCGCACACGACGCGGTCGTCTTCCCCGCCATCAGCGTCCTCCCCGCCGACGTCGTAAACAACGCAAAGAAGTTCCGTGTGTTCCCCTCGAACTCTGCCCAGCACAGCTGCCCGCTCGCGATGCTCTCGCCCGCCGCGAGCGTCAGCGACACCGCCGTGCCGCCCGAGCCGCCGTGCGCCAGTGCCGTGCCCGACACGAGCGTCAGCGCCACCGCGTCGAGGCGCTCCCCCCCGCGCAGCGTCAGCACGCGCGCGCGCGGGGCCGCGCCCAGCAGCGCGATGTCGTTGAACCACGTCCCGTGCGGGCCGCCCTGCAGGTCCGACGCGCGCAGGCCCGCCGCGAGCGCCCACGCGAACTCGACGCGCACGGGGTTGTGGTCCGTGAGCGTCGCGAGGTCCGAGGAGAGGAAGCGCGCGGTGTCGTAGAAGAAGGCGGTGTTGGTGAGCGAGATGATGGCGCTGCTGCGGTAGAAGACCTTGTCGACGACCTCGCAGCTGATGTTGGTGGGCACGCCGTCGGGGCACAGCAGCGTGGCGCTGCCGATGGCTGGCGCGACGCCGCCCCGAGCATCCTGAACCCAGGCGCTGCAAGCTGCTGAGTATTTTTGCTCCTATGAAGGAAGGAAGGAACATACTCTGCGAGCCCGTTCTGCGTGGCGAAGACGCGGATGCCGTCGCCTGCGCGCGTGTAGCGCGTGTTGGTGTCGCCAAAGACGACTACCGCATTGCCGATAGACCAGGTGCTGATGTAGTTCGCGACCTGCTGGATGTTGGCCGCGCGCGCAGTAACGTCCGCCGCCTCCGTGCCCGCATCTGCATGGAGGTTGTAAAAGTCGATGTACACACCGTCGTCGACGCGCAGACGCATGAACGTGAAACCCTTGGGCGTCAGGCAGTCGAACTCAGATGCGTCGGAGCAGGTGTCCCACTGCGCACAGAGAATTCAGTGTGAAATATCAAGGCACAGAACTTCCCTACCTTGATGCGCTCAAAATCCCGCCAATTGAAGCTAGAGAGCGTGTTGAGTCCGCTCCCAAACGGCACGCCCCCCGAAGTCGCAGTGCGGAACGGGTGGTTGTCGTTCGCGTACAGCGTCGCGTGGTAATTAAAGTCCTTGGTTTATAAGGACTCGGCTGATGAGGGTGGGATGCACACACACCTCCTGGACATGAATAACATTATACGCGAACTGCGCCATCTTCTGCCCAATGATCGCGGTATTGGTCGTCTTGTCGCCCGACTCGCCGTTGCCATTCAGGATCTCTGGCAGGCCGGCGACGTTCATGGAGAGGACATTGAACGTGCCGGATGTGGCTGCAAAGGCCGCCGCAGCATTGAGGACGGTTAGGGCGAGAAGAGACAGCATGGTCGGCCCAGAAGAGCAGAGACATGGTCATATATTGCAGTACTTCTTCGAGTTCTCAACTTGTTGATGGCTGTGGCGGAAGGTGCGAATGAGCGGGCCAACGTGTACACGTGCGACGGCGCCTCAAGGGATGTTGAACCAGGAGAAGTGGACCCGCGGCCCGTCGCAACCGCGAAATGACGGTGACCGGGGTGCAATGGACCGGAACAACTTGGCAAGGGACAGGATGATTGTTGGCGACGCGGGCTACCCCAAGGAAATGGCCACCATGACACTGGTGGTGGCTAGAGCCCTCGTATTAACCCATGTCCCTGTCGGTTTCAGCTGTAGAACAATCCCCGAAGCTCGAATTCGACTTGCTTCCAGATCTTTCGCACAGCCAAAATTATCTTTTGTGAGAAGAGGATGTCCAGGCACTTCGCAACTCGAGATGGAGGCAGAATCACATGGAGAAAACGACTTGGGCGCGCAAGTTGAGGGCTACTTGGACCCGGAGTGACGGAGTCCGACACCGACTTGCTATTCTTCCCCAGAAATATTTGCTCCACGTGATCGTAATGCAAACTAAAAAGCTGAAAAACAGAGCCAAGGGGATGGAATACCGGACAGAGACCGCCAAAAAGGCCCTGGATACAAATTATACGCGTAAAAATGGAATAACGGAGGGCCTAGGCGCGCTGGGGTTGGGGCCGTGTTATAGCCGAGAGAGTCATTGACATTGAATTTACGCGTGTCGGAGTTTGAAAAGTGGTACCCCAAAGAATTGACCCCAGTGTATATATAGCGAAGCGTTCCCAGAATGTGCCTTGCTCCTCCCCCGCCATGTCCTCCGTCTACCCACGCAAAGCGTCCCCTCCGATGGACAAGCCCTCAGATGTATCAGTCGCACCCGACGTCGAAAACTATGTATCCCACACCCTCCGCACGACAAAAGCTCTACCCCCAATCACCTGGAACAACCTGCTTTCAGAGCTGAACTGGCTCAATGTAACGATTCTCACAGTTGTCCCCTTTGTCGGCCTCGTTGGCGCATACCATACAAAATTGCGCTGGGAGACTGCCGTGTTTTCCGTCTTTTACTACTTTTACACTGGCCTCGGTTCGTCTTTCTTCCAATTTTCTTTCTTGCTCTCGGATTGACCCGTCGTACTCCAGGCATTACCGCGGGCTACCATCGCCTGTGGGCGCACCGCAGCTACAATGCGGGAAAATTCCTCCAGTACTACCTCGCCATCGCCGGCGCCGGAGCGGTCGAGGGCTCCATCAAGTGGTGGTCGCGCGGCCACCGCGCACACCACAGATACACCGACACCGAGCTCGACCCGTACAACGCCGGCGAGGGCTTCTGGTACTCGCACGTCGGCTGGATGCTTCTCAAACCCCGCCGCAGGCCCGGCACCGCCGATGTCAGCGACCTGTCGAAGAACGAGGTCGTGCGGTGGCAGCACAGGCACTACATCTCCCTCATCCTCCTCATGGGCTTCGTCGTCCCCACCATCATTCCGTGGCTCCTCTGGGGCGACGCCATGGGTGGGTATATCTACGGCGGCTTTGTTCGACTGCTGTTCGTGCATCATGTACGCGTTGTTTTATTTTATCTTTCTCCCTATTTTAACTAACTAACGGCTGCCCCAGTCCACATTCTGCGTAAACTCCCTCGCGCACTGGCTGGGCGACTCGCCGTTCGACGACAAGCACTCGCCGCGCGACCACCTGATCACGGCGCTCTGCACCATCGGCGAGGGGTACCACAACTTCCACCACCAGTTCCCGATGGACTACCGCAACGCGATCAAGTGGTACCAGTACGACCCGACCAAGTGGTTCATCTGGGTCTGCCAGCAGCTCGGGCTCGCGACGCACCTCAAGGTCTTCCCCGACAACGAGGTCCGCAAGGGGCAGCTCACCATGCAGCTCAAGCGCCTCCGCGAGACGCAGGAGAAGCTTGCCTGGCCGTCGGACAGCAACGACCTCCCCGTCATCTCGTGGGATTCTTGTGCGTTTCTCCTCTCTCTCCCAATAATAATATAATACGACGACTTACCCATCCAAATAAATGCAGACCTGCAGCAAGCCTCGAAGCGCCCGCTGATCCTCGTCTCGGGCTTCATCCACGATGTGTCGTCCTTCGTCGACGAGCACCCCGGCGGCGCACACTGGATCATCAAGTACATCGGCAAGGACGCGACCACCGCGTTCTTTGGCGGTATCTATGACCACTCGAATGCCGCGCACAACGTTCGTCCTTCCATTCTGCAGTACTTACGATCAATAATACTAATGAACTACCATTTATTAGCTCCTCGCGATGAAGCGCGTCGGCGTCCTCCACGGCGGCATCCCGCTTGCGGTCGACGACCGCGCGATCCCGCCCTCGCAGCGCCTCAAGATTGCGCGCTACGCGGAGCTCAGCTCGCCGTATGGGAGCAGCACCGCATGCTCGGACCACGACGAGCGGGAGGGCAAGGAGGGCTGAAAGCGAACAATGCTACGATTGCGATGGGAAGATAGATAGACGTGTCCTCTTGTTCAAAATAATAACGAAATTCTTGGGAAAGAGTCAACTCGAGCGTAACTCAGTGGATCAGAGTCGTATCATCGGCAAACAATATAAAGAGGTCGTCCCTTCCTTACATGTTCTCCGCGCCGTGCTTGAGGAGGAGCTGGACTACCCCCATATTCCTCTTCCGCGATGCTGCCTGCAGAGCAGTGCCGTAGTAGCCTCCTTGCATGTTCACCTCGGCGCCGTGCTCGAGGAGGAGCTGGACTACCTCCATACTCCCCTTCCACGATGCTGCCTGCAGAGCGGTTCCAAAGTCTCTTCCCCGCAAGTTCACATTGGCGCCGTGCTTGAGGAGGAGCTGGACTACCTCCATATTCCCGCTCCGCGATGCTGCCTGCAGAGCGGTTTCGTAGTAGCCTCTTAGCGCGTTCACATCGGCACCTTTCTCGAGAAGCAATTGCACCACGCTGTAACCTTCTTCCCCCTTCACCAATGCTGTCTGGAGAAGTGTTCCATAGTATCTTCCCTGCAGGTCGGCACCGTGCTCTAAGAGGAGCTGGACTACCTTCATGCTCCCCTTCCACAGTGCTGCCTGCAGAGCAGTCTTGTAGTAACCTCCCTGTGTGTTCACGTCGGCGCCATTCTCAAGAAGAAGCTGCACCACACCGTGACCTTCCTCCCCCTTCACCTGCTGCCTGGAGAGCTGTTCCGTAGTATCCTCCCTGCAGGTTCACGTCGGCACCGTGCTCGAGGAGCAGCTGTACCACTCTCTCCGTCCCCATCACTGATGCTGCCTGGAGAGCTGTTCCATAGTATCCTCCCCGCAGATTCACGTCGGCACCGTGCTCGAGGAGGAGCTGTACGATTCTCTCCGTCTTCATCGCTGATGCTGCCTGGAGAGCGGTCCCGAATCCTCCTCCCTGGGAGTTCACGTCAGCGCCATGCTCGAGGAGGAGCCGGACTGCATCTGTGTGTCCCGCTGATAGAGCTTGCAGAGCATTACTGATGAATGGTCGCGGTGCGTTCCCATTGGCACCATGTTTCATCAGGAGCTGAACGACCCCCATACAGTTCCAACGCGCAGCGACAGTCAACGAGTTTGTCATTTCTTGTTCACTGATGGACGTGGCAGTTTCGAGAAGGTGCCTCACCACTTCTTGTAAACCAAACAATGCTGCAACCCAGAGTTTTGATGGTACTGAAGACCAGTATGCAATACGCCAGTATGCATCTTGCCACTGTGATGGCTCCTCATATCTACGATGGTGAGGCTGCCACTGGTGAGCATCCTCAAGAAACTGGATGATGCTATCCTGGAGTGGTATTTCAGGCTCCCCAACAGCGTGCAGTAGACAGTAGGCGAAGGCATATGGAAGAAATCGATTTGGGTGTTTCCACCAGGCCAGCTCAAAGTTACCAACGTCGTGGTACGAGATATATGTGAGGCAATTTCGGGTTATCTCAGTCTGAGCCCCTGGAAAGCGAGTGGGCTGGGCTCTGTCGAGGTACTCCTGGATGGTGAAGTGGGCCAGTCGAACAATCCTGAACCCTGGACTGAATCTAGACCACCGGGACGACGAATCAACGATGACCAAGCCAACACATACGGAAAGGATAATTTTGATGTCAAAAAGGCCGTCGGCATCGAGGGCCTTGGAATTAACAAGGAACGAGTTAGAACTACGGAAGCGTGTGTCAAGAGAGACTACCTTGGAATCTGGTTCAATTGCGAGTGCTTCCTGGAGCTCAAAGACGGTTAGGGGCCGCTTGGCATTTACAACCCACATGAGGGCTCGCCAAGCGATGTCCTTTTGATCCTTGTTTTGGGACTCTATACGAGCCATGGCTTCGTCATATGTATGCTCTAAATCTCCGGACAAGCTTTTTAGAGCTTCGCGAACCGCTTTAACCGACAGCTTGGTAGTAAGTGAATCCATGTGGAGTTTTGCGAGTAAGAACCTACACGAAATGATTCATAATGGTTTGACGAAAGGTGTAGTAATACGTACATCCCCTTGACTGTGCCAACAATTTTTGTATCGATTTCTTCTTCCAACCCTGGGCAGGTTTTAACGTGCTTTGACAAATAAGAACCTGGGCTGTGTATTTGCGCCTTGACATAGCTGCGAATGTCGTCCTCCCGGGAGCGGATCTCGAGGGTGTGCGGATCTCGCAAGAGTGACTCTGGGAAAATGTGCGGCCGCGAAGTGACTATCATGCAGGTATTTTGAGCCATCGCAGCTAGAGCGTCCAGCAGAATATGACGCTGGCTCGCAGGGTATTCATCCAAGGCATCCACGACAATGAATACCTTTAAGTACTCCGCGACTGTGGAATGAAAGATATTGCGGACCTCATCTAGTGAAGGCTTCGTGCGCTGGTTGTGGTGTTTTTCATACAACTGTCGAACCAGGGCGGGGATGGGTCTCTCTGAAACGAGTTGCCACCAGAGACCGGCCAGTATATTGGACGGAGATTGCGTGTCGCTCTCCTTATGATTTAGGTATGCAACAGCGACACCAATATTGTTGTTCTGAAAGTGGTTTCGAAGGTAATCCACAACAATTGACCTAGCATGTTTCATGGAATGGGTTAGAACAGCATGCAGAGGGTGAATAAGTGACAAACATAATAACAGTTTTCCCAGCTCCAGCTGTGTATTTTGTCATTAACAAAAAAAAAAAAAAGAAACATGAGCGCGTGGTAGACATACGGATTCCATGACACCAAAGAGTGTTTCCCGATGAAGATAGCCAGTCCTGAAATTGTTTTTCATCAAGAAACCAAAGCCCAGTTCCGTTCTGTCGAGTTCCGAATATATCTGCCTGCCGCGCGAAGAAATTGGGAGGCGACAACCAGTCGATGATTTTTTCGTGCTCTTTAGCAATCTTCTCGCGCTCTTTAACGATCTTCTCGTGCTCTGCCGCTGTTGGCATGTTAACGTCCTATTCAAGCTTTACAGTGAAATGGGCCTACAATCCTGAAGGTCTTGTTGATTTTGCGCAACATTCCTGACCTCTGTCAGTAGCCCTAATCTCAAAGTCATTACTTGTGTTTAGGATATATTTCTGACATTGAACCCACTATAATGATCCAAACGCTGCGTGCTCCCGATATCCGTAAACATTTGTTCTATTCCTAGGGGAAAGTAAGTCTTGTGTTTAGCAGGTGGGACCCGTACCAAACTAACTTTCATGGTGCCTTTGCTGCTGATCCCTAGTAGGAGTTATTAGTAAATACCTCGACGGCCATGGTAGGGGCCCACCAGACATCCAATCCCAGCCACGCATTGAGCAAGGTTTTGAAGCGCTCGATCTTGGCGAGATCATCCTCAGCCTCGTTCTTATTCCACAGCGTCCAGCTCAACGCTTTCGGAATTTTGGACCCAGCTTCGTTCGCAGATCGCAGTCTTTGATCAACGCGCTCCATCGTTTCTTTGAAATCGAGCAAAGGGGCCTTTAGCGGTTGGAGTCCGTTTATGGACTGACTTCCCGGCAGTTGCAAGCGGCGCTGGAGGTCAGCAAGAAGTGGCTCAAGGTTCTCGACCTCGTGAAAGAGAGCTCGCTGCTCTTTCGGCGCATTAACCGCATCTTTACCAAGATCGATGACCGACTTGGCGGCGGCGACGAGCTGCAGAATACTGGCGACAATGCCAACTGCAGTAACAGGATCCATGGGATCGAGGGCAGAGGGTAAGAGCTGTATGAGTACAGCATTGGAAGCCTGTCAATCCGAAGTAGTCCAGTAGTCTAGTTGAAAATAGACTGTCGCATCCGCAGTTGTCACAGAAAGGAGCAGGGTACGGAGGGAATTTTGAGAGTGTACGAAATAGGTAAGAAGCGGAAGTAGGTCGAGCAGCGACATACATGAATTTTCCGCGATTTGTAGAACAATTCATCCGTATCGATAGTCCGAAAACAAGAGCAACACGCTGGGCGTCACGTACGAAACAGCAGTACTGGTACAAAAATATGCAAGACGCCCGGATTGATGTTCTGTAAGAAATTTAGAAGACACAGCCAAATACTTCAGGCGCCTGCGACGTACATACCCTCAATTCGGTCTGATTACCACAGCACCGGCCAGGAATATATACACATGGACGGCCAAGCTGTTGAAGTTATTTGTAGGCTCTTCATCGGATAGGCACTGTGCATTCGGGTAACAGCGGTGGTAATCGATTAAAATTGTAACCAGCCCTGCTAACAAGTATGATGCTTTCACGCGAGAAATTGAATATTCAACTGCGAGGTCGGAACCTACTGCTGTCAGAGGAAGCAAATGTCATTGACAGCGAAGGAATATCATCACGCTTTCTACCACGCACCTTCAGCTCAGACGTCTGACATCGTAACGTCCACGCACCGCCGTTACCTGCGCAATACACGAAGTGACGATCGCAGAGGGCAAGTCTAGAAGCATCCATTCATCTTAAATGCAGACTCGGTAGCGTTCGTCCCTCTTCCCACACAACGCGAAGATGAGATTGTTGCTGCAAGCGACAAGCAAGCGACAAACCTGTAGGCCTTACACCGCCACTGATGGCGCGTCAAAATCAATGATGGCGCCAACCATCCTAACCGAAAAACACACACACAATGGTACATGGGCAGCGCATTTTGTTTGGTCATATAAAAGTGGGATGCAACGCGCAAGGCACATATGATTTTGAACTCGACTAAAATTAGTCGTCCGGGTACTGGGATGAACAGCAACAATTGTCGCAGTCAGCCAAACATTCCTCGGGGAACGCTTCTTGTTCATGCATGAGGGCCAATGCAACTAAAACCAGCTTCGGGTCAGACTGGCCCACATGAAAAGCGGAAGTGGCACCGCATGCACCGCGCTACTACCGCGCTCTTACCGCTGAGACCGGATCTCGAGGGCTGCGAGCTCCACTGAATTTTGTCCTCTTTTATTTTGTTCTGCTCATACAGCTGAGCCAGGGTCTGCGATATATTCACGTTCAATCAAAGTTGAACAGACACTCAAATACATTCAGTGGACGTACTGGTGACGGGCTTTGGCAAAAACGCGAAAGGTAAATCATGCCATCCTAAGTCAAGTCTCGCCGGTCAAAGCCAGAGGGTAGATTGTGAATGAATTTACAACGATATATCGCTCCTTACGAAGAAGGCGGATCTTCGTGTCGACAGCGGATTCCGAGTCCTGAAAGGAGACAGCCGAATGGATATGAGATGCAGAAGCCGTATTCAAGTCCGAGTCCGAGGAGGACGAGGGCGATATCGTCAAGATATCGTGGCCATTGATGAGTTAGGGGCTCCCGGAGTTTGAAAAACATTGAGCGAGTGTTGAGCGAGTGAGATGAGATGTATCGACGAGACAGATTTGAGACGCGAGATACGACAAGAAAAAAAGGGAGAAAAAGCCTGAGGCATGCATGCGAAGAGGGACGAGCAGAACGAAGAGAACCAAGAACTTTGCTTTCATCCGTCTTCTGCTGCTGCTGCCACTGATTGGGATAAACTCGTTTAAGTTTTGGCCCTACGAGTAGCACCAGGTAACACCTTGCTGTGATGCCCGTTGTACTTTAAATAAGCTCGATTGCCTTATGGGCCCGGGAGTAGCACCGCAACGAAATTCTTGGGAAAGAGTCAACAAAGAGTCAACCGGAACGAGTCTGAGTCGGATCAGCGCTCTGAATCTGAGTAATTCACTTGGCAGTGGAGGTCAAAGCGCTTTGTTTGGCTAGAGCAGTGCCGGCAAACTCCTCGCCGCAGTTCTCCTGCCCTCCGCGATGCAGCACTTTGGCAAGGGCGCCGTGCGGGTCGTGAAAAACTACACCAAGGGCTACTCGGACACGCAGTCCAAGGTGCGGGATGCGACGTCGAACGACCCCTGGGGCCCCAGCGGGACGCAGATGAACGAGATCGCGCAAATGACTTACAACCAGGGCGACTTTGTCGAGATCATGGAGATGCTCGACAAGCGCCTGAACGACAAGGGCAAGAACTGGCGGCATGTCTTCAAGGTGCGGGCCCAAATGCATAACATAGTATTATTATATCGAAAGTGCTGACATGGCGCCAGAGCCTGACGCTACTGGACTACCTGCTGCACCAGGGCTCGGAGAACGTAATCATCTACTTCAAGGATAACCTGTACGTTATCAAGACGCTGAAGGAGTTCCAGTACGTAGACGAGGACGGGAAGGACCAAGGGGGGAACGTGCGCGCCAAGGCGAAAGACATCACGAGTCTGCTGCAAGACGAGGGGCGGCTGCGCACGGAGCGGCGTGCACGGGCGAGCATGCGGGAGCGCATGGTGCGCGGCGGGGGCGCGGGCGAGGAGGGCGAGTTCGACGAGAACGCGGCGCGCGGGGGGGGCATGGGAGACGAGAACGGGTCGCGGCGCGGGCGACAGGGCACGGACGACGAGATGCGGAGGGCGATTGAGGAGAGCAAGAAGAGTCTGCGCCAGGAGCAGATGACCGCGGAGGAGAAGGACCTGGCCCAGGCGATAAAGCTGAGCGAGGAGGAGGAGGCGAAGCGCAAGCGCGGCGTCGAGGAGAGCAACGCAAAGTCCCTCTTTGACGAGGCTAATCAGCTGTGGGCTTTTCCATCTTATTCTTATCCGTTCGCTCAAATGGACGCAGCCCGCCGCCCGTGAGCAACAACCCCTTCCCGTTCCTCGACGCCCCGCCACCGCAGCAGCAGCAGTTCCAGCTCCAGCCGCAGTTCACCAGCATCCAGCCGCAGTTCACGTCCTTCAATCCATATCAGCAGCAGGCGGACATGGAGGCGGAGTACATGCGCCAGCAGCAGCAGCAGGCCTTCATCCAGCAGCAGCAGCAACAGCAACAGGCGCAGCAGGAGGAATGGATGCGCCAGCAGCAGATGATGCAGCAACAGCAGCAGCAAGAAGAATGGATGCGCCAACAGCAGCAGCAACTGCTGCCCCAACCCACCGGCTTCGGGTGCGCACATAGCTTCCTTCCTGTCTGTCTGTCCCCCCACTCACCAAAACCAGGTCCAACAACCCCTTCGCGCAGACGCAGCAGCAGCAACAGCCGCCCATGCCCGCGTTCTCGCCGACGATCCACACCCCGCCAGTATTCAACCTCGGCGGCACGTACGAGAACAACAACTCGCCACAGCCGTCGTTCCAGAGCCCGCCGATCGACCAGGGCCAGAACCAGAACCCCGGCTCGCAGCGCTTCAAGGTCAAGGTCAACGACGGCGAGAACCAGAAGCTCGCGAGCCTGTTCGCGAACCGCGACGACGGGCAGGACACGTTCGGGAACACCGGCGCCTTGCGGTGGGTCACTATTCCTTTTTTTGCGGCACAAGCTTATGCGGGCGGCAGATACGGACACACAGCGGCGGGGCTGTCTTTGGTGGCGGCGCAGAAAACTGGCAACAATCCGTTCCAGCGACAGGGGCAGCAGCAGAACGAGCAGCCGTTCTTCAATGTTTAATCCATGGATTTTATACCTCTTTTTCCCCTTTCTTTTATGTATGCATTTTCGATGTATTGCTTATCCTACTATCCTCAAAATTGATGTTGTCACACGGATTTAATTCTATTGCAAATTTTCGACAAACACTATGTAGTGTCCATGTCGTCCCCGCCGCCGAGCATCGTAATCTCCTCGCTGATGACGAGGCTGCGGATGTGTTCTGTTTTCCATGCGGTTGTCCCCCGGCGGAAGCCGTATTGGCGCTCCTTCTGCACGCGCTGGTTGGGCATCTCAACGTTGCGAAGCATCTCCGTGTGCGACGCGGTGATGATGCACGCATCGACGTTGGAGCCCGAGCCGAGGTCGTTGAAGATGCCCGCGGAGATGGCGTCCTTGACGAGCGAGAGCGCTGCCTCGCGCTAGAGGAGAATTAAATAAAAAAATGCATGAGTTGGAAAGCGTACGCACGCTCATGTTGGGCTTCCAGCTGCTCTCAAAGACGGCCATGGCGGCAAGGCTACCGGATCCCATCGTGACGTACGGCAGTTTGTCCGTGGACCCGTGGGGGGCGATGGTGAAGAGGTGGGGGCCCGTGGCGTCTACGCCGCCCAGCACCAGCGCAGCGCCGATCTGGCCCTGATGCCTGGAGTATACGATAAGTAAATACACATAATAGGAGGAGGCGCACGCACCGGAAGAGCATTTGCTTAAGCATGGTCATGGCAGTCACGACGCGCGGCTTGCGCCCCGTCGACAGCGCATGCAGCTCCATGTTCGACGAGATGAGCGCGGTGGTGAATTCGGTGTCCGCGGCGGTGCCTGCCCCACAGCAGCGAATGGATTCGGTTATGTAGTGGATCTGCAGTCAAAAGTCAGTATACTAATTACTTATAACACTGTGCACGCGCACTTTCTCGCAGTTCTTGTCGGCGACGATGGGGCCCTCCGTCGCGCGCGTATCTGCGCCCAGGACGATCCCGTCCTCGAAGAGGCAGCCGACGATAGTAGTGCCGGTGCTCGTCGCTTTGGGTAGTGGCAGGCCCTTTTCTGCGATGAAATTGTTCCTTAAGACGAATTAGCGTTTGGGAGGGGGGCCTAAGGGGTATCAATACCGTAGTTGGTTGGAAAAGTCGAAGCCTGGCGGTGAGAATACAGAGGACGACATGGTGGTGGCTGGAGGGAGACGCGTCGTCGTGCTCACGATGGCCTTGTTTGGATCGCACGTCTTCGGCTTTTAGACCGACTCTGGTGCAGTGCGACATAACATGCCCAAATCGGGCATAGCTTCCTACGGCTCACTCACTTCTGTGTCTTCTCGTTCATGTATTCTGTGGTCTATTAACATCTGGGGCACTTTGAACATGACTTTGGGACTCACTCGGGATCATAGCTCTCAATACCACTCCCTGTCAAGACTAGGGAGTCTCTCACAATGTGTTCTGGGTGCGTGCGCTGGGCACTAGGTCCTTGCGAAAAGCCCTTACAACAGGTGTCTGTTGGCTCGACGACCGGCGGGCGAGTCCACGTCCAAGGTGCTCGAGCAGCACCTAGCCCGTCTCCTTCAAAATGCATTCGACATCCGGTGGGCGCGTTCACCTCAACCGCGCATCCAAGGTTCTCGAGCCATCACCTAAGGCGTGCTACACCGTGCACATGTTCGGCATCCGGCGCAACGAGAAGGCCGCCGTGCACGTCACCATTTACGGGCCCAGATGCTCGAGCGCGTGCCTCGGTTTGCGCATGGTACAGCTAGTGTCGTCGTGTCAGCGTGTTCCTGACACGTCGCATCACGGCGTTGGAACTGTGCGAGTCGTTGACGCTACCAGCGCAGCCCGAGGCACGCATCAGGCGCTCGGCAGCTGCGTGCATTGTGTTGCTATGCGGGTGGTGGTGTTCCCGACACACATCGTGTCGTTGGCGCCGAAGGGCGTCGGCTGTGGGCGATAGAAAACTCGAGGAACGGTGCCAGAATAATGCGCACTTGCGAGCTAGTAGGCGGCGCTTTTTTTGCTGGCAACCATCGCGTACTATCGTCCTCGGATCCCTCACCTGACTGTTTCTCCACGTTGGAACATCGCTTGGTGGTGCCAGCTGTGGAGATGGCGGTTTCGTTGCCATGGGTGGTGTTCGTCGCAGGTGTTGTGTGTGTGTCGCTGGACCTGAGGGGTGTCGGCGCTGGTGCGCGCGCGGTGTTGTTCCCTGGTGCCGGAGCGGGTGTGCGGTGGTGGTGCGGCGCCATTTCGTCGCGCGCTGTCTGAGGGCGCGACACCGATGTGGCTTCGACGACCACGTGTTGCCGGATTGCATTGCGGTTGACAAGGTGCGCGTGGTGCCGGTGTCCCCGCTTCGGCCTTGTTGTCCCAGCCGCAGCACAGGCTTGGATGACGGGAGCGGCATCTTTGAGATGGACTTTTGCGTAGTTATGGGCCGTCCAGGCGCACAAGGCGGCGGCAGCAGAAGCCGCACATTGGGTTTTCGCATAGGATTAAGAAGGACGATATGATGGCGCGGCTTAGGCAGCGTTTCGATGGCATTATTTTGGTGGGCGCCCTTCTTTTTTCCGTGAGCAAGCTGACATTTACCCCCCTCCAGAATAACCTCCCTCCCCTGTTGTATGCTAGATATGCTATTCCTATAATGTGTTGCGCCTCGATGAGTTACGCCACGCCAGCATAAAGCACCTCGGCGACGGCTCTCTACATTGCAAATCCTCGCCGGCACCTGCGCTCAAGAAAGAGATCTTGCGCAGTTTGCAAGAGCCTAGGATTTGACGGGAGAGTACAAGGGTCGTGGAGATCGCACGAAGTGCCCGAATAATGGTCTTCCTGGGGCAGCGGGAGCTGCGAGGTGCTACTCATAGAGATCTAGTAGCGTCTTCATAAAATTTCTTATTATTAATATGTCCGTCTATACATCGTGCGACAATATAAATTCCACGCGACTCTGCACTCTTATTGTGACATGGATCAGCAACCGGTGAAAGAAAAAAAAGTTGTGCGTGCCAAAATTCAAACACACAACTTAAGATTGACAAGTACTTGCGTCATTCCAACTGAGCCACTACATCATCTACCTCATGCCTACTCAGCCTATTATTACCCGTCTATTCTATTTGAAAAAAGTTTTTTTTCAAATAGATGCACGGACATAACACCAGACCATCCTTTCTCTCTCCGACATGGCGCGCGGGAAGCTGCTCTCCTTGGGCCCGTCTGCGCTTTCTCAGATCTTGGCCCACCTGCGCGCCCCGCCTCGACTTGCGCTGCCAATATCGCAGAGCTGCGGCTCACGCTCGCTGCGAGAAATGACCACTTTGGCGCGAGGTACACCTCTTTAAACGCTTTTAAAACGACCAAAACCAACAATTCTACAGACACTTTCTAAAAGAACAGCTCCCGTGCATCCGATTCGCCAACCCCCAACTCAAAATCCACGTCGAGAAGCGTAACAAGACGCCCAAGGACGAATGGCGACCTGAGCTGGAGCTCCAGTTCCGTGCGTCGTCCATCCATTCGCCCATTTAATACATGCTAATCACCCGCTGCACAGGCGATGGAACGGCCCACACCCTCTCGCTGCACGCAAAATGGAGCACGGCGATCCTTACGGAGCTCATGGATACCGCCCGCTCGCCTACCTGGGAGCGCTGGCGCGCAGAAGCAGCGCGCACGCGCGTGCCGCCCTTCCCCGGTGCTGAACTTCCGCCTTCCCACTCCCCACATGCGCCCACCGCACCCGAACCGCGCTTCTCCTTCCGCGAATGGCTCGCGCAGCGCCCGAAGAAGCGCTTCCGCAAGTCGCCCTCGACCAGACGCGGACGCTATGAGGAAGAAATCGTTAGGAGACGTGTGCACAACGGAAAAAGGCTTACGCAAGGCCATAGGTGAGAAGCCCGATACCAGCTGTGCTCAGACAGGCCCCGCCCCAGTCTAACCCTTTTTCATAGCGTTTGACATTTGAAGAGGTCCTGCTGTCGAGAACCAGAAACCCCAGAATAACCCATTCCCGCTTGAACGTAGAACATCCCTCTCCAGCCGATATGACTCTGGGTAAGTAGCCCGCCTTCGAAGCACTGAGTTTTTTTTTTTTTTTCGGGGAACACGGACGAAGTTAAAAGCAATACCAAGATCAAGTCCTATTATGTGGCCGATTGGTTGTCCTGCCCCAAGTACCCCCAATGCATTGTTCAGGCGGGGTCCATACAAGAATCGCGCAACGAGGATTCCGATAGCGGAGGGTGTGTTCGCAGCGGCGCCGAGGCCCATCAGGGCAGAAAAAACAATGAACGCAGTTGCGTTCGGGGCGAGCGCAGCTCCGATACTCCTGCACTAATAAATTTAACAACGCACGCCTGTATTACTTTGAAATTCAATAGAGGCTGGGCTTCCACCCAAGGCGTAGAATTGTCCCAATCTTGTCTTGCAAGTTAAAGAAACATAGTTATTGTCTCTGAATGCTCTCCAATCCTCCTCATCCATCTCGGTCGAGCTCCAAATCGGCTACGTTCTCGGCGACCAATCTCAACTTTACCCGCCAACTAACCAACGTCAGTCGCTTTATCACGAACACAGAACCCAACACCCACTCGAGCTCCTCAAGCGGGCCCACCACCCCATACCCCCGTTTTTTTTTTTTTTTTTTTTTTGTCGACCCTGTCGTACCCTCCGTACGGCCGTGCCGTCCGCATGATCTCCGCGTCCGACGTCCAGTGCAAGCACCCTGGCGCCTCCGAGGCTCGCTGGGGCTGGATGATACATTTCTTTAATGCGATATGCGCGACAATATTCTGTCCTTCTCGGCATCCTCAGATTCATCCTTTTTTCTTGAATGGCCCTGGGTGATAATTCTGTCGTTCTCCAGGATGATGCATGTCCGGTCCCTTGAATTATGCATGTCTGGAGCGTGGGGCGTGCGAGGAGTGCGGTAATAATATTATCTCCTTCTCGGGATCATCGCTCTCTCTCCTCAAATATGGGTAGTTCCGTCATTCTCTTGGATAAAGCATGTCCGTTCTCCTGTGCCGAGCGCGGAGAAGTGCGAGAATTTCATGTTCTTCTCGGGATATCATCATGCGCGAGCTCGGGGCGTGCGGCAATAATAGTCTATCCAAATTCTGTTCTTCTCGGCATCATCATCTATTCTCTCCTCGAGTGGGTGGTAATTCTGTCGTTCTACTGGATGATGCATGTCCGGAGCGCGTGGCGGCAGTGCGATAATATTCTCTCCTTCTCGGCATATCATCCTCTCTCTTCGAATGGGGGTGTACAATCCCGACGACTCGCTTGAATGTCACTGTCGGAAAAAACGTAAATAGATGATCAGGCCTGGTTTGCGCATATCAGATTGAGTCAGTCAATCAGGTTTTCCGGGGGCTGAAAAGGGTCAAAAACCAGTTATAGGTAGTGGTCACACTGATTAGGATGACCAGCCTGATTGCGGCTGGCCAGCGTGATCAGGCGAGGGGATTTTTTTTTTTCAAAAAGGGTCTGGACCCCAAACGACCACGTAATGGTCGCTCGCAGTCACTCAACATTGTCACTACCACATGACTTACATTTATTAAATTATTATTATTAATTGTCAGAAGCTGGACTCGAACTCACGACCTTTGCAATAAAAACGTACCTATTAACCACTTCGTCATAGCAGAATTAGGAGACAACAGAATAGGTTTGTTTTGTACCGTTAGTTTTTGGCCTGACCAGTACTTATCATTACCTGTCGGCATTGATAATTATAGCTTGCGCCGATATCCGACTCTTAGTAGCTCAGTAAAACAACGGTGTGGGCCATGCATAGCTGTGTATTTAGCTTGAGATAGTTCTACATTTGATGGACAAACATTTGGACACTGATCTAGCCCTCTGAGCCATCACCGCCAGCCATGTCATTTCCACCTTGCTCACCGCCGCTCGAGTTATTCTCGTCCACCGGAGAGGAGTCTCCCCCTCCTTCCCTATCACCTCCGTTCTCGCTAGGCTCTGCCTCCTCTTCCATCGCTTCCATGGCACGGTGGTAACCATCAGTTTTTCCGCGGCGCTTCTTGGTGGGATCGGTATGGCTGGCGTCTGCGTTTGGAAACACGAGCTTTAATGACGCCAGTCACCGATGGGGCGAAGGAAAACTTGCATTACTTAGTGGATACTGTGGATGCGGACATGTTCCTTCGAGCTGACGAGGAATAGTTCCCAATATATTTGTCAATTATAGACTTGCCTGGGATTGTCTGATACGGGCTGACAGGCTGCCTCGCTGCATCTGAGATGGTTCTGACCAGGGCTGGCCAGTCCATCAGGTGCGATCAGCCCCTGATCAGGCAAATACGATTTTTCCGACAACAGCATCACCTTGTTCTCGGGAAAGAGTTAACACATCCATTTGTATCATTTTGCAATCAGATGTCGTAAATTTCTTGGCGTCCTTGTACGTTTTTTTTTTTTTTTTTTTTTTTTTTAATCAGCGCTCCGTTGAGCCAGCCGACGGCTGCGACTTCGAGAGCGGATGAGCGGGTGTATAGGACCGCATCTTGAATTACGGTAAGCTGAGAGGGAAGCATAAGTTGTAGGTCGATTACGGCGATTCTCGCCACAGTATTTGATCACCAGGTTTCACGAAGTCAGGCGGGCATCAGCGACAGCGAAAGCGTCAAAGAATGGCAGTAAGACAAAGATTCCATAGCAGTCGAAAATATGAGATACAGAAAAGTACAGCAGTAAAAATATGTATATGATACATGTCCGGAGCGCGGGGCATGCGGTAATATTCTCTCCTTCTCATGGATCGACCAGAATGAGAGAATACATTCCCGCGAGGCAGATCATCATGGTAGGTAGGGTGATAGGTTGCGGTCCTTCTTCTTGTTATGATTGACTCGTCTCGACATACTTACATCCTCACAATCACTCGCTTGGACACTGATGGTCACATACATTACCATATATATCTTCTTGTAGTTTGTGACGCTTCCTCAGTCGTTTCCCTGATACGACTGAGGTGAGCTTTACCTATATTCATAGCTACCTGTTACTTACATTCTTCCCAGCTAACTTCAATACTTAACAGGTAGGGTAGCATCAATAGAGTCGTTTCCCTGATACGACTGAGCTAACTTCAATACTTAACAGGTTATGGGCCCCGCCCTTGCTTAAATCAAAGACCAATTAACAATACAACCGATCTACGAGCTTTCGACTCACCCAGAACCCCTTGAGCTATCGCCTCAGACAATCTACGAGCTTTCGCCTCGCCACTATCCTGATCGTCGTGTTATCGCCACGCCATCATGTCCGGAATCCCCAGCCCGTTGTCCATGCCCGAAGCAGATCGCTTCAAGGGCAATAACTTCCCTCGTTTCAAATCCCTGCTCATCGCCGGTGCGAAAGCTCGTGGTGTTCTAGGATACCTCGATGGATCAATCTCAAAGCCGATTGGACCAGTCCCGTACCAGCCGACAGCAGCGACAGTCTGGTACTCGCGCAACCCCAGTGAGGAGGAGTGGGAAATGCGGGATGCGTACACCCAGGCTATGATCATCACCAACATCGATAATCCTGTCGGATACGGCATTACCGACTCCATGACCGCCGCAGGAGCGTATAACGCGCTCACCGACGTATACGACAAGAAATCCGATCTAGGCCTCGTCACTGCCGAACGCGCCTTGCGCGACACGCTGTACGTCGATGGAGCTAACTTCGACGAGTTCATCTCCGACGCGCGGATGAAATGGACAGCGGTCAATGATCAGGGCGGTAGCATTACCGACACGCAGTTCCGCGGAATCCTACTCAATGCGCTCCCGCATTCGTGGGACCCAGTCATCGCTGGCATGGATAGCCACAAGACGTCTGCGGAGGTCATTAATCGCCTCCGCTTGTGGGATGCCCGCGTCAACGCACCGCCTGCATTCGCCAGCACTGGAGCCGCGAATACCCAGGCGCTGGCTGCGCAGGGCCATGGACATCATGGTGGAGGCCAAAACTCGGCACTGAAATGTGCTAACACTCAGTGTGGTCGCACCGGCCACCTCGCTAAAGATTGCTTCCGTCCTGGAGGAGGGAAGGAGGGGCAGTGGCCGGATTGGTGGAAAGGAAAGCGCACAGGAGCACCTCCTAAGACCGCCACCAATGTCATCACCCCCCGTCGCCGCAGCTGCGCAAGTCCCCGTCGCCTCCGATGCGCACGTTCACGCCATGTCGGATCAATTCGATTTCATGGCGCTCATGGCAGTCGCGCAAGAGGACAAGCCTCCGACTATGTCGGATAGCGAGTATACTGCTCTCTGCAAGCTCGCCGCGACGGCGGAAGTCCGCACCTTCGTCGACTCCGGTGCTACTCACCATTGCTTCGTATTACGGTCCGATTTTGCGACTTACACTCCCACCGTGTCTTCTGGCCAAACAGCCAATGCAGGAGCTTCCTTCCGTATACTAGGACGAGGCAAAGTATACAAGAGTGTCAGCATGAATGGACTGAATACGGTCCTGGAGCTCGATGCGATACATACCCCGGACTTTGCTTCCAACCTCCTGTCTGTTAGCCGTCTCGTCGCCAACGGCTGCTCCGTCAATTTCTCCGATGGCATTGCATCCTTCACTGGCCCTGCCCTCGTCAACGGCAATAGCGGCACTGAATTCATGACCGCTCACATTCACGACGGCATGTATGTCGCCAAACTTCTCCCCGTTACCCACGCTGTTATCTCACGCGCCTGCTCCCAGTCTCGCCCAGTTGACTTCGAGACCTGGCACAGGCGATTCGGGCATGTGGGAGACGCGCGACTGAGAGAATTGATCAGGCGGGGATTGGTGGACGGGCTAGATGTTACCTCATTGCTTGCGAACGGCGCTTGCGCAGACTGTATTTATGGAAAACAAACGCGACGTCCGTTTGACGCCATTGTGACGCATGAGACTGAGCTGCTTGAGTGCATCCACATCGACCTTTGGGGGAAGGCACGCACCGTATCGGCCGGAGGTGCTGTCTATATGATGCATCTCATGGATGGTGCATCCTCGAAGCGCGATGTTTTCTTCCTGAAAGACAAGAAATCAGCCACGACATTGGCAGCTTTCAAAGAATATGTCGCCCGCGTAGAGCGCCAAACTGGCAAGAAGGTCCGCCGTGTTCGTATCGACGGTGGGGGTGAATGGGAAGGCGAGTGGATACAGTGGTGTGCTGAGAAAGGCATAATCAGGGAGGTCACTCCAGCATACACGTCACAGAACAACGGAGCAGCAGAACGGGGAATACGCACCATCATCGAATGGACTCGTTGCGGTCTGAGCGATACCGGTTTACCGCACAAATACTGGGCCGAGATCGCGGCGACGATGGTCTATTTGATGAACTTCATCCCCAGTGCGCGAAACCCCAAGAAATCCCCGTTCGAGCACTTCAGCGGTGTTAGACCGAACGTTGAGCATCTCCGCGCATTTGGTTGTGATGCGTACATGAAGATCCCCATCATCCATACTGGCGGCAAACTTTCCTTGCAGTCAACGAAACTTTGCTTAGTGGGCTATCGGGGAGCGGGTTTATACCGCTTGCTGAACCGAGAGACTGGGAAGTTTCATGAGTCCCGCGACGTCTTCTTCGAGGAAGGCACAGCTCACCGTACTGGATCCGCAGAGGCCGCAGAACCCGACTATGACGGTGAATTCTTTGATGCCGACACTGCCCCGCAAGCGTTACCTCCCGCCGCCGCTCCTATACCGGCTCCTGCACCTGCACCAGCTGTTGCGCATCCTACCGCTCCGATAGTCATACCAGAACAGGCTCCGCCTGCACCACCACCTGCAGCCCCGATAGCAATCCCACAGCCAGCACCGCCGCCTCCAGCTCCAATCGTACCCCAGGCTCCTGCAGCTCTACGTCGTTCTACACGAGCTAAGAAGCCATCAGCAGCGCAGAAGAACGCGGATGCTACGGAGGCGTTGATTCAGGCGGGTGAGACGGAAGGGAGGGCGTGGGCGGACGACAATATTGGTGCGGGTTTTGACACCGCTGGAGCAACTGCGTCGCTCGCGTCCGGAAATGGAGCTAGAGCTTTCTTCGCGTCAGTCGATCTTGATGATCTGTGGGTCCCAAAGACGTACAAGGAGGCCATGACACGCCCCGAGCTTTGGGAGAAGGCGATTGACACGGAGCGCGAGAGGTTACAGTCCCGCAAGGTTTGGCACCTTGAGGAGCGGCCTGCTGGCGTAAACGTTGTGAAAACGATGTGGGTCTTCGCGATCAAATACGACGCCGATGGAAATGTCGAGAGTCGGAAGGCGCGGTTGGTAGCGAAGGGATATACGCAAGTGGAAGGTGTGGATTTCTTCGAGACCTACGCGTCCGTTGTCCGCTACGAGTCGCTTCGAATGCTCCTAGCCATGGCCGCATCGAAAGGTTGGGACACCTGGGGCATTGACTTCATCAGCGCGTACCTCAATAGCGAGATGAAAGAAGATGTCTACATGGAACAACCGGAGGGGATGGTCATGGAGGGCTTCGAGCATCTCATTGCTAAGCTCGATCTCAGCTTGTATGGAACGATGCAGGGTGCTGCAAACTGGTGGGGGGAGCTCGACAACGCGTACGAAGAACTTGGGTATACGCGGTCAAAAGCCGACCCCTCTATTCGTGTACGTTCCCGTGGGGGAGAAACTACGGTGACGGGAACATACACAGACGATGTGTCTGGGATTTCGTCGTCTGCAGAGGAGGCGGGCCGGGCGAAAGCAGAGCTGAGCGAGAAGTACGATGCGCGGGATTTGGGGGAGCTGGAGAAGACGCTGGGAATCAAAATTGAGCATGATCACCTGACTGGTGCTATTTCCATCTCTCAAACGGCCTATGCTGAACGCGTTCTCCAGCGCTTTGGAATGCAAGATTGCAACTCCAAGCGCACCCCACTTTCAACTGGGACTCAACTTGTGGAGTCTCCTACCAAGCTCTCACCGGAGGATGC
Organism: Mycena rebaudengoi; assembly: GCA_029282285.1. Taxonomy (NCBI): domain Eukaryota; kingdom Fungi; phylum Basidiomycota; class Agaricomycetes; order Agaricales; family Mycenaceae; genus Mycena; species Mycena rebaudengoi. The sequence goes on along the minus strand of JARJCX010000158.1, from coordinate 30,456 downwards.
ATATTTCATGCACGACAAACCATATCTTGCCGTCCTGGGCTCGCTAATGTTTCTCATGATCGCAACATGTCCAGATCTTGCTTACGCCGTTAACGTCCTGAGCCGCTTTTCCTCCAACCCTGGCCCCTCGCACTGGCACGCAGCAATGCATGTCCTCGGATACCTCAAAGGCTCACTTGATTACAAAATCACATACCACCGCGGAGAATCACTGACACCTGTCGGATTCGTCGACGCCGACTTTGCTGGTTGCTTGGACACCCGGCGCTCCACCTCGGGGGAGCTTTACGCCATGGCAGGTGGTCTTGTAGCGTGGGGAGCCCATCGCGAGCGAACAGTTGCACTTTCTACGGCGGAGGCAGAGTATATGGCTGCAGCGCGGGGAGCTCGACAACTACGCTGGATGTTCTCCTTTATGGAGGAAATACAACTCCCGCAGCCGCTTCCAGCACGCTTGTTCTGCGACAATCTCGCTGCAATAATGCTAGCAAAATCCACGCGCGGACATGCGAGAACGAAACATATAGAAGTCCGGCATCATTATCTCCGTGAACAAGTTCAAGAGGACGAACTCCTTCTCATTCATGTCCCCTCCATCGACAACCTTTCGGATATCATGACGAAACCTTTGACATTCGAGCGTCACCACGATCTGGTAGTTCGGATGGGTCTTACCTCTTGACATGGTATGCCGATTCCATCGTCGGGGGAGTGTTATGATTGACTCGTCTCGACATACTTACATCCTCACAATCACTCGCTTGGACACTGATGGTCACATACATTACCATATATATCTTCTTGTAGTTTGTGACGCTTCCTCAGTCGTTTCCCTGATACGACTGAGGTGAGCTTTACCTATATTCATAGCTACCTGTTACTTACATTCTTCCCAGCTAACTTCAATACTTAACACTTCTGGTTGATCGGGCCCCTATTGTATGCTATCCCAAGCAGCTGGGTGTCGCAGCCTCCCAGGCATTGCATTGCTACCTTCTGCATGTTATACACCACATTTCTTGCCTTTAACGAGCGACATGGCTGGGTCCAGTCTGCTACTTACATCACCGATTCGATGAAGCTTGGCATTCCGTTCACTCACATACATATAGGCCTACTTGTCTACTTGATGCTTGTGAATTCGAGTAGGAAAATGCGCCGCGAAGTTGCCAAAATAATTGAAACTTGAAGCTATTGAGAGTGTGGACCATTGGGGCCTGCGTAGCGCACATTGCAAGCATTGAGCGGGGGCGCATAGTGGGACCCAGGCGGGAATGCGGGGGTAGGCGCCGGCAACTATTGACGTTCTCGACGATAAGGTGGGAATGGGAAGAAAGACAGAAAGAAAGATCATCTGAATCCGCGGGCCTCCCATCAGGAAATTTGCACAGCCCATATTGGGCCCGATGAAGCTCGTGATATGATGGCATCTGATTTGGGTATGACAGACCTATACCAGGACTCGCCAGCGCGGGTGAGTCCGTTGCAATCTTTTAAGAGCTGCGCAATTCGTGGCCAGTCGAGAAGGGATGGTGAGCGCGGATCTGTCATTGTGAGTTCAGTGTCAGACTCTTACTCAATCATTATTTGGTACTTAGTGTCCAATCAAATGCCTTTAATTTTCTTCAATCCACACCTAGTTTGTTGTATGTAGCTAGTAGATACAGCGACAATTCGACAAATTTCGTTGGGTTTCGGCCTCATGCATCAATACGCGCGCACCGACGCAGACCTTCACATCACTATCATCGGTTTGAGACTCCGACTCGGAGGAAGCAAGAACACTAAGTATTCGGAGGAAGTGCTATACTGTGCAAAGCTCTAGTCTGCTCTGGTAAGGTTAAGGAGCGCGCCGCTTGCGCTTAACTAAAATGCAGCCGAGATCAGTTGATCGAACGTTGATCACTGGCGTTTGGCTTTGTAATCCATGCACGTGCATGCACAGCCATGTTGGTCGCCTCTTGTCCTTTCCCCTCATCCATCTTGGATCGCCCCTCCTTCCAGTGCTCACGCAAGTTGCCCAACTCATTCAAGTTTCTTACGGCTCTGTGCATCCCGCTCCCTCGTGTTCCAATCTCCGTGCAAATCAAGCCCTCAAGCTCTCAAGCATACAAGTCTACCAGCACCGACCCAAGACGGCTACCTCAATACTTCAGACACTGGCTGGCGACGAATGCTATCCTTTTGTTTATGTTGCTGGGCTGCTTTACTCTTCAACCTCAATGTCTTTTTAGCAAGAGTTCCACGCTATTCTCGTCAAGCGCCCAAGAAGCTCGTACAAGTCGTCCACGCCTCAAATAGTTCCGGACAAGCTGCTGCAACACGCTTTCAAGATCTATTCGGATGGGTTCTAGCCACACAGCCTCTGTAGTGGTTGCTTCCGTGCTGCATTGAGATGGCGGAGCATGAGTGTATTGGGACTTGACGGGCATGGCTAGTTCTCCCTCCTTCATGAATGAATCACTGGGAGGATATGCACTAATTCTGGACCAGAACATGCTAAAGGTATCCAATGAATATTTACAATATTATTCAAGTTTGTGGTCCTGGAATATTCAAAACGACTTTTAAATGTTTCTTGAATAATTGGGGGCAGAATATGCTAGAGATTTTTAAAGTTCCTTTCAGTTTTGTTGAGGATACCTTCAGTGTAATCTTACTCAAACCTTTCAAATATCCTGGCAGGGAATACCTGAGAGATCATTTAAATAAATCACCCATGTTTCGTGGCAGAAAAAATGAAAGGTATTTAAAAGATGTCTCAAGTATGTTTTAGATGGTGTTCAGAGTGTGTTCTAGATATCTTTCAGTTTAACAGCCCCGAAAAAATGGAAGATTTTTAAAATTTCTTTTGCATATGTTTTTGATAATCTTCAAGATAACTTTCACATGTGCAGCCCTGAAAAACAAGAAGAAATTTAAAATAGGTTCAGGATACACACCAGAATAACTTCTACATATGTTCTCTGTTCACAGGTCAAGAATATCCTAAACACATGTAAGAAACTGTGAAGAAATATTTAAAATGTGTTCAGAAGATTCTCCTGCTGGACTTGAGGAAGGTTTTTAAAATGTTTCCCCAATGTTTCCAGGGAAGCCTTTAGCATAATTTTTGTGTTCATAGAGGAGGCTCTGTGCCTGAACACACAAGGGATATGGAGTTCAAATTTAAAATGTTTTGCACATAACTTGCACCAGAACATGCAAAAGGTATTTAATATAGATTCAGAATGACGTCTTGAATGTCTTTTCAAATATTCCTAAAGTGCGTGCCACCAGAATATTCATTGGGCATTTAAAATGATTCTAAGGTCCGCCATGCTCAATCACATTGATCGCGACACCCCACACAAACTTGGGTGACCCTGGCCTCAGCGTGGACTGACCCCCAATCTGATTATGAAGCATGCATGACCCATGGCCTACCTTCACCAGTGCCGACACCTGACACAACCTTGGGGAAACCCCAGCCTCAGCGTGGGCAACACCCTCCTGAGGAAGAGGCGGACTGGCATGCACCTGATCCCATTTACCAATCCCGTCAAATGGAGAGGGAAAGCAAAAGACATAGTTGTAGAGCATGTCGTACCAGATGGAGAAGATGACACCGAAGATATTGTGGACAACAAAGACCTCGAAGACCTCCTCATTCTGGAGATCTGGAGAACAGCACCATGCATGTGGACTCCCCATGTCGGACATGTTTCTTGGGGCAACTTCGTTGATGCCCAGTGAGCTTGGTGCCAACGAGTTTTTTTGCGGCGGTGATGTGGAACAGGAACCACGAGCATGAGGAGGCAACTCGGCATTCATGGTGGTCGACCACAACTTGAATTTAGGATTCATGGACCGTAAATTTGGCGGAGCACATTCAGCCTTGGTTGAAGCTGCGTGTTGTAACCTGCATACATCACAGTGTTGTCTGCACATCACAGTTCTGTCACAGCAGTGTTGTGACCGCTGGCAGCGCAATTGCTTTTTGGCCATGAAGTGGTATTGGGGTAAGCTGTCCCCAGCACTATTCCATGTCTCGTACAGATCATGCCAGATGGGGTGCAAATCAATGTGGTCCCAAACTGGATTATGGGTGAGTTTGAGGACATGCAATTCAGAGTCATCCCCTGTGTCCGAGAAGGCAGGGTCCATGAGCGTGTTTGTGCAATTTGCCGAAGCTCCGCCGAGATTTTTGAGCCAAGCTCAAGACTCCACAATGTTCGGCAGACCACATTCAGCCTTGGTCGAAGCTTTGTGCCACTCACCAAAGCTCTGCCGAATTTTTGGGCCACACTAGAAGCTCCACGAGATTTGGTGGAGCAGATTCAGTGTTGGGCAAATCTCTGTGCCACTTGCCAAAGCTCTGCCGAGATTTTTGAGCCACGCTAGAGACTCCACAATGTTCAGTGGAGCACATTCAGCCTTGGTCGAAGCTCTGTGCCACCCGCCGAAGCTCCGCCAAGAGTTTTTAGCCAATCTGGAGACTCCACAATGTTCAGCAGGGCACATTCAGCCTTGGTCGAAGCTTTGTGCCACTCACCGAAGCTCCACCACCTCTGCCGGAGATGTCTGGGTCAAGCTCCAGAATTGTACCCACTCCAGCATCTTGGGCTGGGATTTTTGAGTCAAGCTAGAGACTTCACAATGTTCAGCGGAAACCCTTCAGTGTTGGTTGAAGCTCTCTGCCACCCGCCGGAGCTCCGCCGCATTTTTGGGCCACGCTGGAAGCTCCACAATATTTGGCGGAGCATATTCAGCCTTGGTCAAAGCTCTGTGCCACTCGCCGAAGCTCCGCCGAGATTTGTGAGCCAAGCTTCCGCCGCTCCACCGAGAGCTTTGAGCCAAGCTGGAGACTCCACAATGCTCGGCAGAGGACATTCAGCCTTGGTCAAAGCCCGGCCTCTCGCCAAAGCTCCACCACCTCCGCTGAAGATGTCTGGCTCAAGTTCCAGAATTGTACCCACCCCAGCAATCTTCGGCTTAAATTTTTGAGTCAAACTGGAGACTCCACAATGTTGGGCGGAACACATTCAGCCTTGGGCGAAGCTCTGTGGTTCTCGCCGAAGCTCCACCACCTCCACCGGAGATCTCTGGCTCAAGTTCCAGAAGTGTACCCCCTCCAACATCTTTGGCTGCGATTTTTGAGTCAAGCTGGAGACTCCACAGTGTTTGGTGGAGAACATTCAGCCTTGGTGGAAGCTCTGCCACCTGCCGAAGCTCCGCCGAGAGTTTTGAGCCAGACTTCACTAATAGGAATAATACTCATATGGGCACAATAAGGTGAATGACTGTATTGCAAACCTAATAGAAATAATACTACGACACTAGTAAGTAAGAGAATAAATAAATAGTAAGGAGGGGACAAACCTCAAACGGGCATAATAAGGAGTCTCCAGCTTGGGTCAAAAATCTCGGCGGTGCTTTGGTGAGTGGCACAGAGCTTCAACCAAGGCTGAATGTGCTCCGCCAAACATTGTGGAGTCTCCAGCTTGGCTCAAAACTCTCGGTGGGGCTTCAGCGAGTGGCACATAGCTTCAACCAAGGCTGAATGTTTCCACTGAACATTGTGAAGTCTCCAGCTTGACTCAAAAATCACAGCTGAAGAAGCTGGAGTGGGTAAAATTCTGGAACTTGAGCCAGACATCTCTGGCCGAGGTGGTGGAGCTTCAGCAAGGGGCACAAAGCTTCGACCAAGGCTGAATGTGCTCTGCCAAACATTGTAGAGTCTTGAGCTTGGCTCAAAAATCTCGGTGGAGCTTCGGCGAGTGGCACAGAGCTTTGACCAAGGCTGAATGTGCTTGGTCAAACATTGTGGAGTCTCCAACGTGGCTCAAAAATCTCTGAGGAGCTTCGGCAAGTGGCACAAAGCCTCGACCAAGGCTGAATGTGGTCCACCGAACATTGTGGAGTCTTGAGCTTGGCTCAAAAATCTCGGTGGAGCTTCGGCAAGTGGCACAGAGCTTTGACCAACACTGAATGTTTTCTGCTGAACATTGTGAAGTCTCCAGCTTGACTCAAAAATTGCAGCCAAAGATGCTGGAGTGGGTACAATTCTGGAACTTGAGCCAGACATCTCCGGCGGAGGTGGTGAAGCTTCAGCGAGTGGCACAAAGCTTCGGCCAAGGCTGAATGCGCTCTGCCGAACATTGTAGAATCTTGAGCTTGGCTCACAAATATCGGTGGAGCTTCGGCGAGTGGCACAGAGCTTCGACCAAGGCTGAATATGCTCCGCCAAATATTGTGGAGCTTCCAGCGTGGCCCAAAAATGCGGCGGAGCTCCGGTGGGTGGCAGAGAGCTTCGACCAACACTGAAGGTTTTCCGCTGAACAATGTGAAGTCTCCAGCTTGACTCAAAAATCCCAGCCCAAGATGCTGGAGTGGGTACAATTCTGGAGCTTGACCCAGACATCTCCGGCAGAGGTGGTGGAGCTTCGGTGAGCGGCACAAAGCTTCGACCAAGGCTGAATGTGCCCTGCCAAACATTGTGGAGTCTCCAGATTGGCTAAAAACTCTTGGCGGAGCTTCGGCGGGTGGCACAGAGCTTCGACCAAGGCTGAATGTGCTCCACTGAACATTGTGGAGTCTCCAGCGTGGCTCAAAAATCTCGGCAGAGCTTCGGCAAGTGGCACAGAGCTTTGCCCAACACTGAATCTGCTCCACCAAATCTCGTGGAGCTTCCAGTGTGGCCCAAAAATTCGACCAAGGATGAATGTGCTCCACTGAACATTGTGGAGTCTCCAGCGTGGCTCAAAAGTCTCGGCAGAGCTTCGGCAAGTGGCACAGAGCTTTGCCCAACACTGAATCTGCTCCACCAAATCTCGTGGAGCTTCCAGTGTGGCCCAAAAATTCGGCAGAGCTTCGGCGAGTGGCACAAAGCTTTGACAAGGCTGAATGTGGTCTGCCAAACATTGTGGAGTCTCAAGCTTGGCTCAAAAATCTCGGCGGAGCTGCGGTGAGTAGCACAGAGCTTCGAGCAAGGCTGAATGTGCTCTGCCAAACATTGTGGAGTCTCCAGCTTGGGTCAAAAGTCTCGGCGAAGCTTCGGCGAGTGGCACAGAGCTCAACCAAGGCTGAATGTGCTCCACCAAACATTGTCGAGTCTCCAGCTTGACTCAAAACTCTCGGCGGAGCTTTGGTGGGTAGCACCGAGCTTCGACCAAGGCTGAATGTGCTCCGCGAACATTGTGGAGTCTCCAGCATGGCCCAAAAATCCGGTGGAGCTTCGACAAGTGGCACAAAGCCTCGACCAAGGCTGAATGTGGTCTACCGAGCATTGTGAAGTCTCCAGCTTGACTCAAAAATCCAGTCGAAGATGCTGGAGCGGGTAAAATTCTGGAACTTGAGCCAGACACCTCTGGCGGAGGTGGTGGAGCTTTGACGAGAAGCACAGAGCTTCAACCAAGGCTGAATGTGCTTGGCCGAACATTGTGGAGTCTCCAGCTTGGCTCAAAAATCTCGGAGGAGCTTTGGCGAGTAGCACAGAGCTTCGAGTAAGGCTGAATGTGCTCTGCCAAACATTGTGGAGTCTCCAGCTTGGGTCAAAAGTCTCGGCAGAGCTTCAGTGAGCCACACAAGGCTTCGACCAAGGCTGACTGTGCTCTGCTGAACATTGTGGACTCTCGAGCTTGGCTCAAAAACCTCGGTGGAGCTTCAGCGAGTGGCACAAAGTTTCAACCAAAGTGGAATGTGCTCAGCTGAACATCGTGGAGTCTCCAGCTTAGTGTTGCAGTTAAGGGTTAAGCCTTAATTAAGGATAAGGCTTAATATGGCCTTAATATTAAGGCTTTATAACGAACTGCGCGCTTAACTTAACCCTTAATATCATCACGTGCATCATTCCACATGGCATCTCTTTTTTTTTTTTGCATCGATGGACCTGGTACTTCAAGCATGCCTCCAAAAGAGGGAGCTCTTTGGAAGTTCTTTTTCAAAGGCCCAAAACAAAATGCATCCATCAATGAAGCCTACTGTCTAGGCTGCATCCGCCATCATCGATGTGTCGAAGACCCCCCAAACAACACAGATTTAGTATTGAAGGACAGACTCAAATGGGAGGAGGCGGCATTTACAGCAGGTATGTCTAATCCCACACATAATTCCCACTCTCACCATCATTGACCAATGACCACCAGCTCATGAAGAATCAGGCTATGTCCGTGGAGAGAAGTCTGCCATGATCGCACATTTGAACCATGCCCATATGGGTCATCAGTGGCCAAAGGAAAAGCTGCACAGATCAAGGGTCGATCGCAATGTCAAGAAGGCCATGAAGCAGCCAGAACTGGTGGCGCCAACATCCCATTTACTTCGGCAGAGATAGAACATGTCCACAATCAGTTTCTACACGATGGTCTTTGTCTACAATAACGATGGGGGTAGCCACACAAGGCCATAAAGATCTTGGTTTGAAGCAGCCGTGGATATTTGTCATTCCTTGTTGTGCCCATCAAGTGAGTGCTACAAATTCTTTCCATATATTTTCCAGTATTCTCATTCAACCAAGGGAGAACTTATCCTCAGCGACTACTTAGCAGTTAATGAGGAGGCTTCTGTGGTTGCTGAACAGGCTACAGATCTTATTCCTTGGATTCTTTCTCATGACTGCGTGCGCAAGATCTTTGATGATGCGCAACCCAAGAACAATTTTGTGGTGCTCGTGTATCCTCTTGCAAACATCACCTGGTGGACAACACATTATGTGGCCTTTCATTGTCTCCTCGATCTCAAAGCTCCCTCCGGCATGCAGCATACCTTCGCTAGGAAGAGATAATCGAAGCACAGCTCGGACGTGAGCAAAACTGGAAGGCCGTAAAGAAAATAACCGAAACTGCCAATGCTCAGTGCAATCTGCTTGAGAATACCCATTTCTGGCCCTCGCTGCAGACACTTGTTGATGACATAGAGCCAATTTGCTATGCAACGAACATTAATAAAGCCAATAATATGCAAGGCGACCAAGTTCTACTGACCTTTGCAGGCCTATATCGTCATTTTGCACAGCACTCAAATAAGACTGTGTCCAAAGGTATGCTCACGCAGCTTGAGAAGCGTTGGGCAGCATTGGACCAGCCTCTGTTTATTTTCTGCCTCATCTTGAATCCGTATGAGTGTCTTGAGCGATTTGGTGACAAGGCTGGGCTAAATGTATTCGCCTTAAACACAGAAATCATTTCGGTGTGTATACATATTTTATCTGCTGTGTTGAGCTAATTCATATTTTACTGCGCACCTTGCCAGTCTTCTGCTCAGGTTCAGAATGAATCAAGCACCAAATGAACGTGATTTCTCTGACATAAAAGTCAAGAAAACCCGTCTTCATAATTGTCTCAAGACCGATAAACTACACAAGATGTCAAAGGTATGTTTCATTGCACCATCTTTATACAGCACCCACTCTCCTAATCAGCTCGGAGCGAACATTCGTGCTGCTAACTGTGAAGCGGGGCTGGTGGATGAAAGGGCCGCTCGCAGTGTCCACACAGGGCTCCTGGCCGTTCCATGATATGCTGATCTGTTGGAAGATGAGAGTGACGGCCCCTCAACCACAAAATTGATCAAGTCGTCGGCTGATTGGTGTGTGGAGATGGCGAAGTGGGTGAAAGCCGCGCAGGAGAGTGAGGAGAATGAGGATGAGGAGGCACCACAGCCTCCCCAAGGCGGACATTCACGCAGCTCTATCTTTCCGCGCTCACTGGCGACACTATTTGGTGGAATGGTGGCAAAGCCAGTTGGAAGACCGTGTCTGACGCAGTTCACATGAGAAAGACTGCTCATGGAGCTCCTTGCTGCAGAAGAAAGTGATGAAGAGCCCAACGACGGAGCTCTTTTGGTGTCTGGAGATGACTATGATATGTGAAAGACAGTCCAATAAATATTTACTGAGTGTTCGCTGAATGCCTCAAAAATCACGTGTTTGCCCTTAAGGCTTAATTAAACCTTGACCCTTAATAAGCCCTTAAAAATGCAACACTGATCCAGCCCAGCTTGACTCAAAAATCCCAGCCGAAGATGCTGGAGTGGGTACAATTCTGGAACTTGAGCCAGACATCTCCAGCGAAGGTGGTGGAGCTTCGGCAAGTGGCACAAAGCTTCGACCAAGGCTGAATGTGCTCTGCCAAATATTGTGGAGTCTCAAGCTTGTCTCAAAAATCTCGGCAGAGCTTTGGCGGGTGGCAGAGAGCTTCGACCAAGGCTGAATATGCTCTGCCGAACATTGTGGAGTCTCCAGCGTGGCTCAAAAATCTCGGCAGAGCTTCGACCAACACTGAATCTGCTCCACCAAATCTTGTGGAGCTTCCAGTGTGGCCCAAAAATCCGGCAGAGCTTCGGCAAGTGGCACAAAGCTTCGACCAAGGCTGAATGTGGTCCGCCGAACATTGTGGAGTCTCAAGCTTTGCTCAAAAATCTCAGCGGAGCTTCGGCAAGTGGCACAGAGCTTCGATCAAGGCTGAATGTGCTCTGCCGAACATTGTGGAGTCTGCAGTGGGCCCAAAAATCCTGGCGGACCTTTGGCGAGTGGCACAGAGCTTTGACCAAGCCTGAATGTGCTCCGCGAACACTGTGGAGTTTCCAGCGTGGCCCAAAAATCCAGCGGAGCTTCGGCGAGTCCCACAAAGCTTCAACCAGGGCTGAATGGGGTCCACCAAACATTGTGGAATCTCCACCTTGGGTCAAAAATCTCAGCAGAGCTTTGGCAAATTGCACAAATGCGCTAATGGACCCTGCCTTCTCGGACACAGGGGACGACTATTGCATGTCCTAAAACTCCACAATGTTCAGCGGACAACCTTCAGTGTTGGTCGAAGCTCTCTGCCACCCGTCGGAGCTCCGCCGCATTTTTGGGCCACGCTGGAAGCTCCACAATATTTGGTGGAGCATATTCAGCCTTGGTCGAAGCTCTGTGCCACTCACCGAAGCTCTGCTGAGATTTGTGAGCCAAGCTCAAGATTCTACAATGTTCAGCAGAGCACATTCAGCCTTGGTCGAAGCTTTGTGCCACTCGCCGAAGCTCCACCACCTCCGCCGCTCCACCGAGAGTTTTGAGCCAAGCTGGAGACTCCATAATGTTCGGCAGAGCAGATTCAGCCTTGGTTGAAGCTCTGTGCCACTCGCCGAAGCTCCACCGAGATTTTTGACCCAAGCTGGAGAGTGCACAATGTTTGGCAGAGCACATTGAGCCTTAGTTAAGGCTTTGTGCCACTCGCCGAAGCTCCACATGGATTTTTGAGCCAGGCTGGAGACTTCACAATGTTTGGCAGAGCACATTCAGCCTTGGTCGAAGCTTTGTGTGGCTCCCTGAAGCTCTGCCGAGATTTTTGAGCCTGCTGGAGACTCCACAATGCTCGGCAGAGGACATTCAGCCTTGGTCGAAGCTCGGCCTCTCGCCGAAGCTCCACCAGCTCTGCTGAAGATGTCTGGCTCAAGTTCCAGAATTGTACCCACTCCAGCAATCTTTGGCTCAAATTTTTGAGTCAAACTGGAGACTCCACTATGTTGGGCGGAACACATTCAGCCTTGGTCGAAGCTCTGTGCTTCTCTCCAAAGCTCCACCACCTCCACAGGAGATGTCTGGCTCAAGTTCCAGAAGTGTACCCACTCCAACATCTTTGGTTCTGCGAGATTTTCAGCAGACGCAACATGCTGAATCTTGATATCCCCAGCGGCCATGTGCTCATGGAGGTAGTGTTCACGGATATCAATGTGCTTCACATGTGCATGGCCCTTCGCTTCGCGCATGAGTGCAGAGGCCCCTCGCCGAAGCTCCACCACCTCGGCCGGAGATATCTGGCTCAAGTTCCAGAATTGTACCCACTCCAGCTTTTTCAGCTGCGATTTTTGAGTCCAGCTGGAGACTTCACACTGTTCGGTGGAAACATTCAGCCTTGCGCGAAGCTCTGTGCCACTCGCTGAAGCCCCACCGAGAGTTTTGAGCCAAGCTGGAGACTCCACAATGTTCAGCGGAGCACATTCAGCCTTGGTTGAAGCTCTGTGCCACTCGCTGAAGCCCCACCGAGAGTTTTGAGCCAAGCTGGAGACTCCACAATGTTCGGCGGAGCACATTCAGCCTTGGTCAAAGCTTTGTGCCACTCGCTGAAGGTCCACCGCCTTTGCCGGAGATGTCTGGCTGAAGTTCCAGAATTTTACCCACTCCAGCATCTTCAGCTGCAATTTTTGAGTCAAGCTGGAGAATCCACAATGTTTGGCGGAGAACATTCAGCCTTGGTTGAAGCTTTGTGTCACTTGCTGAAGCTGCACTGAGATTTTTGAGCCAAGCTGGAGACTCCACAATATTCGGCGGAGCACATTCAGCCTTGGTCAAAGCTCTGTGCCACTTGCCAAAGCTCCACCACCTCCACCAGAGATGTCTGGTTCAAGTTCCAGAATCGTACGCACTCCATCATCTTTGGCTGGGAGTTTTGAATCAAGCTGGAGACTCCAAAATGTTCAGCAGAGCACATTCAGCTTTGGTGGAAGCTCTGTGCTTCTCGTCGAAGCTCTGCCGAGATTTTTGACCCAAGCTGGAGACTGCATAATGTTTGGCGGAGCACATTCAGCCGAGGTTAAACCTCTGTGCTACTCACCGAAGCTCACCTGACATTTTTAAGCCACACTGGAGACTCCACAAGCCAAAGATGCTGGAGTGGGTACAATTCTGGAACTTGAGCCAGACATATTCGGCGGAGGTGTTGGAGCTTCTGCGAGAAGCACAGAGCTTTAACCAAGGCTGAATATGCTCCGACAAACATTGTAGAGTCTCCAGCGTGACTCGAAATCTCAGTGGAGCTTCAGCGAGAAGCACAGAACGTCGACCAAGGCTGAATGTGCTCCATGGAACATTGTGCAGTCTCCAGCTTGCATCAAACATCTTGGCGGAGCATAGGCGAGTGGCACAAAGCTTTAACCAAGGCTCAATGTGCTCCACCAAACATTGTGCAGTCTCCAGCTTGGGTCAAAAATATCGGCAGGGCTTCAGCAAGTGGCACAGGCTTGCAACCAAGGGTGAATGTGCCAAACATTGTGGAGTCTTCAGCTTGACTCAAAAATTGCAGCCGAAGATGCTGGAGTGGGTACAATCCTGGAACTTGAGCCAGACATCTCGGGCGGAGGTGTTGGAGCTTCAGCGAGAAGCACAGTGCTTCGACCAAGGTTGAATGTGGCCTTAGTTAAAGCTTTGTGCCACTCGCCAAAGCTCCACCACCTCCACCAGAGATGTCTGGCTCAAGTTCCATAATTGTACCCACTCCAGCTTCTGCATCTGCCAGGGTGAATGTGCCAAACATTGTGGAGTCTTCTTCAGCTTGACTCAAAAATTGCAGCCGAAGATGCTGGAGTGGGTACAATCCTGGAACTTGAGCCAGACATCTCAGGCGGAGGTGTTGGAGCTTCGGCGAGAAGCACAGTGCTTCGACCAAGGTTGAATGTGGCCTTGGTTAAAGCCTTGTGCCACTCGCCGAAGCTCCACCACCTCCACCAGAGATGTCTGGCTCAAGTTCCAGAATTGTACCCACTCCAGCTTCTGCATCTGCGATTTTTGAGCCAAGCTGGAGACTTCACAATGTTCGGCGGAAAACATTCAGTGTTGGTCGAAGCTCTGTGCCACTTGCTAAAGCTCCACTGAGAGTTTTGTGCCAAGCTGAAGACTCCATAATGTTTGGCAGAGCACATTCAGCCTTGCTTGAAGCTCTGTGCCACTCGCCGAAGCTCCGCGGAGATTTTTGACTCAAGCTGGAGACTGCACAATGTTTGGCAGAGCACATTCAGCCTTGGTCCAAGCTCTGTGCATCTCGCCGAAGCTCCACCGAGAGTTTTGAGCCAAGCTGGGGACTTGACGGTGTTCAGCGGAGCACATTCAGCCTTGGTCGAAGCTCGGTGCTACCTGCCGAAGCTCCACCCCGATTTCTGAGCCAGGTGGGAGACTCCACAATGTTCGGCGGAGCACATTCAGCCTTGGTCGAAGCTCAGTGCTACCTGCCAAAGCTCTGCCGAGAGCTTTGAGCCAAGCTGAAGACTTGACAATGTTCAGCGGAGCACATTCAGCCTTGGTTGAAGCTCAGTGCTACCTGCCAAAGCTCCGCTGAGAGTTTTGAGCCAAGCTGGGGTCTCGATGGTGTTCAGTGGAGCACATTCTGCCTTGGTCGAAGCTCGGTGCTACCTAATGTTGCCGCGACTCGCGACTCCGAGGCTTTAAGTCGACTCCGCAAGTCGACTAAAGTCGAGTCGAGTCGAGTCACAGATGTGACTCCGTGCGACTCGCAAGTCGAACCGAGTCGACTTGCCCCGACTTCGAGTGACTCGGAGTCGGTCTCAAAAGTCGATTATGTACTTTTCATCGAATACTGCTCAGAGGAGTTGAGAGGACTCGGATAGCACTCGAAAATCACATCAAACATTGATCTTCCATCCAACTTCGCAACTTTCCTTGCGAAGGGTTATGCAACGGCAGTGGCGGATACAACATACCTCCAAAATACTTGAGCAGGCTTGTGAAGAGGTATAGAATACCCAAGAACTCACCGTGTGAAGTGCAACACCCTTAATTTAACAAAATGCGGTGTTGAAGTCAAGGGATCAAGTTTTGATGTCTCATCATTTTCTTGTGAGGGTTATGAGGGCGCTTCGGTACTGGTAAACATACCTCAGACACATTTGAGAGGAGCATGGAGGAGGTATATAGCACACCAAAACTGACCACATGAAGTGCCACACCTTGAACACGACAGAGTGCGGCTTTCAAGTCAACAGGTGAAATGTTGATATCACATCGCTTTTTTGCACGGGTCATGGGGGCACATTTAGTAATTATCAACTAAACGACACCTCAAGCTCCTTGGCACATAGTGTTGTAACTTGGTACTGCCTCGGTCACGATAAAGGTACAGACTGGATAGAAGAAACTATGTATCTCCGGGCACTTCTGAACTTCGCATCATTCACAACCTTCACAGAGTTCAGTCTGGAAGTCGGGTGGGTTAATGAGTAGTCCTGAATGCTTGCCTAGCCTGAAGAGGAGTTCCCAGCTCTCGAGTGGACATCTAATGTGCGATAATCAGAGTTGATCAGAAGAAAAGTACTAAATTGAATATGCACCTTGATTTGCGAACGCGGTGAACTTTGGAGCCTGAGATTGAGCAAGTGCGCTGCACAGGCAACACGAGTGGTCCAGCGGGTGTCATATGATGTGTGATTGTTAAAAAGTCCTTGAGTAGCCGCATTATCGCCAGCGTTGTCGGAAATAATGGTGTGAACTAAGATGGAGGACTAGTAGGTGAAGAAAGTATAAGTAATGTTATCGGGGTAGAGGTGAAGCTACAGACCCGTGGATTCTTGAGGAAGATCAGTGCACTCTATAGAGCGGGATTAGTTCCAGTACCTAAGGGAAATCGGGTCATACCGAAAAGAAACGGTTGCTTTCCATTCGGGACCATGAATCAAATTGTACATTCACAGATGGATTGGACAAAGGGCGAGGGACCTGTTCGTAATGGGCGACAGCATTTGAGGGTGGGTTGTGTTGAGACATTGTCTGTTGCCGTCGAGTTCCTGATCTTTTTAAAGTTTCGACCAGACACCTGATACACGGTCGAACGTTACTGATCCGATTTAGAACTGGAGGGTTCCACGGCACCCCACGGCCAGCAAAGACCTCCGATACAGCCGACAGTGAGGATCCAGCATTTGAGAGTAATAGTTGACCTTGAGAAGCATGTTTGTGGGATAAAATACGTCAAGTTTTAATCGAACCCTGGGACCTGGGACTTGAACCACATGTTAGAAGCGGGCCCCAATTCCCAGAAGATCCCGGCATGTCGGCAAAGGTGCAGCAAAAAAGGCTGAACTGTGTTTACTCAGCAATACTCCGTCCCCGAAATGACCGAGTTACCTGGTTGAACATTCAACCAACTTCTTTCTGAACTTCAATGACCCGAATTAAATCCCTGACCTGTCCTACGACAGCCATTGGCCATTGGGTTGATATTCCCCTTCGACAGGCAGTTAATATCAAGTTAATATCAAGTTAATATCTCTTGCATTGACATTTCATATCTTTTCAAGGGCGTCTCGTGAACAATTTTTGATGACACGTTATCTAGCATTCGGACTTTCACAACACGGCTTGTTCATTTAAAAAGGTCCTCCCAGCGACTCATCCTGAAATTGTCGTCATCTCACAATGCCTCCTCAACGCGGTGGGGTCCCTGCACCAGCACAACCTCCTGCACCTGAAGAATCGACCCGCACAACTCGACGCCAGGCTGCCGCTTTGGCTACCGACAACATCCCAGCCCCTCCTGCAGCAGGAGGTCGTGTGTGCGCTCCCCGGGCTGGCGGGCGCAACACCAACCCGCCACAAGAAGATCCCCAGCCCTTGGCGCCAGGGCCAGGTGCCCTAGAACCGGCTCGTGGCTTTGCTCCATTAACTGGTACGCACTCTCAGTTCATCTTTCTCCTGAACAAACTTTTTATGCACAAGTTAGTGTTGCCCCCTACTCGAGTCGGACCCGGATCCGGATCCGGAAGCCGCGGTAACATATTCTCTCTCAGCCAGAGCTCTCAATGCTCACACATTCACTGTAGATCGGGCTGTTGCTCCAGCTGCCTCCTCTTCACGCCAGCAGACTCCGAGGACGGTAATTTCCATCGCTGTTTTTATTCCCCACTCTCTGACTTTGCGTACAGCCTGTCCGATCCACCACCAACAGTCCCTTACAATTCCCACCTCAGACCCCTGGTCGCAATGCAGCAAACCGGCTTTTAACCCAGTTGAACCACCAAACTCAGATGGCGAGTCCAGGCCCCCCTGTCCGAAATTTCAGTGATGATTCATCGCCCTCATCTTCGGAATCTGATCCGCTGCCTGTGCCCCAACCGCGACGAGTTGTTCGGGCACGAATCCAACCTCTCACAGCTCTGCACACCGACACAGAGGAAGAGTCCGCAGCCGACAATCGGCCCTCCCGCTCTCGGGTCAGGCCTACTCGTTCCAGGCAGCCGCCTGGTTCACAGGCTTCCTCTCAAAGCGGTGAGTTGAACAATATATTGAGTATCTACCTCACTTTGAGCTGACCTACGTACACAGAGGGAGACCAGTCCGATGCCTGGACTGGATACCAAATTGATCAAGCGAAGTATGCATGGGCCGAGGACGCTACACTTAAAGCAAATAATGTATCGGCCGACTGCCAGGCCTTTTACGGCCAGCACATTGAGCATTACGGCTACAAGTGTCGCCTATGCCCGTGAGTGTCACCACAGTCGTAGAGAGCACCACATTAAACTCTTCCAGGCAAGTTGATTCTTCTGGCAGTAGTCTTACCACTCGCCGGAAGCACCTTGGTAAAGACCACCGACCTCAATACCTCCAGCTCATTGCGGATCGGAAACTGCCGAACAAACTTCCCGAAGCTTTGCAGAAGGAAAGGGAAGAGCAGCGCGCCAGGGACATGCAACGAACACCCTTCTCTATTGCTGCCTTTGAGGAGAAATTGGTGCAAGTCATTGTCTCAAACGATTTGGTTGGTGAAACTTTGTCGTTTGATCAATCACTTATTCATTTGCTAGTCAATTAATTTGATTGAAAACCACGAGTTTCGTGATTTATTGCTCTTGCTCCGCGAGTCCTTGCAAGACAAGGACATCCCACACCGAACCAAGCTTCGCTCTTTAATTTTGGATGTGTGGTTGAAGTACTACGACAGTCTCAAGAAGGAGCTGAAGGTTAGTGCCGCCCGATGCAAAGTACAATTCTGAACGCACATTAAATACACCAGGAATCACTGGGCAAGATATCATTCACCGGTGATATGTGGAGTAGTAAAGGACTGCAACCGTATCTGGCCCTCACTGCCCATTGGCTCGGTCGAAAAGGAGAGCAGGTTGTGTTGCGCCAAGCCCTCCTTGCATTTCGGCGTGTTCGAGGATCTCACAGTGGCGAGAGAATTGCTCGCATTGTATTCCATATTTGCGATCAAGCTGATATATTGGAAAAGGTAACGCAGCCCGCTGCCATAATCTTCCTGCACTCACCTCCAGATTTTAGATGGGACCCTTTACGATGGACAATGCCTCGAACAACGCGACTTTCCTCACACATCTCTCTATCCTTCTCGCTGAGAGGGGTATCGACTTCGATGCCGATGCAAATTATATCCACTGTTTTGCTCACGTCATCAACCTGTGCTCTCAGGCCGTCATACGAGCCATGGAGAAGCAGGACAGCCAGGACGACCACCCGGAGACGGAGACTGAAACAGAGTCGGACGAGGCTGGACGTGCCGTACGTGCACGTCGCCGTGCCGGCCCTATTCGCCGTGCCCGGAAAACAGTTGCCTTTGTTCGGAAGTCGGGGCAGAGGCGTGATGAGCTCTTGACACTTATTAAAACAGGGAACGAGAGCCAGCTATGGACGGAGGTTCGTGTCAACAGCAGGACCGGTACCGCCGAAAGGGTCATTACTTCCCTTTCGGAAGTCACTGTCTTGCCCGATGTCAAAACCCGTTGGGACTCGGTATTCTACATGCTACGTCGCCTTCGATACCTACAGGAGGTGAGTTGTGTCATACCTTTCTCAATTTCATCACTCATCTCATGCATCTAGCCGGTGACTCGATTTTTTGCGATGAACCGTGATGCACAAGCGTTCAAGCATCCGCTAGAAAATAGGCACTGGAACCGGCTGGAAATTCTTGAGTTGATTTTACAGGTGCGTCAAGTCACTGCTTATTTTATCTCTGTGTATTTATCGGCCCACTTCAACTAGCAACCACATACCGTGCAGACAATCATGTCCTCCGAGAACACACCTATCCTTGCGGCAACAATTCCCGCATTTGAGTTGTTCATATCTTCTTGGGAGGCCATGATCGCCGACTCCGATCTTGAGGATCAGAACATTGCAAATATAATTTCCCCTGGTTTGGAGATCGCTAGGAAATATTACGACAAGTTCGATAACACAGATGCCTATATCATCGCAATGTGTGAGTCCATACGATTCAATTAGTCTCTGATTCCTCGCTAACTTCAACCACAGTTATTAATCCATCAATTCGATTGGAATGGATTAAGAAAAACTGGTCTGCTGAAGACCAGGAGGCGGCCAAGGAAGTCATCTTGCGTAAGGTTAGGATCGGAGCACTTCATTTTCGCTGCTTGGCTGATACAATTGTCCAGCTCCAATCCTATCGGGATTTGGATGCGGAAAGCCCCATGTCCGGATCCAGTAGTCCAGGTGGATCTCAGGGCTCCCGCCACTCATCCAGGTCTCGCACTCAAGGATCCCGACCCCCATCTCGGTCTCGGACTCCAGCAGCAGCACCTACAATGATTTTGCAGGTGGCACACAAGTACCGCAACGTGCAACAGGCGCTGGACTTTTCTGCTGGATTGCCAACGGAGCTGGACGGTTTTTGGTCGGTACAGGAGGAGATGAACAGCTATGTTCAAAGTCCGATTCCTCCACCAAAAACCACCGACATGATTGGCTATTGGACGGTACGGTTCAGGTTTTATTTTGGTGATTTTAGTCACTGAGTACGCAATTAGAATCACGGAATGGGTACATGGCCTACGATATACCGCCTCTTCCTCGATTACGCCCCCATTCAGGCAACATCTGTGCCCTCAGAACGAGTATTTTCATCCTCTGCAGAGACTGATACAAAGCGGCGAAATCGGATAAGTCCGCATTTAATGGAGGCACTTCAAATGCTCAAGTTCCATTTCAAGAAATCACGGTTGAATTTCATGTCGGAGTGGCAGTCAGCCCCGGTTGCCGATGACGAAGAAGACTGGCTTCATAACCTGGCTGCTGCAAGCGATGAGGTTGAACGACAGGAGGCGATGGATGCACTCACGGAAAGCTTCGAGATGGAGCATATCGTAGCCCACATGCCAGAGGAGGCGAATGCGTAGCTTGATTTTTTTGATTGTATTTGTAACTGTACACAACTTGGCTATCATGCACTCCTTGTTTTACCATCGATCTCAAAAAATGCTCAGAAAAGTCCGACTTCATCGACTCGAGTCGACTCGAGTCGACTTGGAGTGACTCACCGGGCCGGAGTCGAGTCGAGTCGAGTCGAGTCGAACGGCTCCCGGAGTCGACTTACCGAGTCGTGACTCGACTTTTGGAGTCGCGGCAACATTAGTGCTACCTGCCGAAGGTCTGCCGAGACTTTTGAGCCAAGCTGGAGACTCAACGATGTTTGGCGGAGCACATTCAGCCTTAGTGTAAGCTCTGTGCATCTCACCGAAGCTCTGCCAAGATTTGTGAACCACGCTGGAGACTCCACAATGTTTGGTGGAGCACATTCAGCCTTCGTTGGAGCTCTGTGCCACTCGCCGAAGCACCGCTGAGATTTTGACCCAAGCTGGAGACTGCACAATGTTTGGGAGAGCACATTCAGCCTTGCTCGAGGCTCTGTGCTACTCACCGAAGCTCCGCCGAGATTTTTGAGCCAAGCTGGAGACTCCACAATGTTCGGCCAAGCATATTCAGCCTTGGTTAAAGCTTTATGTCACTCGCTGAAGCTCCGCCGAGATTTTTGAGCCACGCTGGAGACTCCTTATTGTGCCCATTTGAGGTTTGTCCCTTCCTTGCCATTTATTTATTCTCTTACTTACTGGTGTCGTAGTATTATTCTTATTAGGTTTGCAATACAGTTGTTCACCTTATTGTGCCCGTCAGAGTATTATTCCTATTAGTGGAGTCTGGCTCAAAGCTCTTGCCAGAGCTTCAGCAGGTGGCACAGAGCTTCCACCAAGGCTGAATGTTCTCCACCAAACGCTTTGGAGTCTCCAGCTTGACTCCAAAATCGCAGCCAAAGATGTTGGAGTGGGGACACTTCTGGAACTTGAGCCAGACATCTCCTGCAGAGGTGGTGGAGCTTCGGAGAGAAGCACAGGGCTTCGACCAAGGCTGAATGTGTTCCACCGAACATTGTGGAGTCTCCAGTTTGACTCAAAAATTCAAGCCAAAGATTGCCGGGGTGGGTACAATTCTGGAACTTGAGCCAGACATCTTCAGTGGAGTTTGTGGAGCTTCGGCGAGATGCAGCGCTTCGAACAAGGCTGAATGTCCTCTGCCGAGCATTGTGGAGTCTCCAGCAGGCTCAAAAATCTCGGCAGAGCTTTGGCGAGCCACACAAAGCTTCGACCAAGGCTGAATGTGCTCTGCCAAACATTGTGAAGTCTCCAGCCTGGCTCAAAAATCTCGGTGGAGCTTCGGTGAGTGGCACAGAGCTTCAACCAAGGCTGAATGTGCTCTGCTGAACATTATGGAGTCTCCAGCTTGGCTCAAAACTCTCGAGTGGCACAAAGCTTCGAGTGAGGGTGAATGTGCCCTGCCAAACATTGTGGAGTCTCCAGCTTGGGTCAAAAGTCTCAGCAAATCTTCAGCGAGTGGCACAGAGCTCCAACCAAGGCTGAAGGTGCTCCACCGAACATTGTGGAGTATCCAGCGTGGCTCAAAAATCTCAGCAGGGCTTCGACCAACACTGAATCTGCTCCACCAAATCTTGTGGAGCTTCCAGCATGGCCCAAAAATTCGGCAGAGCTTCGGCAAGTGGCACAAAGCTTCGACCAAGGCTGAATGTGGTCCACTGAACATTGTGGAGTCTTCAGCAGGCCCAAAAATCTCGGCGGACCTTTGGCGAGTGGCACAGAGCCTTGACCAAGCCTGAATGTGCTCCGCGAACACTGTGGAGTCTCCAGCGTGGCCCAAAAATCCAGCAGAGCTTCCACAAGTCCCACAAAGCTTCGACCAAAGCTGAATGTGGTCCACCAAACATTGTGGAGTCTCCACCTTGGGTCAAAAATCTCGGCAGAGCTCTGGCAAATTGCACAAATGCGCTGATGGACCCTGCCTTCTCGGACCCAGGGGACGACTCTGAATTGCATGTCCTCAAACTCACCCATGATCCAGTTTGGGAGCTTGACTCAAAAATCCCAGCCAAAGATGCTGGAGTGAGTACAATTCTGGAACTTGAGCCAGACATCTCTGGCAGAGGTGGTGGAGCTTTGGCGAGGGGCACAAAGCTTCGACCATGGTGGAATATGCTACGCCAAACATCGTGGAGTCTCCAGCATGGGTCAAAAATCTCGGTGGAGCTTCGGCGAGTGGCACAAACCTTTAACCAAGGCTGAATGTGCTCCACCAACATTGGGCAGTCTCCCGCTTGGGTCAAAAAGCTTGGTGGAGCTTCAGCGAGTAGCACAAAGCTCTCCACCAACCATTGTGCAGTCTCCGCTTGTTTCGGTGGAGCTTCGGCAAGTGGCACAGGCCTTTGAGCAGGGTTGAATATGCTCCACTGAATGTTGTGAAATCTCCAGCTTGACTCAGAAATCCCAGCCAAAGATGCAGGAGTGGGTACAATTCTGGAACCTGAGCCAGACATCCCAGCGGAGGTGTTGGAGCTTCAGCGAGAAGCACAGAGCTTTGACCAAGGCTGAATGTGCTCCACCAAACATTGTGCAGTCTCCAGCTTGGGCCAAAATTCTGGTGGAGCTTCGGCGAGACGCACAAAGCTTCAAGCAAGGCTGAATGTGCTCCACCCAACATTGTGCAGTCTCCAGCTTGGGTCAAAAATCTCGGCGGAGCTTCAGCAAGTGGCACAGAGCTTTGACCAAGGCTGAATGTGCTCTGCCAAATATTGTGGAGTCTCCAGCGTGGTTCAAAACCTCGGTGGAGCTTCGGCAGGATGCACAGAGCTTGACCAAGGCTGAATGTCCCTCTGCCATGAACATTGTGGAGCCTCCAGCAGGCTCAAAATCTCGGTGAAGCTTCGGCGAGCCACACGAAGCTTGGACCAAGGCTGAATGTGCTCCGCCGAACATTGTGAAGTCTCCAGCATGGCTCAAAAATCTCGGTAGAGCTTCAGCAACTGGCAGAAAGCTTTAACCAAGGCCAAGTTCCAGAATTGTACCCACTCCAGCATCTTCAGCTGCAATTTTTGACTCAAGCTGGAGACTCCACAATGTTTGGCACATTCACCCTTGGTCGAAGGCCTGTGCCACTTGCCAAAGCCCTGCCGATATTTTTGACCCAAGCTGGAGACTGCACAATGTTTGGTGGAGCACATTGAGCCTTGGTCAAAGCTTTGTGCCACTCGCCTACACTCTGCCAAGATGTTTGATGCAAGCTGGAGACTGCACAATGTTCCGTGGAGCAAATTCAGCCTTGGTCGACGCTCTGTGCTTCTCGCTGAAGCTCCACTGAGATTTTCACCCACGCTGGAGACTCCACAATGTTTGGCGGAGCATATTCAGCCTTGGTTAAAGCTCTGTGCTTCTTGCAGAAGCTCCACACCTCCGCCAGAGATGTCTGGCTCAAGTTCCAGAATTGTACCCACTCCAGCATCTTTGGCTCGTGGAGTCTCTAGCGTGGCTCAAAATGTCAGGGGAGCTTCGGTGAGTAGCACAGAGGTTTAACCTAGGCTGAATGTGCTCCACCAAACATTGTGCAGTCTCCAGCTTGGGTCAAAAAATCTCGGCGGAGCTTTGGTGAGTGGCACAGAGCTTCCACCAACGCTGAATGTGCTCCACTGAACATCGTTGAGTCTCCAGCTTGGCTCAAAACTCTCGGCAGAGCTTTGGCAGGTAGCACAGAGCTTCCACCAAGGCTGAATGTGCTTTGTCGAACATTGTGCAGTCTCCAGCTTGACTCAAAAATCGCAGCTGAAGATGCTGGAGTGGGTACAATTCCAGAACTTGAGCCAGACATCTCTGGCAGAGGTGTTGGAGCTTCAGCAAGAAGCACAGAGCTTCGACCAAGGCTGAATGTGCTCCACTGAACATTGTGGAGTCTCTAGCATGGCTCAAAAATCTCAGTGGAGCTCCAGCGAGAAGCACAGAGCTTCGACCAAGGCTGAATGTGCTCCGCTGAACATTGTGCAGTCTCTAGCTTGGGTCAAAAAATCTCGGCAGAGCTTCGGCGAGTGGAATGATTCCAAGGTCCGCCATGCTCCATCACATTGATCATGACTCCCCACACAAACTTGGGCGACCCCGGCCTCAGCATGGACTGACCCCCCAATCTGGTTACACAACCTTGGGGAAACTCCGGCCTCAGAGAGCTTCGGCGAGAAGCACAGTGCTTCGACCAAGGCTGAATGTGCTCGGCTGAACATTGTGCAGTCTCCAGCTTGACTCAAAATCCCAGCCGAAGATGCTGGAGTGGGTACAATTCTGGATCTTGAGCCAGATATCTCTGGAAGCTCCGCCCTGCTCAATCACATTGATCACGACACCCCACACAAACTTGGGCGACCCCGGCTTCAGTGTGGACTGACCCCCAATCTGATTATGAGGCACACATGCCCCATGGCCTGCCTTCACCAGTGCCATGCCCCACACAACCTTGGGGAAAACCCTGGCCTCAGCGTGGGCAACACCGTTCCGAAGAAGAGGCGGATTGGCAGGCACCCGATATACCGTTTATCAATCCCGTCAAATGGAGAGGAAAAGCAAAAGACGTAGTTGTAGAGCATGTCATACCAGACGGAGAAGATGACACTGAAGACAATCGCAGACAACAAAGACCTCAAAGACTTTCTCGTTCCTGAGAACAGCACCATGTGTGTGGACTCCCAATGTCGGACATGTTTTTTGGGGCGACTTCATCAATGCCAGTGAGCTTGGTGTAAACAAGTTTTTTTGCGGTGGTGATGTGGAACAGGAAACCACAAGT
This sequence comes from Mycena rebaudengoi, assembly GCA_029282285.1. Classification (NCBI taxonomy): domain Eukaryota; kingdom Fungi; phylum Basidiomycota; class Agaricomycetes; order Agaricales; family Mycenaceae; genus Mycena; species Mycena rebaudengoi. The sequence continues at coordinate 5,777 of JARJCX010000158.1, read as the reverse complement.
GTGAGGAGGCACTCAGCATGCATGGTGGTTGACCGCAACTTGAATTGTCATTCATGGACCACAAAGTTCGGCGGTGCACATTCAGCCTTGGGTTGAAGCTGCGTGTTGTAACCTGCATATATCCTAGTTGTTGTCTGCCCATCAGAGTTCTGTCACAGCAGTGTTGTGACTGCTTTTCTGTATGATGCCATGAGTGGTATTGGGGTAAGCCATCCCCAACATGATTCCAGGACTCGTACCGATTGTGGCCAGATAGGGCGCAAATTAATGGCGTGCCAACTGGACTCTGGGTGAGTTGTGTCCGAGAAGGCAGGGTCCCATGAGCGCATTTGTGCAATTCGCTGAAGCTCTGCCAAGGTTTATTAATCCAAGGTGGAAGACTCCACAATGTTTGGCGGACCACATTCGCCTTGGTCACAGCTTTGTGCCACTTGCTGAAGCTCTGCCCAGATTTTTGAGCAACCTGGAGACTCCACAATGGGTGGCGGAGCAGCATTCAGCCTTGGTCGAAGCTCTGCATCTCGCCGAAGCTCCACCAGATTTTTGGGCCATGCTGGAAACTCCACAATATTCAGCAAGTATGTTCAGCCTTGGTCAAAGCTTGCGCAATTCAACCGAAGCTCCGCCGCAATTTTTGACCCAAGCTAGAGACTGCACAATGTTTGGCAGAGCACATTCAGCCTTGGTTAAAGCTTTGTGGCAACTTGCTGAAGCTCTGCCCAGATTTCTCACCCACGCTGGAGACTCCACAATGTTGGCTGAGCACATTCGGCCTTGGTCGAAGCTCTGTGCTTCTCGCGTGAAGCTCCAACACCTCTGCCAGAGCTGTCTGGCTCAAGTTCCGGAATTGTACCCACTCCAGCATCTTCAGCTGCGATTTTGAGTCAAGCTGGAGACTGCACAATGTTCGACAAAGCACATTCAGCCTTGGTGGAAGCTCTGTGCCACCTGCCAAAGCTCTGCCCGAGAGTTTTGAGCCAAGCTGGAGACGCGACGATGTGCAGTGGAGCACATTCGCCGTGGTGGAAGCTCTGTACCACTCACCAAAGCTCCGCCGAGATTTTTGACCCAAGCTGGAGACGCACAATGTTCAGCGAGCACATTCAGCCATGCTGGAGACTCCAGAATATTTTGGCGGAGACACACTCAGCCTTGGTCGAAGCTTTGTGCCACTCGCCGAGGCTCTGCCGGATTTTGGGCCACATTGGAGACTCCACAATGTTCGCGGAGCACATTCAGCCTTGGTCTGTGCCACTGTGCCGAAGCTCTGCCGAGATTCTTTGACCCAAGCTGGAGACTGCACAATGTTCAGCAGAGCACATTCAGCCTTGGTCAAAGCTCTGTGCTTCTGGCCGAAGCTCCACCAAGATCTTTGAGCCACCCTGGAGACTCCACAATGTTCAGCAGAGCACATTCAGCCTTGGTGGAAGCTCTGTGGCACTCGCCAAAGCCCCACCGAAAGCTTTGAGCCAAGCTGGAGACTCCACCATGTTTGGCGGAGCACATTCAGCCTTAGTTGGAGCTCTGTGCCACTCACCGAAGCTCCACCGAGACTTTTGAGCCAAGCTGGAGACGCCACAATGTTCGGCGGGGCACATTCAGCCTTGGTCGAAGCTTTGTGCAACTCGCCGAAGCTCCACCACCTCTGCTGGAGATGTCTGGGTCAAGTTCCAGAATTGTACCCACTCCAGCATCTTCAGCTGCGATTTTTGAGTCAAGCTGGAAACTTCACAATGTTGGCGGAAAACATTCATCGTTGGTCGAAGCTCTGTGCCACTCACTGAAGCTCCACCAAGAGTTTTGAGCCAAGCTGGAGACTCCACAATCTTCAGTGGAGCACATTCAGCCTTGGTCGAAGCTTTGTGTCACTCGTCAAAGCTCATCACCTCCATCGGAGATGTCTGGGTCAAGTTCCAGAATTGTACTAGAATTGTACCCACTCCAGCACTCTTTGGCTAGAATTTTTGAGTCAAGCTGGAGACTCCACAATGTTCAGCGGAGCACATTAAGCCTTGGTTGAAGCTTTGTACCACTTGCCAAAGCCGCACCGAGATTTTTGGGCCAAGCTGGAGACTCCACAATGTTCAGCGGAGCATATTCAGCCTTGCTTGAAGCTCTCTGCCACTCGCCGAAGCTCCACCACCTCCACCAGAGATGTCTGGCTCAAGTTCCAGAATTGTACCCACTCCAGCATCTTTGGCTGGGATTTTTGAATCAAGCTGGAGACTCCAAAATGTTTGGCGGAGCACATTCAGCCTTGGTGGAAGCTCTGTGCTTCTTGTCGAAACTCTGCTGGGATTTTTGACCTAAGCTGGAGATTGCACAATGTTTGGCGGAGCACCTTTAGCCTTGGTTAAACCTCTGTGCCACTCACGAAGCTCCCCCGACATTTTTGAGCCATGCTGGAGACTCCACGATGTTAGGGGGAGCACATTCAGCCTTGGTCAAAGCTCTGTGCTTCTCACCCAAGCTCCACCACCCCCGCCAGAGATGTCTGGCTTAAGTTCCAGAATTGTACCCATTCCAGCATCTTTGGCTGGGATACTTGAGGCAAGCTGGAGACTCCACAGTGTTCGGCGGAGCAGATTCAGACTTGGTCAAGGCTCTGCGCTTCTTGCCAAGGCTCTGCGGAGATTCTTGATAAGCCCCTAGCAGGCACTCCAGATTTTCAGGAGATTTCGGGAGCAATATTCAGGGTCAGGAACATGTTGCGAGAGTGTTGCCGGGTGTTAAAACGGGATATGCCCAGAACTGTTGTGGTTCCCGCTTGTCCGCTGCATCCTGGATCCAAGTAAATAATTCAGGTGCATTATTACAATCTTATAACTTTTGCCTATTCGCCGACGGCATGTGCAAATAAATATCTGGGGGAGCGGTCAAAAATCTCAGTGGAGCTTCGGTGAGTGGCACAAAGCTTCGACCAAAGCTGAATGTGCTCCGCCAAACATTGTGGAGTCTCCAGCTTGGGTCAAAAATATTGGCGGGGCTTCGGCAAGTGGCACAGGCCTTTGACCAAGGCTAAATATGCTTCACTGAATATTGTGGAGTCTCCAGCTTGACTCAAAAATCCAGCCAAAGATGCTGGAGTGGATACAATTCTGGAACATGAGCCAGACATCTCTGGCAGAGGTAGTGGAGCATCAGCGAGGCACAGTGCTTTGACCAAGTCTGTATGTCGTCTGCCGAACATTGTGGAGTCTCCAGCGTGGCTCACAAATCTCAGTGGATATTTGGCGAGTGGCACAAAGCTTTAACCAAGGCTGAATGTGCTCTGCCAAACATTGTGCAGTCTCCAGCTTGGGTCAAAATCTCAGCGGAGCTTCGGCAATTGCACAAAGCTTCGACCAAGGCTGAATATGCTTGGCCGAATATTGTGAAGTCTCCAGCTTGAATCAAAAATCCCAGGCAAAGAGGCTGGAGTGGGTACAATTCTGGAACTTGAGCCAGACATCTCTGGTGGAGGTGTTGGAGCTTCGGCGAGAAGCACAGAGCTTTACAGCTAAGCTCAGAACAATAGACAAAAATGATTTTCAAGCAAAGTTCGGGAAGGAGCCAAAATTGGAGAAAATTGGGTCAGCCGCTGTCAAATTTCGCGCCAGGACTCCAAAAAAGGGCCTTACTCCACAGAAATGACAACTTTTTCGTGGAGCGCAAGTCCGGCCCGATCTTTGCTTTAAAATTCATTTGTGTCTATAGTTTTGAGCTTAGCTGTAACCAAGGCTGAATGTGCTCCGCTGAACATTGTGGGGTCTCCAGCTTGGCTCAAATATCTCAGCCGAAGATTCTGGAGTCTGGAACTTGGGTCAGACATCTCCGGCCAGGGGCACAAAGCTCCAATCAATGCTGAATTCTGCTCCGCCAAACATTGTGGGGTCCCTAGCTTGGCTCAAATATCTCAGCCGAAGATTCTGAAGTCTGGAACTTGAGCCAGACATCTCTGGTGAGTGGGTTACATTGTAAATACACACTTTTCGCTGAACCTTGATATACATGAATCGTTCAAGCCTATCTTTGTGCAAAATTTACTGTTCTTCAACCTCCCCCCTCACCCTCCAATCACTTGTGCGGACGCTCAGCCGAGTGCCGCTTGCACAGCCACCCTAGCTGCCATCCACTGTCTGCCCCATGCGTCGTCAACTCAGCAGCGGTGCCCAAGATTCTCCCATTCTCCCCACCACGTCGCTCCTCAACTTTCCGTCATCTATGCTCCCTTTCTTCTCTCTGTGCACCCTCCCCACCTGCTTGTTGCGTACATCCAGCACTCTGGCAAGGCCCATTATCCCGTCAATGACGACCACACACCTTGGGCATCCTGTCAAGACTCTGCCTCAAGTCATCACATCCTCGCCTCAAATCACCTCAAGACTCCTTCATCATCTCCACCTCAAGAGTGCACCTCAAGTCATCTCAACCCCGCTCAAGTCATCAAGACTCATCAAGATTTCTTCCTGTTGTACTACCGCTTCAAACAATGCTGAAATCACAAGTCTCGCAGATGCCCTGTTCTAGCTCAAGACGAGAAGTCGCCGCAAGTTCAAGAAACTTTCTGTTCCAAGTCGAAGATGCTGGTAGCCTCAAGCATCCTCCATGCGCAACATGTCAAGAATCCGACTGCAGCGGCGCCCTAGTCCGGTTTCCTCTGACATCTACTTCATTAGTTAGTTTGAATACACCATGTTTTGACATCTTGGATTGTATACCTGAAATTGGCTAAGAAGGGCCTGAATCGCCTGGGAAGTCAATCAACCTTGCACAATTATATCTGAATTGTCATGATTTATGGTGCTTTGCAAGAACTCAGGGTACCCATATAAGCCTCATGCCAAACTTATCTGACTGATGAGGTTTGGGGCTCTTGTGAACTTTACTGCCATATAAGGCCTCACAAAGATTTTCCCGACTTAGAAGCAACCCAGAATGTTGGCAGCTATATATGGGACACATAATATGATCCTCTTGCATTTCGCGATCATGTGATGCTGCAACTTGGCCGCGACAAGGTGTCATTCAACTGTCCTTCTTTGGACACCCAACCTTGTTTGAACTAACTATCTGGGCGAATTTATGACTCTTTTGATTGTTATGATAAAGACAGGAATTTAAATGTGGGTGTGGGATGTCCTCGGATTTGTTGTCTACAGTGTTGAATGGTGCATTTTGTACATTTCCTGCTGCCGCCACAATAATGAAATTAAATGTGCAGAGTAATGCAATAATGACAAAAGGAGTTCCCTGAAAAATTCAAAATAGAATGAGCTATTCCTATCAGACTCACATCCAGGACGGAGTTTTTTGACCTAGGTAAAATGGTGGGGAAAAAGTTTACATTTTTACAAGCCTTTTCAAATGTATCAAAAGATTTAGTTTTTTTTAAATGAAAAGGTATAAAAATAGGGCAACTTTTCGCGACGCTTTCAGCAACTAAGAAATTATTTTCTTGACAATGGGTAATGCAAGCCAGGAATAGATGCTCCGCCAAATATGGTGAAGTCTCCAGCTTGACTCAAACATCCTGGCCAAAGATGCTAGATTGGTTTCTGAGCCAGACATCTCTGGCGGAGGTGGTGGAGCTTTGGCAAGAAGTGCAGAGCTTTAACCAAGGCTGAATGTGCTCCACCGAACATTGTGAAGTCTCCAGCTTGACTCAAAATCGCAGCTGAAGATGCTGGAGTGGGTACAATTCTGGAACTTGAGCCAGACATCTCTGGCGGAGGTGGTGAAGATTAGGTGAGAAGCGCAGGGCTTTGACCAAGGCTGAATGTGCTCCACTGAAATTG